>CM017441.1:21417940-21940135 GCA_007726485.1 Eragrostis curvula | reverse complement strand
GACTACTGTGCGCACAGACGTGCGAGGGCGGCCGGGACCCGCGCGGGAGAACTGCGGAGACGGTGGTGGTGGTCCGGGCCGGGGCCAGGGACTCTCTCTCCGGCGGCAGCAACTGGGGTGTCGGCTCACGGTTCAGCTTGATGCTGGGTGTAGTGTGCATGGTGTGGGTAGAGCTGGCAATAAAACTCGCAGCTCGCAAGCTAGCTCAACTCGAAGCAAACTCGGCTCGGCTCGGCTTGACTCGTTTCAATTTTCAGCGAGCTGAGCTAAGTTTTTAGCTCGTTATTTTACGAGCCACTCGAGCCAGCTTATGAGCAGCTCATGAGCCAAAACGAGCTGCGTAAAATAAGAAACCTAGTCTATGGGCCTCTGGTCTCAATTATTTTTTGAGAAAGCCCAACCCACGTACATGCTTGAACGTATATAAAGACAGGTCGCCTGTTGTGTTTCCACATATGTCTACGCGAACGCACGCCAACGCGGCCGCCATAAGCAAAGAAACACGCACGATCGCCGATCCGTACGTCATCCTGCCTGAAGACTGCAACGTTGGTGAGCAAACGACAATTCATTGCGTCTACATCTGCATGTGTAGACGTGTAGTTGATTTGCAATACCATAGTTGCAGGCTGCTAATTAAATCTTCTTATTGTGTAACATTGATCACGCATATGTAAGTGTTTACTATATAGTTAAAGTTGAAGTTGAAGCCCTACTATTTATTTCTTTATATACCGGAATGGACATTTAATTATTGTATTTGTGTGAACATCAGGACATGTTCGTTTTTATTCGAATGCTTATTTAAGATATTTGAGTTACCTTTGATAGATGGACATGCACGAGTGATAATATATGCTACTTGCCCATGTGCTGCTGTTTTCCCTTTTAAAAAGCTATTGAAAATGTGTTTTTTATCCTTAGCTCGTTGAGCCATAATGAGCTAGCTCGCGAGTATATAGAGCCGAGCTGAGCTATGATTTTTGCTCGTTTACCTTAATAAGCCGAGCCGAGCTAGCTCGATATTCTAACGAGCTAGAGTGAGCTGAGCCGAGCCGAGCTGAGCCGGCTCGGCAGCCAGCCCTATGTGTGGGGACCATGGCGATCCTCTTCCTCGCGTAACAAAGCGCACCGTTTTTTCTTTTCCTCTTTCATCAATCAACCGGTAAAAGTGCACGTCTGCCGACCATTCGTTTCAGCAAGACACCTTCCGAAAGGTCCCCGGAACCATAATGCTATAGCAGCAGCTTTGAGTTCACCGTCGTCGCCGCGAGCATAACCAGCCCAGGCCGAACACACGCTCCCACTTGCACGCCACACGCCGTGTAGTATGTAGGAGGAACCGAGCGATCATGATAAGGTGCAGGCTAGCTGGCCCCCGCTGCGCCGGTGCGACCGGACCCGGCGTACGGGCTCGTGCCCATGCGTGTCGCTCCACGCTTTACAGGACACAAGATTTCGATGCGCATTACCGCACCAAAGTCATCGCACCGGTTCACCACCGGCAGAAGAAAGCTCCCCTTTCACTGTGGACAAAGAGAGCGGTTTCTCCTCTTTAATCGCGGCCCCCTCAACGACCTCTCTTTAATCGCGCGGGGGCACCGAGACCAACGCGTCGGCAACCATCGGCATCACCAGGCGAACGCAACCTTTTCGCTCGATCGACGCATGCATGCACGGCGTGCGAGCCGTGCGGCCGCGCTAGCTGGGCGCGCGGAATTTCACGGCCGCGTACGCTGCGCGCCAGGCTGCGACGCCACGCTAGAAAGGAAACCGTTCGTTCGTGCAGCGCGGTGCGGCAGGTCTAGGCTTGACTCCCACGCACTGCACTGACGACCTGACGCACGCACGCACCCACCCGTTTTGCGGTTGGGCTCTCTGCGGATCGGATCCCGACGCGCGCGCAGGACATGCCCGTGCCGTGCCGGACGCGCGGAGCGGAGAGGTGGGCAGATCTCCTGCCCCGGCGCCTCTCCAGCTTTCCTGTCCCGTCCTTAAAAGCCCCTGAAATATTCCCGAGGCGACGACGGGCAGGTAGCATCTCAAAGCCTTTCTCCTCCTGACCTCCTCCTCACGCCTCAGCTGCCATTCCGGCCCCGCACCGAGAGCTAGCTTGAGCGTGCTTTCACATTCGTATCGGAAGCTCGCTGCGACATGGGCAAGGATGTGGAGCGCGCGCGCTGCCGGATGCAGCTTCCTCTCGCGAGGTGCTGTAGGAGGCGCCTTCCTCGTGGCCGGCTCCGGGAGGCCGTTCCAGCCGGCGGACGGTGATCTGCCCTGCTCGGCGCGGTAGGGTGTTCGGCCTGCTACGGGGATGATCCGGCGGAATAGGCCAAGGAAATGGAGGGGAGTTTTGGTGGCGATGAAGACTCAAGACTCAAGGCTCATGAATAGTAGTCATGTTGTAGAGTTCGGTCGATCGGCGGCATACAAGGGAAAGCCAGGCATTTTCTCGCAGTTCAAGCACCTTTCGTTAGCTTTCCTCTCCATGCATGGTAATGGTCAGTTCGTTTGTTCCTGTCGGCGTTGTTGTTTCTCTGTTTCATTGGGGATAAATTTGGTTTAGGTTTTTACTGTACTACTAGTCAGTCCGGGTAGCGAGATCAAAGTGGTCATGTATAACTGCATTTCCTCCAGGAGATTTATGCACAATCTCCATCTCAAACAGTCTTAGCTCGTAATGTTGAGTAGTGCTATGTTCTTGATAACACTGATCAAATTATGGATCATTTTACGTGTAACTTTCAATGCTGGCTGATGGAATGAGGGAGCGCGGCATGTACCTACTGTATCTTGTTACAAAACAGGGATGGAATTACGAATCCAGTTAAGCCATACCGTTTGCACGCTCCGTGTCGTACGTGCTGGCCCGCTCTGACATAACGTTTCTTCCCCGGGCCCCGTGTGTCCGCAGTACCAGTACACTGTACAGTAGTACATTCGCAGAGGATCTACGTACAATCTACAGAACGGTTCGTAACAGATTTCGTTGTGCGTGCGCAATTCACTACTCCTACTAGATGCTCAGATTAGAATCCCGTCCTCGCAAGAGAATTGATGCTGCAAATTTAATTTGTGTTGGTACTACCTCGTCGTCGGTCATTTTTCATTGTCCATATGGTTTCTAGATGCCTTTGGCGTGCAGTCTTCTCTCTTGATTCTCTGATCGGCCAGTACCAGGTACAATCAGTGTCCAGTTGGGAGTTTCGTGATTAGGTCGTAATTCAGTACTCCACGAACTGTGCCAGATCTTCATGTAATTATATTCCTCTTTGTATTATTAAAGCCATTGGGATGTTAATTGGTACGTGCTGATGCTGCATGAGCATGTCTAAATTCTTATGCTTTTGAACTTACTAGAAGTAGCTCTGCATCTCTGCAGATGCATATTTGTGCTGGTTTTGCATCTTTGATACTATGCGTGATGGAGATCCATTTAGAAGACAAATGAATTTGTTACTAAAATTCGATCATTAAGGTGAACGGACTTCAAAGATCCATCTGAATAACCTCCATGTTTCACGCATGCACCTTCAATTCCTCTACAAATCAATCAACATTACAAATAGTAATATTTCTCTTGAAAGAAGCGGAAATCTGCATTTTGAGTACTCTACTCCGTTTCTCAGCTGTACCACAACGGTACGTCAACTGCACTTGAGCACTGCCGTTCAGAATCCTGTGTCCTCGGGATCCGTTTTCTTTCCCCTGAATGCACGTGTGGTACCGCGAAATTAGTTCGTTTCCTTTAGTCCTAAAGTTTAGTTCAGAGAATCTTGCTATTTAAGGGTATTAAATAAAGTCTAATTACAAAACCTTTTTACAGATGGGTGCTAATTTACGAGACGAATCTAACGAGCCTAATTAAGCTATGTTTTACTACAGTGATGCTACAGTAACCATCGTCTAATCACAGCTTAATTACCCTCATTAGATTCGTCTCGCAAAATAGCCCAGGTTCCTGCAAAAAGGTTTGTAATTACATTTTATTTAATACCTTTAAATAGCAAAAACTTTAGACTAAACTTTAGTCCTAAACGAAACGAGCACATTAGTACATCGCCGCACCATCAGGGGAAGACGGATCAGTATTTTAACCTGCTTCGGTTTGTTTAAGCACTAGTCTACCCATCTAATCCGCTGGCTGGGGCCGTCTTGAGCTGCTGGTTTTGACTTTGGTGGCACCAAGATGCCATGAGAATCGGCGTCCGAGACTCAAGGGACGCGAGCTTTGACACCAGTAGCTCGTAGGTTGATTACTGCGCTTTAGTAGTAATTTGTTTGCGTTCGACCTGTGTCCGTGTGTGTGTGTGTGCGCGCGCAAAGTTAAGTTTGCATGCATCAGCTGCCTCGAGTATTCAATGGATCGGCCGCGCAGTTGTTTACTGTTCTTCTGGTAGTCTGTGTCAGATGGGCCTTTGTGTGCTTTGATTAGGCACACGGAGCCGGCGGCGACCTTTCAAAATTCTGCGGCATGCATCCCGCGCCGCATTGACTTTCTGCCTCCGTCCCAGAAAACTGATGAAAAAGAAACGCTCAAATGAATCTTCTTTTTCTTTTGTGTGTGTGGAGAATGAATAACCCCATGTACGCATGCGTCTGTCGTCGCGAGTTTGCGACATTCTGATACTCGTTGGCTTTACGATTGAGCTACGAGTACTACGGTAGTAACACCATGTGCAACAACACCGGCCGCGTCAGCTACGTTACGTACGTGCGGGGGTGCCGCTGTTACCTGTATACGCGTATGCAGCCGCGCCAGAATACTCCGGGGTCCGGTCCGGGCCTCCTACGCCTTTGGTGCGGCTCCGGCCGGTTCTTAACGCAGCGTCCTTGCAGAACACTGGAGAACCACGCGCGGTGCCGGCTGCACGCCCCGGCGAACTCTCGGGCGGGACGGAGGGAGGAAGGGAGCGGAGAGCCCAAAGCGGCACGACACTGCGCACGCGCGTGGCGCCGCCGGAAACGCCACGGCGACGTGCCGTGCGCGGAGCCGTACTCAGCTCGTGCCGCCCGGCTCCACCCGTGCGTGCGCTTCCGTCTCGTCGGCGCCTGTGTCCGCCTGTCCCTCGTGGCCGACCGAGAGGACGGGCCACTGTGCGCTACCAACCGTGCAGGTTCAGAGATTCACGTACACATTCAGACAGATAGTCACATCACCCGTCTTTTTTACCGGTCCGCAGCCGGGTACTACGGCGGTGTAGAAAAGTCGACGTGTTGCCAGGGGGCATGCCGACGTATGAACAACTCAAGGCATTTTGACTGCTAGCTAAAGTTTCTTGTCCTTGTTTACACTAACCAGGAAGCGACCTCGTTGTAAACAACGTATCCCAATCCTGTTTCTTGAAATCACCCGCTTGACAACTCCTAGCATTTCAGCAAGAATACCAAGACTCGATTGCTGTAAGGCATAAATTTTAACTTGTTCGCCTCGCTGCTTTACAGCAGCTATAGTGTTCCAGTTACAGCAACAGCTACAATGTTTATCCCCGATGTGGTGGCCATATGGCCGTATCAAAGACATGTACCAAATGTGTTTAGCTACTCATGCTCGCGGGGTGGATCAAGAATTCAAGACCATCAAATATTCCAGATAATGAATATAATAATTTAGCTACTCATGCTTTTCACTCTCAGATTAGACACCATGTTTGCAGTACAATCCCTGCAGGTCGTACATTTCGATAAGAAAATGAGCGTTGCTTATTCATCCCTTTCAAATCACTTGAGTACAATGTAGTAGTATACAGAGCAACAAATCAAACCCTATAAAGAATCAAAATCGAAGAAAAATTGTCTGAGACAAAGAAAAAAAGAATGATGAAATGGAGGAACCGTAGTTACTCCCAAATGACATCAATGCCTCAAGCCTGTCTTCTGGAAAAATTAGTCACTCCAGATGACGCAGGTTATTCTTCTGTGTTTTCTGACTATCCGACAAAGCTACTGGAAGACAATGTACATCGCAGGCGGAGACACTTTGATCATAAAGCAAGGCCTTCTTTCCGAAATGAGAATTTGGTAGACCTGTGCACCGCCGTGCTCTTCACAGCAGTGATTTTCGTGGGCTTTTCTGCATCGCTTGTGATCTTATTTGGCTTAGTGTCTACTACCTTCTGTTCATTGTCGCTCTCCAGAAACCATTCAAGTCCCTATAATATTCAGAGTGTCAAATAAAAAATTGGCACCAAGAAACTCAAATTACCTGAAAAGAGGACAAGCGACTGAAAATAAAGGCATATACCTTCACTGGTTTGTTTTCAGGTAGAGCTGGATATGAAAGCTTGGGTTTTTCACTAGCTTCCTGAGAAATGAAGAACAGTGAAGGATCATCAGAAAGAAAAAAGCAACAGCAGGACAAACAACATGTTAAATTTACATGAATGGGAATAAACAAAGAACAATTGATTGTGCAAGGACTAGCCACAGGATATTAATGATCTGCCCACCTGAAAAAACTTGGCATTTATGCCATCTTTTATACCTCCTGCAAATTGGCAGAGGTACCGTATACCAGCATTAGCCATATCCTGTTGTTAAACAGGAAATGTTAGGATAAGGAGAGTTACAGGATTATGGCTCACTAGAATCTACATTTATCTACCTGTTTTTCCTCAAGTAACTCGATCTTTCCTTCCTGATAATGACAAAAACTGAGGTCAAGATAATAAAATAATTTTGACAATAGTTCACGGATAAGTTTAAGAAAATGCTCAAACTCACCAACCCAGCAACCATTTGTAGAATTTCTTCAATGTCAAAACCAATTTGAGAAAGGTCATCTTTAACTTCATTGACCTTCACATGTAGAACAAAAATATATGAACTTTGATACAAGGATAATTAACTATATTCTTATATCGGGAAAGCAAATATTTGAAAAGCATCGGCCCAACATTAGGATTAACAGAAAATATGTCTTTGGTGCTCTAAAAGAAGAAATCGGATGTCGACAAAGCATCATATGTAGGCACCAGGTGTAGTTTTGAAAAAAAGAAGAAGAGAATTGTCTGTCAGGCTCCGCAATGAAGCATTTTTCCCCTCAAAAAGAGAAAAAAAAACTTTAGAGGGCCCATGGTTGTATCATCTATCATGTAGTACAATTTTACTGTTCAGAAGTCAGATTAACATCATCTTAAATAAACTAACCTCATTCCTAATGGCTTTGGAGACCTCTACTTGTTCATCCATTTTTCCATCCAACTTCTCAAGCTTTTGAGTTAGATGTCTTTTTGTTGCCTGGAATTATTTGCATTCAAAGGTCAGTACAGATGCAGGTGGTGAAGTAAAACATGAAGTAAAATTGGCAGTAAGGCATACAGCTAGCGCTGATGAAACTTGCTCCAACTGTTTTGACATGCTCTGAACAGCATTAGCCATGTTGCGTTTTGTGACGAACATGACATCTGATAGAGATAATCCCTGCATGGTGTTATCCAAAGTGGAAAAAGTGAATATTAGTATATTACAGCCACAAGTTTTTGCAATTTATATATACTCTACGTATCAACTTGCCACTGATATATTCTACATATCAACTTTCCATATTAGTAATTTGTATAAGTGCTAATTTTATTTTGTTCTTTGGTTTACATTTCAATATTCACATGATAAATGAAACATTCCAATCTGGGAAAAAAAAAGAATTTGATACATTGATGGGCTGGCCTCGAAAGCGACAGTAAACTCAAAACCATGAAACTTAACCGGATATCCATCATCTACTCGGAAGATGGTATTATAAATTCTAGATAATTCATCTATGGTGTGTCGACATGGATGAATACCAGTAATTCACAATTACAGTTGCATCAACACAGAATCGTAGTAGGACATAGTGTTGTAACACCAGTGATATGATGCATATATTTCTATATTAGAACACAAATAAAGAAGAATAACTAACATCAATAATACACAGGAAACAAACGTTGTAGTTTCTTTTACCTCAGTTACTAATTCAGTAAAAGGTTATCATGAAAAAAGAGAGAGACAACTTGCAAAGAAAAGAGGGAGTGGTAAAGAAAAACAATATTATGCACTAGTTAAGGGCATATATTTTGCATCTTACCTTCCACCACATATAGCAATAGCCCATTGCTCCAACTGCAGCTGCTGGCAGTATGTAGGATGATAAACTGCCTGCAAGGAAGACATGTACACAGCTCAGCAAATAGTAAAAGGCATCACCAAGCTGCATCAGAATAAATCGAAGAGAGCACATTTTATTCAGCTGAATGTAACATCAGCATTTCCAAACGTACATTAAACTACTATGAGCTCATAATTCACATGTCTCAGGTTCTCGGCTTCTTGAATCACTCATCAACTTTAGCCATGAACAAGCTGTCATGAGTTATTAGCAGAATTACTAAGTGGATGACCTCCGTTCATATGTAATTATTTACGTAAACTTCTGTGCACACTGAACGAGTAGATATCTAAAGTGATACCAAAGCTTTACATGATTTTTTTAAATTTTTTATGCTTCTTTTTTAGGATTACATAGAAAGTGAAATCGAGAAAGGAATGAAACAAGAGTCAAACAGGCACTTACTCCCTGAGTCCGAATTGCCGCTCAATATTGTAATGGGCTTTGATAAAGTCAAGTCTCTGACTTCTTGAGCTAAATTCCGAATCTACTCTCAAACACAAGCATGCGAAATTAACAAATAAGAGCAAAACTGAATTCCATGCCCATAACTGTGCAATAGATAGAAACAATTGCACACCTGAGCTTGAATAAGAGCAATGTCATAGGGCCCAGAGGCCTGTCCTTGATTGACACCCTTCATAATCTCCTATAAACAGAACAAAAAAGCATTACTTATAATGAACTTTTTCTAAGTTTCCATCGTCAACAACTTAACATGTGGGATTGAAGGTGAAAGCTGAACAACAAATCATCAAATTTTGTGAAATGCGTAATCATAGACTACTGAAGAAAAAACTATGCATCTTTTCCAAATGCCGAAGTGATGTACAATGACTTGCAGGAATCGTAGATGCAGATTTCTGATAGTGTTGATCACATGAGGGCATAATTAATGTCCATTTACCATTTCGCCAACTACTCCAAAGCTCAATGTACGAATACAAATTATACAATAGACAGGGAAGGGTCTAGAACCGCTTCATCAAACAAAACATAGAAATGAGGGGACAAAATTCTACGGACCTAAGCTTTCAATAAAAGCAGGCCATAATGGCTTTATCGAAAAAAAATAAATTCTACGGACCTGGAGTTCTCCCAATACATCAGATAAGCGTCCATTCCGCAGCAGGATCGAGCCTGTCATCCCTGCAGAGACACCAATTCACCACATCAGAGCACGAAACATCAGCCGATCGGAAGAATCGCATCCAATCGATGAGAGATTTTGATGGGGGCGAGCGAGCAAACGACGGTGACGAGAGAGCAAACCTGCGCCGACGAGGATGAGGACCTTGGAGGCCGCAAACCCCGTCTGCGTCGCCATGGCCATCCTCTTCCCCTATCGCCTCTGGAAGGTTCTAGAAGGCGCGGCGGCGGCGAGGGGGCGGAGGGGGGAGGAGAGGCGGGCGCGAAGCCTCTAGAAGGGGAAAGTTTCGGGGCGAGAATGGCGGCCAAGAAAGCGAACCTGGCGGTTCCGTGGAGTTGGGTCAAGCTAAGCAGCTGGCGACTGGGCTCCACATGTCAGCCAGGGAGTAGGTGCCATTCCCGTGAGATGCCTCGCCACGTCGGCACCAGCACGACCCACTCCTCCCCGTGGACGACGACCGTTCGAACCCGCGCGGAGCTCGCCGCCTCCGCACCGCCACGGCGCCACAGCGACGCATGTCTTCTTCTCCCTCACGCCACTCCCACTCCAACAGCCCAGCCACCACCGCCACCTCCCTGAACCCAAGGAGCCTCGCATCCTCGCCGCCGGTGCCATGGGCGCGCCTCTACTCCACCGCCTCCTCGTCGCCGTTGCGCTGCTGCTCGCCACCGCCGCTCGCTCCGCCGAGGCCGGGACGCCTCACATCTCCGCTGTCATCTCCCAGTCGGGCCTCGACTTCGCCAAGGACCTGCTCGTGTCCCGGGTCGTGGAGACGCTCACGCCCCTGACCGTGCCGGACATCGAGAGGTCCGTCAGCATCCCGCTCGTCGGCACCGTCCGCATGGCCGCAAAGGGCATCGTGCTCCACGGCCTCGCCGTAGACAACTCCACCATCGCTGTCGGGGACACGGGAGTCGTCGTGGCCGCCTCGCTGGCTAGTGCGAACCTCTCCATGGAGTGGAGCTACTCGTACAGCGCCTGGGTCGTGACCGTCTCTGACAGCGGGAATGCTTCGATTCAGGTATAGTTTCCCAGAATCATGAGTTGTAGATATTCAATTGATTATTTTCCTCAGAGGCACGGCTTCTCTTTTTAAATTTTTGGGTACTTTCTCGTCAGTACCTGTTCTAATAGAATCGTGTGATACTGGACGATGGTGTATCTGGTTGGATGTCTGAAACGTCATGCTCATTTGTTTAATGATTTTAGTTGAGAACTAATTCGCACTTATAATCGGCTTAAAATTGGGACGTCTTTATGCATTTCGTTCCACTGTGCTACTAAATTGGGTGATACTGAAGGTACCTCCAAGCTGCATCTCCATTAGCTACTTTGGGTAACTTATAAGCAAAGGCAAACAGACCAATTACCTATGTGTATTCGTCAGTAATTGTAACTTTTTATGAGATATATGAGCCATTTGTTATCTTTCATTAGCAGAAGGGCATTTGTACTTGCACTCAAAGACAGAATGGTTTGACTTTGTGGAGCTTATGAAAAATTTAAAAACTGAACAATAAGGAGTATATGTTTGTTTTGTGAACAATTCCAGCTGTAGGCATGCCAGACAAAAGCTGACTCACATAGACCTGTTAAACTGTTTGGTTTGTTGTGAAGCCACCTATGGTTTGGCAGTATCACTATGAGATGATTTACTTAGTGGGAGATGCATACTTGCAGAGGGTTTCATATACACATGCTCAGATTGTTGTCTCATTGCCTATGAGTTGATTCATGAGGGTACTTGGTATCACCTGCGTTCACTTATCCGGTTAGATCTGTGATCTGTCTATCACCTTTGTGCTGTATTTATGTAGTTAGGTTGCATTTTTTATTGTTACTGAATTCTAACTATATTATCTTTAGTACTAGACGTATTTGACATGTATATGTACGAAGGTACAAGGTGTATTCATGAATCGTTTTCACTAAGGTTGAAGGAATGGAGGTTGGGATTTCCATGGGGATGAAAAGCCAAAATGGATCACTCAAGCTGTTTGTTATGGAATGTGGCTGTTATATGAAGGACTTAGACATAACATTAAATGGAGGCGCATCTTGGTTTTATCAAGTGTACGTGATTCTCAATTTTGTTTCTACCTGCATACATTGCTCAGTCCTTAGAGAAATATTGATAATACTTTCCATGTTCAGCAATCGATGGATAACATGAACATGCTGTGATTTCTTTTTCTTTTTCTGAAAACAAGCATGCTTTTATTTCATATGCAATTTTTTCAGTGATATCCTTGCTATTGCAAGAAATGGTATTTTATGCGGAAAAGCTTTTCTGGGTCGTCCTGGATAATTTTTCTTTCATATCCTATTTATCTGAACTCTGAAATGAACCAAGCTGTTCGCTCTCTGAATGAATTGTAGTGTGCAGATAGTCACGACCCTAATGACTACATGAGTAAAATGTGTATTCCTCTTCTTTTTTTTTTTAGATTTATAGATGCTTTCAGCAATCATATCAGATCATCAGTGGAAAATGCAATTGTGAACAAAATAATGGATGGTGCATCAAAGCTTGACTCATTCCTGGGAAACCTTCCGAAGAAAATTGATCTTGATAGTGTTGCTGCTATGAACGTGACCTTTGTCAATGACCCACTCTTCAAAAGTTCCTCTCTTGAGTTCGATATTGATGGTTTATTTATTCCATCTGATGGAAGTTCTGTTCCGAGACACATGCTTCTTGGAGATATTGGATTTGTGCCACCACTTGGTAGCTCTTCAAAAATGCTGTGGATTTCATTGGATGAAGATGTTTTCAACTCAGTTTCAGCTCTATACTTCAAGGTATATGCATATTAGAATACGAATATGTTAGCAACTTATCATGGTTGATGCTTTGATGGGGACAAACAGAGAAGTAAAATGTGCTTGATTTTCGTTTTCTGTTGCCAAAAGTGGAATATACCTTGTTGGTTTCTTGAACTGCAATTGTTGAGCTGCGGACTTTGATCTAGGTCATTCTTCATCCTTGGACTGTAACTATTGTCTATTGTTCTGATTGATACTTTTTTTTTTGGTTCAGGCTGGTTTGTTGCAACATATGGTGGACAAGGTTCCTGATCAGTTTCTTTTGAACACTGCTAGCTGGAGGTTTTTGATTCCTCGATTGTATCGTAAATATCCAGATGATGATATTCTACTAAACATCTCTGCAATTTCGCCACCCTCTGTGAGGATTACTGTGGGTAGAATTGATGCCACAGTTGACCTAGATGTCGTGGTTAATGTTTTGGATTCTGGCAAGATAGTTCCGGTTGCATGCATTTCAGTGGTGAGTTATATTTTCTGCTCTTCAGTAATTGTGTTTGGTTCTATAGCTAGCCGTTCAAGCCAAAAAAGTGATCTGTCTGAACTCTGAAGTGATCTTATATGCTTCTGGATTCTGCCATCTGACAAAATTACTTACTCAAATTTTCATATTTTTCACTCTGAGAATTTTATAACTAGAAACTACTGTTGTTTACACATTTCGCCTATCCTGTTTGATTTACAATTGAATGAGTGGTTCTTTTTTTTTTTTTTGGGGGGTGGCTATTGTCTTGTTCAATTGCAAGCATGTACTGTTGTTACTAGTTACTACATAGTGCTTTTCCTTGTGTAGTCTGTCACAGTTTCTGGAGCTGCAGTCGTATCAGGGAATAATCTTGTTGGAAGAGTTGAACTGGATTATTTTTCATTTACTTTGAAGTGGAGCAAAGTTGGCAAACTCCATACTGTTTTGGTTCAGGTAATTTTGTCTAAATGCATGATTGTGTCTCCTTGGTAGGGCTTTCAGTTGCATGCAGCACACCCTTTAAGCAGAGTTCAGCATGGAGATAAAGCATCATTTTTGCAATGGAGTATGCATTGTTTGCGTATTTTTGGGATACCATTCTAGTCTGAAATCTTTCAAAATGGAAAATATTGTGTGCCAATAGTCTGTGTAACACGTGGTAGCATGGACATTCCGCTAACAATTATCACACCACAAAGTTGAAGTGTTGTAGTTTTGACAGCACAGAGATTTATCATTTGACTCACCATTGTGGTCTTTCGGACTTTATTTAACATGCTGTCAGAAGGAATAAACAGTGGTTACCAGTGAAGTTGCATGTAAATTTCGTCATACGTTTCATATCTTGTATCGAACCATCATTATCAGGATGTCCAATTTGATGCAAATTTTGTTATACTTGCAGACTGTGCTACGAATTGTCCTGAGAAGCTTGTTTGTACCCTATGTGAATTCATATCTCGAGCAAGGCTTTTCATTGCCTATCATCAAGGGGTTCTCCATCAGAGATGCATATATCCTCACTTCCTACTCAAAATTGATTGTTAGCTGCGATGTTGCCTTTATTGAGCCCAAGGCTCTGTACCCTGTCTAAGCCCATGGTGTAAAGTTGAATTGGTGGTTGGTGTTAGATTGAACTGTCAATTGTATTCCTCCAAACCCTAGATGGGTAGTTTACATACTCCTATACATGGGCCTCTATATGGGCCTCTATACATGGGCCTTTATACTCCAACACCCCCCCGCAGTCTGAACTTACCGGCGCAGCGGAGTTCAAGACTGGACACAAGAAAGAAGAACTCACACCCCCCCCCCCCCCCGCAGTCACAACTAGCCACTGGTTACGTTGAGACTGGATCGAAACTCTGAGAAGGTCGAGGAGGGGAGACCCTTGGTGAAGATGTCCGCGAACTGGGATGATGTGGCCATTAACCTGCTTGTTGATCTCGACGCCGATGGCGCGCTTGGTGACGTTCCAGACGCGTCCGGTGCGGCCGTGGTAGAACTTGTGCGGCATGCCCTTGTGCACAGCGCCATTCACCTTGACGTCGACGTACTCGCCGATCTTGTAGGTGCGCAGGTACGTCGTGAGCGGGATGTACCCCTTCTTGCGGAACCCGCGCGCGAAGAGGTCGCGCGTCCGCTAGATGGGTACCATGTTAGATTGAACTGTCAATTGTATTCCTCCAAACCCTAGATGGGTAGTTTACATACTCCTATACATGGGCCTCTATATGGGCCTCTATACATGGGCCTTTATACTCCAACAGTTGGATCTGCTGTAATGATCCAATCACCATGGGCAAGCGGTGAAAATTCTTGTAAATGATAAGTACCATGCTATTGTGTAGTTTTTTTTTTTCATTCTGTAATTAGCCTTATACCCTTAATAGGGAGGCAGGAGCTGTAGAAGTTTGTCAGACTGTTACACAGGCCTGAACTACTGGATAGTTTTAGTACTACTCCCTCCGTTTTTAAATTGTTGTCGCCGTTGACTTTTTTATTTATGTTTGACCATTCGTCTTATTTAAAATATATATTCGAATATGCAAAATTATACATTATGTTTAAACTTACTTTGAAGATGAAACAAATCATAACAAAATATATGATATTTTTCAAACTTTTTTGAATAAGACGAATGGTCAAACATAGCAAAAAAAGTCAATGGCGACAACAATTTAAAAACGAAGGGAGTACCTAGCATTCTTCTAATGGACAAGGATTGAGGCGCCTGTATATAATACGCCCAATTGTATATAACCATTTGGCTTTGTAATTTTAGCTGAATTTTCTGTTGCTGGTTGTAACCATTACTATGTGACTAGTCAATAAAGCGCTATCGTTGTTTCTGAATGTTTTTTCCCTCCAAATGAGGCTACTATTGATTGCAATGGTTTTGGATGCTGTTGTATGATTGTATCTATCCCTGCTATCTATGCATATGCTTCCATAATGTTTGAATTATGCCCTGCAATGAATGTTCTTCAGTTAACTGTTCTCTTAGTTTGGAGCACTGTGTTTGTGTGTAACATTTTGAGATCCTCTGGTAAAGGGCTTGATACAGTACCACTGACTCATCTTCAGTAGAAAGCAGATATGGCAGCAAGGCGGGGGCTTCAGTGCGAAATTACATCCCTTTATGCCTCCTTTGGATTGAAGGAAAAATTTTTCTTTCTTGCGTTTTTCCTGTAAAATTGAAGTGTTTCCTATAGAATTCGTGTGAAATTCCTGCGTTCGAGAGGAGGGCTTATCCTCGAGCGGAGCCGATGACGAGCTCACCAAAACCCAAAGCAAAACCTCCCGCGCCGTCGCCACTCGCCACCGTTCATCCAGCTACCCAAAATCGCGACCCCGGAAATGGCGACCTCCTCCCTCTTCTCCCTCCCTTCGCTCCGCCTCCTCTCCCGCACCTCCGGCCTCGCTGCCTCCCGCTTCCAGACGTTCGCCTCCAGGAAATCGGCGCCCTCCACCGTAGTCAGCGGCGGTGGCGGCAGCGGAGGGGGAGGGGGCGGGCTGCTGTCCGTACTGGACCGGGCGCTGGCGGACGAGGAGGAGTACCGGCGCGCGCGGGCTCAGGTGCAGCGCAAGGGCGTGGAGGTGGAGGGGTACGCCATCGAGGGGCTCTCGGTGGGCGGGCACGAGACCTGCGTCACCGTGCCGTCGCTGAACGTCGCGTTCGACATCGGCCGCGGGCCGAACTTCGCCGTGAACCAGGACTACTTGTTCATCACCCACGCCCACCTCGACCACATCGTGAGCACCCCTGACCCTGCTCTGATTCGCCTAGGCCCTGATTTTGCTTTACTTGGTTCGCCTATGCACTTGGAGAAGCACAATTGCAAATTGCAGCTCTTACAAGTCTGTTAGAAATAGCTATCCCAAAATAATGTTGCAGCACATATTGTTGTAAGGGAAAAAAAGGGTCCCGTAATGGCTTGAGCGCATCCTTAATTCCACATCCTCTTGAACCATAAAACTTTGAGTGACGCTTAATGCAACAATTGTGCTGTGATGTTTGTTCAGGGTGGCCTTCCAATGTACATAGCAACTCGGGGCCTCTACAACTTGAAGCCTCCAACTGTATTTGTACCACCGTGCATAAAGGATGATGTCGAGGAGATGCTTGAGGTCCACCGTAGAATGAGTCAAATTGAGCTGAAAGTTGAATTAGTTGCACTAGATTTGGGTATGGATAGCTTTTTACCATTATGTTTTCTTGAATTTTGTCTCCTGGTTGTTTCTTATGTCGCAACTCGCAACAACTTTTTCAGGAGAGACATATGAAATACGTAATGACCTTGTTGCCAGATCATTTCAAACATACCATGCCATACCCAGCCAGGTGTTCTCCTTATATCAATTACACTATTAATGTCAGCAGAATGGTATCTTTAGCTCTTGAATGCAATTTAAGTCCTATTGACATTGTCCATCTTTTGAATGGTGAAAGGGTTATATCATCTACTCTATTCGAAAAAAGCTAAAGAAGCAGTATGCTCATTTGAAGGGTAGTCAGATTGCGAAGTTGAAGCAATCAGGCGCTGAGGTGAGCAATGGCATACTATTGAATTTGCTACTCTTGATTAGGAATACTTTTCGCGATATTCACTGCACTATTTGACATTAGATTACAGATACTATACTCTACCCAGAAGTTGCCTTCACCGGGGATACAAAGTCTGATTTTATTACTGATCCGCGAAATGCAGATGCCCTGAGAGCAAAAGTTCTCATAACTGAGGTATTGGACCTTCAGTGTTCCTGTGGCTAGTTTTTATTTTATTTTCTTCCTTGAAGCACACTTAAAATGTCACATTGTTATTCTTTCTCCAAAACATTTAAGAATTATGTTTTATGTTGCATATATATCATTTTTAAGAAACAACAATCAAGAAAGAAAATTAAAATGCTAGAAATTTGTGGCCTGTGTGGAAGATGGAGTTTTTTTTAGGGAAAAAATATGGGGCTTCCCAGGGAGCTTTTAGGGTTTATTAGTTTAAATTTGATCTAAATCTTAAAAAAATGGAGTCCAATCCTCGCTTTCCAAACAAGATGTTAGTCCTTTATAGGGATATAACTTCTTTTGTCAGCTGAACAACAGACAATGGTGCTGCTCAAATATCACTAGAGAGTAGATGTCAGAAAGTAATGTATGTGATGTGGTGCACTGCTTATACCCATGGCTACATAAAACCAATAATGATGTACCTTTTTGCTAATTGTTCCATAATGTAAATGACAGACGAAGTTTATTCATCAGATAATACTTGAAATCTTGAACATGATTAGCAATATGAACATCTCTGTTTTCCTCATCATTTGGTTAGCATAAGTCAACATTTTCTTTTGAGGAATAAAATTCAACATTTTGCAGGCAACCTTCCTAGATGACCACATCGATGTTGAGCATGCTAGGGAGCATGGTCATATGCATCTATCTGAGGTAACAAAACCCATGTCGACACTCCCTACTCAGGCCAACGAGCCTTGTGAAATTCTGATATTTAGAGGAGATAATTGCTGGTAGTGTCACTAAACTGTGTTTATCATCTCATGATTAGATAATGGAGCATTCTCAGTGGTTTAGAAACAAGACCATCGTACTCACTCATTTCTCAAACCGATATAGCCTTGAGGTATGTAGCTAACAATATATAAAAATCCTTGTCAAATGGCCAAACTAATCTGACCGAGATGATAATTGTTGTAGGATATTCGACAGGCTGTTTCCAGGTTACAATCTAAGTTACATTCAAAGGTTGCTGCCCTGACTGAAGGCTTCAAATCTGAATATAAATAAGTGTCTAGAAGTAGAACAGCTGATGTCTCTCGATGTGTGCCCTGATTTACTGAATGTATGTTAGCATTAGGAACTGATCATTTTGTCAAAAAAAAAGGATCTACTTATAGTTCTGTATGGTGTCTCAGAAAAATAGATTTTGTACAGCTTTGATATTTCTGTGGGAAAGTATTTTTATATTGCACACACAGGTGGAGTCTGTAAAATACTAAACCTTTCTTATATTGTCTCCATTTATCAGAGAAAGATGAAAATTTATCTGCTACAGTACTATGTAGAACTGGAAAGTAAAATACATAGAAGCATTTTCTGCAATCCTGAATGGAATATGATAAGTCCTAAAGTGCATAAAGTATAATCCCTTTTAAAACAACAATCTATGGAAGGGACTAGTTTTCTCACTCTGATCTTCTCTCCCAGTTTGCTTTTCTTGATCTTGCACAATAGGCTAACCTACTAGTATCTGGTTATCACATAACGGGGCTTCTTGGCATCAATGTCTTCTTCACTTGCATCCTCCACGGATTCATCTTCGGTGGAGCACTCATCAGGATCTTTGCGCGCGGGAATAATGAATATGTCGGATTCATCAGGTAATCGGAAGCTAACCCGCCTGGCTATGCTGTTTTGGCTCCTGAGGGACATTCTATCAATGGAGAAACTGTCCCTGACATTAGGGGAGTTGTTCTCATAAGAGCAATCCAGGTTAAGTGGGCAGACCTTCGGAGAATGCCTCCGAGGAGATGGTGCCCCAATCGCCTCCGCTTCCATGCTCTGCAGAGAATACAGGATGTCCTCTAGAGTGTCTTGCCTTACTTCTGCTTTGCCCCTGGATGTGTTGGTATCACCGCGATGCTGCTTTCCTTCTAAACATCTAGGCTTCATCCTGCCTAGAATTGCTATGACATTGCAGGAGCCACAGCTCTGTGAGCCCATTGTTTCCCTCTCTTGGATGCTCAATGAATTAGCATGACTTGAGCAGTTGATGGTAAAGACATTTATAGTTGGCGGCATTTGTCCATGCTTAGTACCTTAACGATTGAAAATAAAGGCTTTAGTTTTGTGCAGGCCAGGTTAGGACAAACCTTGGTCATGTCAAAATAAGACAGGCATGGTGATTAAAGCCAAGGAAGTAAAAGAGGACATAGAGGCCACCTAGTTTGGATTAGCTTCGGCAAGGCTGCTGATTTTTTTAAGGAGAAGTTCATAGATAATCCTGTTTCTTTTCTTCTCGACCAGCAAGGGATGTCAATTCGATTCTCATATCAGGCTTATCATATTTGGAATGTTATGTAGACAGTGGCGGAGTATATGAAGAGCTGTTTGGAATCCTGACAAGAGAAACATGGATAGTAGTGTTTAACTAGGCACATTTGTCAGTTTATAAGAAGTTGGAACTCAAAGTGAACCCCTAGGAGAGATATCCTAGCCGCCGGTTTGCCACTTCAAAGATGAAGATACGCGATAGTTAATCCTAAATCTTGGTTTCTTCACTGTCTTGACATCATTGTTGTTTACTTCTCGCTGTTCCTGCCTTTGTTGTTCACTCCGTCATTTTTTCCGCCTGCAGTAAAACGCATCAAGCTATTGAAACTTCAGCAAGACATTTTACATTTGCTACGTCTAGAATACGTCTAGAATATGACTTCCTGTTAATTTCTATGCCTGCCGAGCCCTGATTTTGTTCATGACTGGTGACGTGAACTAGGCTTACTAGGCAAAGGCAACGGTGCGTTCTGAACCATTGAAATTGCTCCAGCTGTTGCTGAATACCAGGAGTATTAAGAAAAGCTGGAATGCAAAAAAAAAAAAAAAAAAGACATCACGTGATGCTGCTGTTTATATAAGTCAAACCCAGCGTGGCAAATGAGGCGTGCTGTGTCACATGGTTTGACAAGGCAAAACAAGAATGAATACAACTCCACATATCGCATTCTGAGTTTCTGACCCCGCCGGATACACGAATTGTAGAGCACACACAGATTGACAAATGAGTAAATTAGGCAAAAATGTGACATGAAAAAAAGAAGAAGAGAAAAAGTCCATCAAACAGTTCATTCTGTTGATTTCACCGAATTTAATTGTTTGGGGATTAGATTGAGCCATGATTTTGTTTAAAGGACGGAACGAACAATTGTATAGGGAAGTAAAATGAACTTTTTCCAGAAAAACAAAATTCAAAAGACGTGGAATCCGAAAGTCTGGATTTGTAGACATTGGGCTTTGCGACCCAGCTCGGCCCAAGCCATTCTCTTCCCGCCGCATTTCTTCCACCCGCATTGCGTTGTTCGAACAATGCGCTCATAACGAGTACACACTACCAAATCCACGGACGCTCGCACGCGCTCTTCATAGAGCGTAGCCAATCCAGCCCGTCAGATCAGATCGCTCCTTGTTCGCCAGGCCCAGCCCACAACGGAAGGACGGGAAGAGGCGTCGTCCGTTCCGCGTAACTGTCGAGCGAAAAAATTCACACGACGCCGCGGCGAACGAATCAAAGCATCAAACAGCGGCGCGGCGGGGAGAGAGGGCACGCACGCGGCGAGGAGCTGGAGGGAGAGGGGCGAGGGGGAATGGTGACTGGGGCCGTGGCGGCGGCGCCGCATGGCGGTGCGGTGGTGGCGGGGACGGTGGAGGAGCAGCAGGCGGCGGGAGTGGGGATCCTGCTGCAGATATCGATGCTGGTGCTCTCGTTCGTGCTCGGCCACCTCCTCCGCCGCCGCAAGTTCTACTACCTTCCCGAGGCTAGCGCCTCCCTACTCATCGGTGCGTACGTATCCATACCTCCGCCCGCCGCTTTTGATCCTCGGCGGTTAGGCAATTGGTTCGTTAGAATTTCGATATGCCGATCAACGCACTAAGAAATAGGGATTCTGATTCTAGCCCCGGGGATACAGCCATAGTTTCCGCGATCGTGATGGGCAACGCCACCGTGCGGTTTTAGCTCGCTGTTCGCTGGTGATGTGTGGGTTCACGAGACGTTACGACATGAAGCATTCTGCCAAAGACAATGTTCAGCTGTCAGAGGAGATTGCGTTTCGCTCCGACCTATTGCATAATTCAGATGAATAATGCTTGCACTCCACTCTCTGTACTGTATAGCTCCACCAGTGTGCGAGTTTATCCACGTTGCTAAATATTTGGGCCCTCCATTTCTACTGTTATGACGTGTCAACTGGTTAATTGTATTTGGTGTGGGCTTTTCAGGAGAGCAGCAATCCTGTGTTGACTGGTTTATCCTTTATGATATGTGGGGATCTAAGATGAATGATGTGCCATTTGATGTATTATCATACCACTGTTAATATTTTATCCTTTATACTCATTAGTAACAGAACCACCAGAATGATGGTTCAGTTTCACATAAATATGCTATGTTTACTTAGTTCCACCTGAGTCAGTAATGAATCTAATGATTGTTTGGCTACTTCATGCCATTTGGAATATACGTGACAATATTTAGATCTAGCAATTGTTGTGAACTACAAGATTTTATGAGTAAATAAACTATATTGCACCGTTTGTTTTCCCCTTTTTGAGGGGAATATGGCACCGTATTGTTGAGAAATGAAAAATCACCTGATGTTTTTGTATCAGGGATGATTGTTGGTGGTCTTGCAAACATATCAAACACTCAGAAAAGTACCAGGTTTATTACTACATCTCAGACTTATCCCTTCTCGTTGACCAAATCGCCTCCACAAAGCATCGTCGTTGTTAATTTTGAACAACCTTCGTAGTAATTTACTTTCTTTTTTAATTCAGGAGATGGTTTAATTTTAAGGAGGACTTCTTCCTTCTCTTCTTACTGCCTCCAATTATATTATATCCTTTATTATTACATTCCTCTTTTCTTTGTTAATTACTTCTTGGGAAGGTTGTCATGTTTTCCTTGACTGCATCTTTACCCAGTCAGGATTCAGCTTAGCACCAGTAAGTGTTGAATTACTGAGGCCCCCTATTTCTTAGCATACTGTCAGTTGATGTTGGATATATTATTATCATTGTTTATTTTGTAGAAACCATTCTTTTCAAACTTCGGTGCTATCATAACATTTGCGATCCTTGGAACCTTTATTGCCTCCATTGTCACAGGTCTTCTAGTGTAAGAACCGTTCTCCATTACCTTCATGCATGTTCCCTTCTGCTGCTTCAGTTGATAAATGATAATAATCCAGCTTTATTACATTTATTTTGGCAGCTACCTTGGTGGGTTGATATACATTGTCTACAGGCTGCCACTGGTTGAATGTATGATGTTCGGTGCCCTAGTGTCAGCAACTGATCCTGTAACAGTTCTATCCATATTTCAGGTTCTGCTGTCTTTTCTCAAATACTCAAATTAAATATGTGCATATTTTACTGCTATTGAAACAAATGGTTACACACTCTTCATGTTTACTGCTACCCTAAAGGTAAAAAAGTCACGTACTGTTAATGGAATTTCAGGAACTTGGGACTGACACAAATCTGTATGCACTGGTTTTGGAGAGTCAGTTCTTAATGATGCCGTATGTATTCGACCTTTTTCTACTTTCTACCCTTTTATCTAAGTTATTTCAACTGATGCTTACATGATTCTTTGACCTATGGTCTGGCAATTAAGGTGGCTATATCGTTATACAGGTGATGGTCTGATTTCAGAATAATTCTGCTTTATGTGTTTCTTTATTTTTTCAAATGAGTATTGAATACCTTGAGCTTTCAGGACTATGGTATCTATGAGGACGAGTTCTTCTGGACAAAATTTTTTCCTCGTTATTTTGAGGTTTCTTGAGAACTTTGTTGGTTCAATGTCATCAGGTATTCGGTAATCGTATCAGAATATCCGAGTAGCCTATGATGATATTTTTTTTGTTAAGTTGTATTTCTGATTTCATATACGCATTTATTTATTTTTATTTTTTTCATGTAGGCATTGGTGTTGCACTGATTTCTGCTCTCATATCCTTATTCTTTCCATGAAAAAATCTGATTACTCATTAAAAGAAAATAAGCCTGCTAATTCTTCTCTTACGAAGCTGTTACTCTTTGTTAATGTGGTTCATGCGAAGTTAGCCAACGCCAATGGTAACCAGTCCAATACCGATGACGATTGGAACTGTTACATATCATGGTCATAACCTAGCACTCACTGGGGTGCTGCCAGGCTTTTCTGTTGTTTGATTGTATCTCAGTATACATGCCGATGGAGACCCTGACATACCACCACTTTTTATATAGCAGTGCTAAAACTAAATTGATCTTCTCCATATTTGGCCCCTTATTGCCACAGAATTAGAATACTTACGTGGAGTCATCTATGAAAGTCACTGGTTTTATTCATATGCCGTGATAATCATTTTCAGGGTTAGAAGATAAAACTTTTCCTGTTTGCAAACCGCCTAATCTTCAATTTGAGGTTGTATGGTTCTGTGGGCTATGTATAACATGTTTCATAAATCTTGACCATTGCAATCACAATGACAAACAAGTTGGTTAAAGCTGTGAGGGGGCTTACTGGAAGATTTGCCATTTTTCAGTGGAGCAAAGTTGAACAAGAAGCATCCCTACAGGGCTGACAGCTATGTGCACAGCCAAATCCAATAATTTTTACACATGTTTCTCATCTTGTCAATAAAAACTTTAAGCGTAAATGCACCTTTTTTTCCTTTTTTTATCAATTCACATACAAAATTTATTATTCCTTTAACTCGGTCAAACCTCTTCAAGCATGCAGCACTGGGCACTGAGAAGTAAGTAAAATCTAGCCCATCTAATTTGTCCAAAACTGGAGCTCAGCACTTAGGCAACTATACTTCATATCATTTCAGCCTACATAATCTGGAGAGTTGCTTGTTTGTGCTTTTCCCCTACTTCTCGTAAGCCTTCTTTGAACATAATTTAGTTTTATGTTTCATTTGAAGGTTTTTCTTAGTTATTGACATTTGTATTAGGTACATGCTAGCTGAAGGCCTTGGTCTATCTGGCATTGTTTCTATTCTCTTCACTGGGATTGTAAGTATTTAGTAAATGTTGCCTTTGATTTTGTTCTGAAATTTGTAATCTAAACTTGATCGATGGATTTTTGGGGAATGCTTCTATTTAACTTCTAAATATGTAGCTTACAGAATTCAAGTTCATTAGCCAAGGTTTAACTTACTAGATCGTAAACCCTCAAAGATGCACTAACAGAAATTTCTTCCAGGTGATGAAGAGATACACGTTTTGTAACTTATCCGAAGATTCTCAGCGTTTTACGGCTCGGTTTTTCCATCTTCTTTCATCACTAGCCGAAGCTTTCGTGTAAGTTGGCTAGTAATTCAGCTTGCATAATCAAACAAACCTAGATGATGAGTTGGCAGTGCTTCTATGCAGGTTCATATACATGGGATTCGATATTGCAATGGAACGTCAAAGCTGGTCACATATTGGATTCATATTTTTCTCAATTGTATCCTTGTGTTTTATTAAGCCACACAACCTCTGCACTAAACACTACTCCCTCCGTTTTTAAATTGTTGTCGCCATTGACTTTTTTATTTACGTTTGACCGTTCGTCTTATTCAAAATAGTTGTTCGAATATGCAAAATTATAAGTTAGGTTCAAACTTACTTTGAAGATAAAACAAATCATCACAAAATATATGATATTTTTAAAACTTTTTTGAATAAGACGAATGGTCAAAGATAGCAAAAAAAGTCAATGACGACAACAATTTAAAAACGGAGGGAGTATCCATGAAATGGGTTGCTATTTCGGTTGTTTCCTTAATCTTTTATCTGTCAATGTGATGCAGATATTCATATTACTTGCAAGGTATCATTTGGCTAACTAAACTTTTCCCCTCTAATTTCTTGGCAAAATTTGATCCTGAGCTTTTGGAGAATTATTTCCACTACTTTCATATGCTTCAGATATTACAATGTCAGTTTCTTATCTCATTTCATTTTGAAGGGCTGCGAACGTCTTCTCTTGTGCATACATATTGAATTTGTCACGACCACCACGCTGCCAAATACCTAGGCAATATCAGCTGGCACTCTGGTATAGCGGTATGTATGCTGTAAAATACATTTTAATCACATATTTCCAAATTGTGCTTATAAATGCGGATGCTAAGACTTATTCAGGGCTTAGAGGAGCTATGGCTTTTGCCCTTGCTCTTCAATCTGTTCACGATCTTCCTGATGGACACGGGGAGACAATTGTCACTGCTACCACATCTATTGTTGTTTTAACTGTAAGTTGCTGGATGTATTCTTTTACCATTATCTATCAATGTGAACCAAGAATATCATCTCAAGGCATTTTTGGAATTCGAGAAATTTTCTCGGTTCCTACAGGAATTGAGTTGATTCTTGTGGTATTCTGCAAAATTCCTGTGGAACCTATGTTTGAAACAATCCTTAACTTTCTCATGGTAATGTTCAAGGTGCTTTTCATCGGAGGCTCAACCGGAACAATGCTCGAAGCCCTACAAGTAGTTGGGGACAGCAATCGCTATCATCATCTGTATGAGGTAAGTATAATTGTAGTGTACAACAAGTCTACACGCTGCCATCTGTTAAGTACCATAACATCTAGGTTCTTTGTGTAGAGCTGGCTAGCTTTTGAAACACAGCAATTTTGAATTTTTTTTCGTTGTGTGTTTTAACCTTAATGCCAAAAGGAACTAAAAGATAAAAAAATATCCGCATTATATTTAACGGATTGTTTGCTTTAGAATGGTTTTCTCCTGAAATATAGCCTACTTGTCGCATGTATTTAAAAATACAAAGAATATCTTGGGTGTAACCGTCAAAGAGTAGTTCAGTCTCTTTTTTTGTTTACCCAAATGGTTCAGTCTATTTCGAGCTTAAGGCATCGTCATATGCACTTGGTATTCTTACTTGTATTCATCCTTGGATATGTCACTGTCCATGGACGAACGCATGATTGTTACTAGTGGTTTGTGTATTGAACAATATACTTGCTAAATGCAGGAGAATTCCGATGGCAACAGTACTGACTTCATGGGACAAGATTATGATGAAGGTGCATCCACTTCAAGCAAATTCAAATTAAAACTCAGAGAGCTAAGGAGAAGGTATGCCAAATAACATCATTTGCTTGTCTTCTTGAACTAGCTCTCTTGACGACCTTTAGTTAGCCAAAAAGTAGTAATAATTGCTAATAGAAGTTCTTTACAGAATTCTTAATTGATTGGGCTGATCTGCTGCATGTTGTCTTCTCATTCTGACGTACTTTCGTTTTTGCAGTACTTCATCTTTCGCTTTATTGGACAAAAACTATCTTACTCCTATCTTCACCTCTCAAAATGTGGATGATAACGATGAGGATGATGAGAATCCCAGTAAGAGAACACACCCTTATAGCTTTTGCTTCATATTATACATGCTTGTATATGCCTCCCCTGAGTGAACATAACATCACAATTTTCTCACTTTATTAGCTCTCCTAGTGGATTCACTGTAATTCTGATCGTGGCTGCAGATGAAGCATTGACGATATCTACAGGGCCAAGAGATTTAGCGGGACATGACTAGTGATTGCAGACATGCAGTGAGCAGCTTCCGCGGATTCACACGGCATCTCTCCTGGTAGGGGGGAAAAATGTGGAATTAGACATTAGACAGAATAGTCAGTCATACATTGGGAATTTGGGGTAGTTGAACGTAGGGATATGTAAGCAAAGACTACCATATGTGAAGCCTGCTTGGTTATCTGCTTCATTCTGGCTCCTTAAAATATTGTTTCGGTGCATTCTTTCCAACTGAAAATCCATTCGTACGGATGGGGTTTCGCTGCCAAGCCGATGAGCCATTGTTTTTGTTTGGTTGTTCGCCGGCAGCCGTTGCGCTCATTCGCTTCGTCCACACGACCACACTGCCAAGTCGCTGAAGGCGCAATGGCGGACAGTCCCTGCGTATTTCCGAAGGTCACAGGCTTTGCTCTTGGTAGATTCGAGAATATTATGGAGAGAAATTCACTGTATACTCTGTTTTCAACTAACGCAATTGTCGTTTCTTTTTTCTAAACCAGGTAACGGATGCATTTGTGTCAAAACAGAACAAATGATCGGTGACTGCTATATCTCTGTTGTTCCGCTGTTTTGTATCGCCATGGAAACGGAGTCAACTATTGGGACTTGGGAGGACCGCCTAAAAGAAGTCTTTGAAGCGAAAGATATGCTTCCCTCGAGCTGAAAAAAGCATGTGCAAAGGGAAGATAAGGAGAGACGCCACTAGAAGCAGGCTCAATAGGCCATGAACGTGTTCCGATAAGAGTACGACGCGTGTACCAATTGCACCGTCCAATCGCCACGTCCCTCTGAGGAATCGCGAGGTGGCCATGGGCGCCCATATCCAGGAACCTAACTCGCCGTGACGGCCTCTATAAACAGTCGAGCGATCTCGTCGTGTAGCATCACAACAAAGATAGTAGATCATCTAATCCACAGAACAGTCAGTCAGTAGCAGCAGACTTTCCAAGTGAAGGGTCCACGGGAACGAATGGAGGCGACCAAGGAGCGGCGGGAGCAAAAGGCCGGCGACGCCGCCGAGGGCGACTCGGTGCAGCTGCCGACGGAGACGAGCCCGTACGTGCAGTACGACAACCTGGAGGACTACAAGATGCGCGGCTACGGCGCGCAGGGCCACCTCCCCGTCTCCGACGTGCCCCACGGCGGCTCCGGCACCGACGCGCCCACCGTCCCGGGCACCGCCGTCCCCGTGGCGAAGCCCAAACCCCGCGACGACGATGGCATCCGGTCGCAGAGAGGCCAAGGAGGGGACGCCGCCGCACGCCGCAGCGACACGGCCCCCGACGCGATCAACCGCCACGGCGTGCCGTAGTTAGCTTAGCTTGGCAAGCAGACTCTCCTCGGTGTCTTAGTTTTCAGTGTCAAACATGAATAAAGTATGCAGCTGTAATAATACTGAACTTGAAGTGTGCTCCAGACAGCAGACTGACTGTTTGCAGATTTTCAGCATCAAGCGTGGTACCTGAGTATGAACTTCGATCGAGTAACCGATGGTGTATATGATAGATTGCCCTCGCACAGATTAGTGATTAATTACTTGCCGAGGTGAACCAGGCATTGCCACCTTTCTTCTGTAACCTGTTGGGACTTTTGTTTTCTGGTATCTCTCATCGCGTGGTGACAGTCGTGAAATATTTTTTTGAGGGACGCGTTTGTTTTTCTGGGTATAGATATAAGGGAGTTCGTGTGTGTTTGAGTGGGTTGTGTCTCTTTGAATGTACACGAACAGATACTACATTTGTATTCAGGAATGAGAAGTTCATCCAAAAAAAACAAAGAATAAATTTTACGAGTTCTACGATTCTTATCCTAAGTCCAAAAGGTAAAGAAACGAGGAAGTGTGGGGTCATATGGAGGAGGTTTTGGTGCTTCTTCGAAGGATATAGATCCATCAGAAGCTTTGAGAAGAGAGTGGACGCAGGGTCTGCTCGATATGCAGCTGAGTGAAGAGAGTGTGATGTGGTTCGTTTCAGATTTCAGCGACGATCTGCAACATGCATGTGTTTGTATTGCGGTCTCGCAGTCTAAGTACAATTCAAAGTAAAGTTAAAGCAATCGAACTAGGACTTGTGCTTCGGACCTGTTAGATTATGAGGAGAAGATCTACCGGGTGATGCTTTTTTTGAGATTTTGAATCCACAAGTACCTCCGGAGGACAAAAAAAAAAAAAAAAAACACCCGACCAAGAGGTTCATGGGGATTTTTTTTTCCTATTGATAGACTTACAAAAACTTCATTGCAATAAAAAAAAATAGTGTTTAAGGAAGCTATACAAGTATCTTCTCAATTATATGCAAAAGACAAGCCAAAATTTGATTTAGATCATTATTTTGATTATTGTGTATACAAAGAATGTCACATTAAGAACATACACTGCTCAGACTGCAAAGCTTTTGGATATATGCAGTTTTTTTATAGCGCGTGATGTGTTATGTACAATGGATGGATATCATTTGTTCCCTATTTTTCATAGTACCAATCAACTAAATCATAACCAGCATAATCTAGTACGTGCATACGCGTGACAAAAACATTAGAAAGCGTATGTCTCCATTATAATTGCAAAAAATCAAGAGCAGACTTCTTCAACCCTCAACCATCGATGATAATTATTCCAATACCTATTACCTAATGCCATTGTTTTGACATTGCTACCAGATTCAAGATTTTAGAAGTGGGTGTACAAATATCCTATATTCATGGTTTTGTGCATGTCATTCAAAAAGAATGGTTAACCTTAAAGATCTGTGTAATAAGTATGCTCTCTATGCATTGGTGTCTATTACATGACCGCAAAATCATGGAAGTTGCTCTAACATTCTGTATCGAATAATTGATCCTATTTTACGAGAATCTATAACTTCCATACATGAGGTAAGTCATCGTAGTAATAATATGGTTGTATATAGTGGTGTCAAACTTGTTCTTTTTTTTTTCTCTAGGGACATCTTTAAGAACTAGTAGACACCCCGCGCGTTGCCGCGGGCATATAATAGAAATGAGCAAAATATTATTGCGTCGAATAGCTGAGACATAGCTGAGACCATTTTGCGTTATACCGCAACAGTATGTATTTATAATTCAATTGTACCTATTCGGGTAATACAAAAAAAAACACATGGAAAAGAATATATCCTATATCAATCGAAGCAGGAATCTGATGTTGGCTTGAAGAGTGTATTGAATTTTGGCTTGAATAGTGTGAAATTGCAGACTGCTCTGAGCACATTCCAAAGACACATGCCATAGCTGAGATCCTAGCAGGGGGCAGATGAACTGTTGGGAAAATCGCCATATGTTAGGTTAGTAATATATTAAAATATTGCTGCATCTAATTAATATTTAGTACTTTCTGCATTTATCTTTTTAAAAAAGTGGTCTGTGAGCATTCTAAAACATGGAACTTTTGCAGTATCTAAACTTTCAGCTGACTTCATTTACGGTAGTGGTTTCATGCTCTAGCAGTTTCGGTTGTTATCATCTGAAATCCTACAGAAGTAGTTTCATGCTTTAGCAGTTTCAGTGGGTTGAGTTGTTATCATCCGGAATTAGTACTGAGCCTAAGCATCTTACTTCACTAATAACTCTGAGATCTATATAGTTTTCTGATATATATAGAACCGAATGTATTTTATGGCAAGTTCTAAACATTCAATCAGACGGGCGTGCATATATTTAGCAGCATAAGCCAGTAATTGAACGATTTTAGTAATTAGCATGTTTATATGATTAGTGGTATATAAACTTGAGGGCAAAAAAAAATACGGAGTAAAGCAGAGGCATCAACTTGGAGAAACTGCATCTATCTATATAGATAAACAAAAAAAAATTTATTTGAAACAAATCAATAAAAAATTCAGTTAGTTGCAGGCTCAGTGGAGCTTCATGCAAATATAAACTAAAAGAACAAAGGAGGTAAACTGAAACATTTGCTGAATCATCCTATTAACACTAAACTTGAGGTTTCACCTATTGTTGAGTAGCCTGTAAATGCATTGGGCATAGCACTTTGGGCAGAGCATCAGAGAAGCAAGCTTAAAAATGAGATCAATCGAAAGCTCAATCTAAACAACATGCAGCTGCAACTGCAAGCTAGATGGTCCAAAACATCAGCTTTTATACAATCATATCCAAACTTATCCTAATTAAGAGTTCACATCAAGCAGCAACGATTATTCATGATTGACTGCAGTTTCATTTTCACATTCCATTAACCGCTCAAGCGGACGGAAAAATCATTCATGATTAATTGGCAGAGATACAAAGATGAAATAAACTAATAAAAGCACTGCATTCCTCTCAAATTGCAGGATAGCTTCTGCTTGGATGCTTGAAGCCATTAGTGGCAGATCCTGCCGTCAGATTTTGGGGGAGAAACGGAGAAAATCATCAGATTACTGGCAATGTAAATAACCCAAAATCCAAAGTATCTTTGGAACCTAGATCACAATCCTTAGAATTTCAGCAGAGAGACGCTTAAACAAAATAGACCTGATGCCCTGTTGCAGTTGAAGCATGAGCTCATAGTTCTTATGCTCCCTTGAAGATGGTTTGCCTAGGTAAGTACGTATTTACTCGACAAAGCTCAGCACACGCCATTGCTGGGGCCTGGGGCTGGCCGTCGAGCCGCGCCGCCGCAGTCCGTGCGCCAAGCAGGCAATTGAGTAGTGCCGTGGCCTTCCGCGCGTGGGGCTGGCTGTCCACCCGCGCTGCTGCAGTCCGTGCGACGGGCTGGCTGCGAGCAGCGCCGTCGCCATCTGTGCGCCAAGCCGGCGGTCGAGCTCCCGTCTCCCTCGCAGCCGCTGCCGTCGACGCCGTCCATGCACCCAGTTGGCCGGTGTATTGTGGCTGAGAGGAGGTGAAACTCTGCTGGGCTGAGGCCTGAGGAAGACGGGAGAGCTGGCGATTGGGTCCTGCACTCATGCCTGCTCGATCTTTCCCGAATAGTAACAGCCAGAGTTGGAACTGTAGAAACTACAGGAGGTCGCCAACGTGTTGAGCAGGAGGAACACAACGTGTCAAAGCGTGAGGAAAAGGCAGGACATCTACAAGATTAAAGAAAAGGTAGGATATCAATCACTAGATAATTTTCTACAATATTCTGCAATATGAAAATGCTCTAAAAATATTAACTATCAGTTAACGCTAATAAAATTCTAGAAATTTAATGGATATTTCAGAGATGATATTAAGATTTTAGACTAAGATAATAAATTTGAAAAGAAAGACACATTTGACTTGTTGGTTTGTAATCATACACTTTAATTCTTTTTTGAAGGTTGAAAAATGATAACTTGTCGCGAGAGCACAAAGGTTGGCAGTGGCGAGGGCGACATGGTGCAGCCGAGTGCGTATGTCAAGACTGCAGCATGACAACCTGGAAGACTACAAGCTGTGCGGGGACATGATCACCCGGCTAAATCAGTTATGAGCACATCCTAAGATGAGGATGCTATCACACATTGAAGAACGTGTGGCGGATGTACGCGCGTACTGTAGCAGCACATCTGTCACATGTTCTTCAGATGTGTGACCTGTGTGACCCACGTTCTTCATCTGTCACATCAAAGTTGGGAGGGTGTCACACGTTCTTCAGACGGGTGTACTTTAAGGATCATGTACACCCTCCCATCTTTGATGTGCCCCCACGGATGTACCTTCTGGCACCTACCCAGCCACCGTCCTCATGGCCAAACCCGAGCATCACGCGTTCAGTCACAGTGAGACTTGCAAAGTATGCTGCACGTGGTGGCGACACAGCTACCGGCATTATTAACCGCCACAGTGTGCGGCGAGATTTGAAATTCCAAAGGTGATAGGTGCCTTATCCACTGCACATCCCATGGATATGTGGTATCTCTCTACTTCATGCATAACATGGCATCAATTGCACGAATCTCTGAAACGAAATCGAAGGCACCAAACACGTGACTTCACAAGATGGTTCCGTAATTGCTGCCAATAGAGTGCGCGACATGTTTTTAGATCCTAGGTTGTGGCTTTTTTGAAAACACGTTGTGCTGGTTGTGCTTAAAACGTTTGAAAAACGACTATTCCGATAGCTGCTTCTTATTTTAGTGACAAATATGTAAAGTTGGCGCGGTGCGGAAAAGAAACTGGTAAAGGTATGGCTTCTTGCTTCATGTTTTTGTTCGGATGCAGTTTTTTTCTTTCTTTAAGAAAAAGCATTTGAGAGAGCATCTTTTTTAGAGCACGTGAAGCCGCTAAAAAAACAATTGAAGAAGCTTTACTAAAAATGTTTTAAATAAAGCGCAGACAGACTTCTCTGTCTATGACCGTAGTTTCGACATAGTTTCCAGTGTAGAAACATGAATAAAGTATGCATCTGTAATAATACCATGAACTTGAAATGTGCTCCAAAAAATGAAACTGCTTGCAAAATTTTCAGCTTCAAGCACGCCACTTCAAGCTCGGACTTGGTCGTCTCCTCAACGTTCCTCATCCGGCCGAAAATTTTCTTCAGCCACCTCAACATCATGCCGCTCCTTGACATGGAAGATGCCACCGCCGAGGCCTTGACAGTGCTAGCACCAGCATCAACAGCGCCGCTAGGCGCAACTGATGATTTCACAGAGGCACTGTGGACGTGGAGGCTTGTTTCAGCCTCCTGGTCCGTATGTTCTTCCAGTGCACGCGCGCCGGCGCTGCTGGAGCCGCAGATCTTCAGCGCGATCCTCGCCACGGGTGCCACCGGCGCGTGTACGCAACTCGTGGAGCCCAGCAGCAGCTTCCCGACGCCTACCTTTGTCCGTTTCTCCGGTTCGCTCTCGCGAGAGCTGCCGCTGGAGCTCCATGGCGGCGAGACAGAGTCACAGAGGGGCTGCTCTCCCGAGGCGCCCTGCATTCCAGCCGCCCGGCGCTCGTCGTAGTGGAAGCAGAGTGCTTGGCAGGGCATGCATCAGCAGCACCGCAACCACCAGGCATAACCATGGTGTGGCTTCTTTCATCTTCCACATTGATATAAGAAATTAGCATTAACGGTGGCATCAGTACTATGACCATGATCAATTTCGCAAACTTGATAAATCATCGCGTAAAGGCATCTAGAAGCAGATGGCGGACCTGACCTCTACGGTCTCTGTTCGACCACAAGTAGAGGACAACCACTGAATATGATGTGAGAAACCGTTCATTGCGCACTTGCTAGTTGGCTCACCGGACTCGGAGTCCTGCTGTTTGGCGCAGTCCACGACATCGCTGGCTGGCACCGTGGTTAATCGAGATGGCCTTGCCATCCTCGTCGTCTTGAAGGTTGAAGGAGCATGACCATGCCGTGGGGCGTCGGCGTTGGGTCCGCCACCATGCTGCTGCCCTTTGCACGCATGCATTGATCCTCCGAGTCCTGCGACATGGCGTCCTCAACGACGATCTCGACGGCGGGTCGGAAGACGTCGGTGGCCCTGTCGTTGAAGATGGTGACGCCGCCCTCCGCACGCATGCTCGGTGTCGTGCGAGCTGTCGTCGTCAACGAGGATCATGTCTGAGTTGTGGACGACGGCAGCGGCGCCATCGCTAGAGATGGTGACGCAGCCCTTGCCCACATCTGGCTTCTTGTCAACGGGTACCGTACGGGCGCCCGCGCTCGTTACCATATCCAGTCTTAAACACGGAAGGAATTGGCCGTCGTCCTGTAGTCGTGGGCGGCTGGCCACGGCCTCTTGGCCTGGCTGGCGACGGGGGAAGAAATGGTTCATCATCATTTTGAATTGGCACTATTTTAATTGGCACTACAAATAAGGTTTAGGGATGGCGTTGTGCTGAATAAGAGGCAACCAAGCCACACATTTATTTCCAAAAAGAAAAAAAAAGAGAGGAAAGAAACAGACTTGAATGACGTTCAAACTGCAAATACAGGAGGTTATTCTATCCGTTGGCCCATTTATTTGTAACGCTTGGACCAACGTAACGACTCTTCTTCTTCGGCCCATTAGAAACACATCTCATTCTCGTATCAGGTGGAAAGTTCTTTCGGTGGAAGAACCCCAAGCCACTCTCGTGGATGGCAACTGCTCGTCGAAGACAGTCAGAGACGAGTCAGACGACTGACTATGCTGACCTGCAAATGGGTAGAGGTCCACGTCAGTTGATCGATGCACGTACAACCACTTGAGCATTACCTGTCGCTAGTCGGCATGGCTCCGGAACGAGCCGCGCAGGGCGTCAGAACGGTCAACCCAAACTCACCTTGGAGCAGCGTGTTCATCTCCGATACGAACCGATCCATGGCTGGCCGCGGCAGCATGACCGGCACCGCGACGGCGTTCCGGACAGCGACGAGGAAGCTCACGCCGAACCGCGCGTCACTAGGGCCGGCGTACACCGGCTCGCCCCACCCAACGTCCACGCCAAGGTACCCGGCGTGGCGGTTGTCGGAGAGGATCAGCAGGTTCTCCCGCCGCGCCAGCCGCGGCCTCCCCCGCCGCACCAGCAGGTCGGCCGTGGACCGCACGTACTCGGCAGACACCGCCGCCTTCTTCTTCACCGCCCGCACCAGCTCCACCGCGTCGCCCAGCGAGCCCTGCCGCAGCGCGCCCGCCGCGGCCACGGCCGCCGGGAAGACGCACGCGTTGCCGTAGTAGCCGGCGGGCAGTCCCAGCTCGCGTACGCCCCGGACGCCCACGACCACCACCAGCCGCGCGTCCTCGCCCGGCGGGACCTCCATCGCCGCCGTACGGGCGCGCCAGAGCGCCGCCGCGACGGCCTCGAAGGTCGTTGCCGTGTCGGGGAGGTGCGGCGGGAGGCGCGCCTTGATCGCCGCGACGTCGCCGGGGCCGAAGACGAAAGTCCGCGTGACCATGTCGCCAGGTGGTGGTGGTGGTACTGGTGCTGCCGGCGGCTCGGTGGCGTCGTACTCGGGGTGCGGGAACGACGGCCTCGGCGGGCTCCGCGTCCAGGAGCTCACGGCACCACACGGGCGCGACGGTAGGGGCCGGGAGGCCGCGGGCCAGCTCACCGACGGCGGACAGGAACTGCACGATGCCCGCAGCGTCGCAGACGGAGTGGTTGAGGCGGAGTATAGCTGGCCAACGGACCGGGCCGGGCCGGCACGGCCCGAGCCCGTCACGGGCCGGGCCATTTCGTTGACGGGCCGGCACGGCCCTTATAATAAACGGACCGGGCCGGGCCGGCACACGGGCCTTCAGTTGAAGCCCAAGCACGGCCCTAGCCGAGTTACACGGGCCGGGCCGGGCCGCGGGCCGAACGGGCCGTGCCGTGCCGGGCCGGCCCTAGACTGAAAATGTATTTTTTTCTTATTATTTCAATTTATTTAATGCAAAATATGACTAAACGGGCCGTGCCGTGCCGTGCTACACGGGCCGCGTTGTGGGCTGAACGGGCCAGCTGCTAAACGGGCCGTGCCGTGCCGGCACGGCGGGCTTGCGCCTAGGCCCAAGCACGGCCCTAGGCGGGCTACGGGCCGGCACGGCCCACTCATGCACCGGGCCGTGCCGTGCTCGGACCGGGCCAAAATTAGTGGGCCACGGACCGGCCCTTTTAGCACGGCCCAGTTGGCCAGATATAAGGCGGAGCGCGAGGACGAAGCCGCCGCAGAGCAGCCGCGTGACCTGGATGAGAAGCAACGGGCGGTCGAGCATGCCACCGCCGGAGCCCTCGACGTCGAACAGCAGCTGATCCATGCAGGGAAACGGCGGCCTTAGCCCGGCCGCCTCCAGCTCCGCCAGCTGCACGCCGGCGTCCGCCTCCACGAACAGCACGCCCTCGCCGGTGCAGTCGATCACCAGCTTCTGCCCCTCCACCTCCCTCAGCCGGCCGGCTAGAGGGTAGTACGGCACCAGGGCCTCGCCCAGCGCGCGGCGGACGACGGCCACCGGGTCCTCCTCCTCATCAGCTCTGCCGCTGCCGCGGTACAAGAGGATGAAAGGCACGTACCGACGCAACCCTTTCTGGTCGTCGATGTCGGAAAGCCGCTTCGTCTCCCGCGGCGTCGCCCTCGCCGGGCCGACGAGCTCCGGATCGCGCTGGCGCACGGCGAACGGCGAAGGCCAGCGTCATGATGAGGCACACGGCACAGGGCAGGGCACACGATGCTATCGCTTTGAGCATTGGCTAGTGTATAAATTGTTTACACCGGTTTTCTTTCTTTTCTTTTTCTTTGCACTTATCGAGCATCGGATTCCGCAATTTCTTGGCCGACTCACTTGATCTGTATTTTAATTAGTGAAAAGTACATAATTTATCAGCCCATGTCCGCATTAAGATTGGCCATGATCCGGTAAAAAGCTGTAGGGCATTTTTCTTATTTTTTTCAGAATTAAAAGCTCTAGGACATTGGCTACAGATTTTGTAGATCGACCGTCATGTATAAAGTATCAAAACAAGATATAAAAATGATGCCGCGTCCGTCTGTGAAATGTGTGCTTGTGCAGTGTGAGACCCATGGGTCGTGTTCATGGGCTGCTCATGCATATGGTGGCTGAAAAGTGAAGGCTGAGTACTATATGTGTTGCCTAAAGAAACCATACCAACTTAGATAGCCAGTGCAAGTGTATGGTAACTCTGAATTTTTTTTTTTATGCGAAACGAGTATGAAAGGGTAAGTGAGTTACTGCATAAGCGTGTTTCGTGCATTGTGTGCGTGCGGATTTTTTTCCTTCACATTAAGATAACACAATAAAAAGATCTGGAGGGAGCACTGGCGAAGCTAGGATGTAAAATCCATAGTGCTCAATGCGATCATGGATAAATATTTACGATAACAAGTCTTTTGAACCTAGTGCCTGTGCACGCCACTGAGAGGGAGTAAGTTGCACTCAAGCCCGAAATTCTTTTTTGCGAAAAAAAAAAGATTTTAGTGATTTTAAAACATAATACATTCATTGATTACGAAAGCAAATCACACAACTCAAACTCCATTGATGTGAGGCAATAAACCTTCAAAGAATCGTAAATTTCACACCATTTTGATCCCCAATCTAGAGGGATATGCCAAAGATGAGTACTCTGATTTGAAACGAACGGTCATCTCACAATACACCACCTCCATCCTCACCTTCGACGGGGGAATGATGTACGAACTCGAAAATATGTGTGTCATTGCCAAGCTTGTTTAGTTGTCTAGCTCTCTTCCTGGTTGGATGATCCCCGTTTCAACTTTCATGTTATGATCAGGTCCCAATTTGTTAAACTGAATTATAATTTGGGTGACTATTTGAAAGGATAAATTAACGGATGAATGTTCTTTTTTGTTGAGAATTTTAAGATTTTTTTTCTGCAGTTAACGCGGTCGGAGTCCTTCAATTCGTTAATATATGATACAAGAAGCGTGGACGTGAACTTCTCAGTTGGTGTGTGTCGTTTCCAGTGTGGAAACATGAACAAAGTGTGCAGCTGTAATAATACTCTGAACTTGAAATGTTCTCCCAAAAAAAAAAAAAGAAACTGCTTGCAAAATTTTCAGTTTCAAGCACGGCGCTCAAGTATCAACTCGATCGAATAAACGCATGGCGTAGATGTGATAATGTGCCACTGCTACGTACGCCAACAAGGCATCGAGTGCACTCACACATATTTGTGATAATTTTCCCCATTCCTGCGACACCAATCCGTTCCGCCGCTTCCTTCAGTTCAGCGGGAGGGCGGGACGGACTTGGTCGTCTCCTCAACGTCCCTCATCCGGCTGAAAATTTTCTTCAGCCACCTCACCAGCACGCCGCTCCTTGACATGGAAGGTGCCACCGCCGAGTCCTTGACAGTGCTTGCAGCAGCCTCGCCGTCGCCGCTAGGCGCAAGTGATGATTTCACGGTGGCACCGTGCGCGTGGAGGCTTGTTCCAGCTTCCTGGTCCGTCTGTTCTTCCAGTGCACGCGCGCCGGAGCCGCAGATCTTCAGCGCCATCCTCGCCACGGCCGCCACCGGCGCGCGCACGCAACTCGTGGAGCCCGACAGCAGCTTCCCGACGCCTGCCTTGGTCCGTTTCTCCGGTTCACTGCTCTCGCGAGAGGAGCTGCCGCTGGAGCTCCACGCCGGCGAGACAGAGGGGCTCCTCTGCCGAGGCGCCCTGCATCCGTCCCGCGCGTCACTCGTCGTCGAAACAGAGGGGCCGACATTGCACGCGTCGGTGGCACCGCCGCCGCCGCCAGGCAAAACATAGATGTCATCGTGGATTCTTCTTTCATCTTCCACATTGATCTAACAAAGTAGCATTAACGGCAGCATCAGAATGATCATGACCAATTGTCAAACTTAATACTAGTAAATCCCTGCATGGGCATTCAGCAGCGTATCGAGGACCTGATCACTATGTACTCTGTTTGACCAGAGCGACAGCTAATGTACATGACAAACCGTTCATTGCGCACTTGCTACTTGGCTCACCTCGGGCTCGGAGTCTTGCAGTTTGGCGCGGTCGACGAAACGAGTGGCGATGTCCATGCCTCCAGTCCTCCGCGTGGGGTCCGCCACCATGCCGCTGCCCTTTGCACGCATGCATTGACCCTCGAAGTCCTTCGACATGGCGTCATCAACGACGATCTCGATGGCGGGACGGATGACGTCGGAGGCGCCGTCGTTCGATGTGGTGAAGCCGCCCTCCGCACGTATGCACGTAGACTCGGTGTCGTGCGATCTGTCACCGTCGACGTGGGTCATGTCTGCGGGGTGGATGTCGCCGCCGGAGATGGTGACGCCGCCCTTGCCAACACGTGGCCTCTTGTCAACAGGCACCGTGCCGGCGCCGTCACCATTTCCAATCTTAAACCACCCAGCAGGAAGTGGCCGTCGTCCTGGCGTCGTGGGCGGCCGGCCACGGCCTCTCGGCCTGGCTGGCGACGGCGGGAGAAAATGGTCATCGTCATTTTGCCGCTGCTCATCTCGCTTCCTTATCGTCTCTAGCATGATCTCGAGGGAGCTCTTCGGAGCGGCCGGAGCCGGTTCCATCAAGGGGGCGGCAGAGGTCGTTACTCACTACCACAGATAGGAGGCAGCGCAAGAACACGCAACCAGGCTCTTGAACGCCTTCATTGCGGCGGTGCGCGGTGGGTTTTTAGGCCGGGTTTTGGTGGAGTCGTTTTGCGGCGAGCGGCAAAAGGGAAGGGTAGAGGGAGAACGAAGGAAATGGGACTACTTCCCTTGCGCCGACGTGTGATGAATGGAAGGCGAGATCGCCGGCAGCGGGCGTTGCGAACCTTCCATGATGGCTAGTTGACTACGGTGCAGGGCGGCGCTTGGCCTGCCGGTTTCCCCGTGAGGTCTTTCCATCCGAGAGCGAGAGACTTCATGGAATTTCAAAAGAGCTGGAACACTTTCTGGTTTTCAAAAGTTTATGTAGATTTTCAGCTTCACGATTGTCATTTCCATTTGTGTGTCGCCTTATACAGAGCTTTATGTCACCAACAACTTTTCACATATCGTTTATGAGTCGTGTACCCCGTATACTATGTGCCTGCCACGCCGATTGAGTTACTCACTCACTCAGCTGCAGCCCTTGGCACCGAACCCGACCTTCTGGTTGCCCACGTCGTAGACCACGGCGAACGTCTTCTGCTGCGTGTTCCCGAGTATGCCGATGGACGTGTCGTCGCCGTTGGACGCGAACGCGAGGCACGCCTGCGACACCCTGGACAGGTACAGCACCCCGCCGAAGTCGAGGCTGACGGTGGCGCCGCCCTGGAACACCAGCGCCACCGACGGGATCTGCACCGTCTTGTAGCCCGTGAAGTCGTAGCACGTGTCCAGGATGGACAGCGCGGGGGCCTTCTTGTACTTCCCCATGTAGCCCGCGAACGCCGACCGGAGCGCGGCGTACGCGCGGTCGGGGAGGCGGGTGATCACGGTGCCCGAGTCGATCACCGTCCCCGCCGTATTGAACACGGTCGAGGGGATTTTGATGGCGCGGCCGGCGACCTTGATGCCGACGAGGTTGACGTAGTAGAAGGACGGCGTGTCGCGGCGGGCCAGCAAGGACGTGAACTGCGCGTTCGCCGGCGCGGCGGCGCCGAGGGACAGGTACCCCGTGGCGCTCGACGAGGAGGGCAGGCAGTAGGAGAAGCCAGCGCCGTACTTGGCCGCCGCCTGCGACGCAAGCGACACCTTGGCGCGGCCGAGGCCGACCAGCCCGTCCGCCTTGCCGAACAGCCCGCTGTCGTCGTCGCCGCACCCGAAGACGAACCCCGTGAGTGCCTCGGACGGCGCCAGCGTCAGCGTGTCGCGCGCGAGGTTGCCGTCGGTCTGCGACTGGTCGCCGTAGACCACCTCGTACCGGCACTTGTTGTCCTCCGAGCAGCCCTGCGTGCCCAGCTCCTGGCACTCCCGCGCGCCGCAGGGCACGGCGGAGTAGGTCGACGACTGCGCCGGGTCGAAGAGCGGGTCCTGCTGCTCGTAGCAGTTGTTGCACGGCTTGCACTGCACCCACGACAGGTCGCTCCCCGTGTCGAACACCACCGAGAAGGACCGCGCCGGCGTCCCGAGGCCCACCGAGACGATGTAGTTGCCCGTGCCGAGGGATAGGCCGCGGTACGCCGGCAGGGAGACGCCCTTGGAGGCGTCGGCCGGGTTGGTCTTCGACGAGCCGTGGTGCTTCCGGTGTATGGATTTGACCCTCTCCTGGTCCCGGTCTAGGATCTCGGCATGAGTCGGCGCGCTGCCGCGAGACAGCAGCGGCGAGCAGGGGCCATGCCTGTGCACGACGCTGAGAAACGACGAGTTTGACGCGGCTGCAGAAACAAAAAATGAACAAGTTTTTAGTTAAATTATTATCTTTCCGCTGTATTCGTAATCTGTTGTTGTATAAAACTAGTCCGGTATAGTTCCATGAAACCACACGTGTTCAATTTGTTCATCTCTACATTTGCTAGTCAGAATTCATAGATTCTTTACAGAATTACTACCGCTATCAGGAGTGCCCTTAAGATGTGACAGCAACTCATCACTATGTTTACTCATGTCATTATCAAATAATAGAGTTGTTAGGCTGCGACACAGCATGTCTGGTCAGAGACTTGGCACAAGTTCAGAAACGACATGACTATAATTTCAGATATCTCTTTTTTTATATATATAAAAAATCAGATATCCAGTTCAGACTCTGCTGACTTTGGTTCTTCTTCCATTGACAACTTCAGTTCGGATAAGTTATTTCACAAAAGTTTCCTCTTTTTGTGGCTGCGAAATTCTTGGGAATGCTTGTCTTTGGTTGGATGGTCACATCAAGAAATTCTTGTGCAAGTGCTAATGTTGTCTTCTCATGACCCATTTTTTGTTTTATCTCTACTTTTTGTCATGTGTACCTAACGGCGGTGGTTAGTAGTGCAATACAACCGGCTTGTCAAAATAGGTACCTTCCTTTATTTACTTTGACACCATTTGCCTACTGTACCTGGGCGTACTTGATTGATGGACTAATCTCTACCAAAAACACTTGGAATTTCAAGAAAAAAAAACGATTGATATTTTGCAGTACAAAATTTATACTCGGCGTAGTCACCTCGAGGAATAGACAGTAATCAGAGGAGAGTGTCCACGTTCAGAACAAAGTCAGCTTCAAATATGCCAACACGGGATCAATCCATTTATATTGTCCATTATCATCATCGTGAGCGAGAAATTTGTCATTTTGATGCCGCCTTATGTTCTACTTGTCAGCATCACGTCAGGCCAGCGGATACCACCATATGCTATGGTGCCAAAAAAGAACGTGGCTACCATGCTAGCAGTTTACTCAACACTGAAAAGAAAAACGCAACCGTGCAAAGTAAATACTATAGTTGTGACCCGAAGTACCTTTCTCAGCCGTGCCGCACGCTGCGCTCGGCAGCAGTGAGCTGACGCTGACGACGTGCCAGTTCGCCCCGCCGCCGTTCTCCACCGCTGCCGCGAGGGCTGCCAGCGCGAGGACAGCCGCGAGGCAGGTAAACATGGCGCACCGTCGAGTCACGGAGGCCATGAGGCTCTCTAGGCAGCTGCGAATTAACGTTCTCGCTAACCACTCCAATGACAAGCTCCATGGGACGACGCTATGCGGCGAACTTATATAGTGCTCTGGCCAGCCGCGTGCCCGGCCCAAGTGCGCGCGGCGTGGCCCGGCCGGACCAGTACGTCAAAGTCTTCGTCAGCCGTGTGTTGAAAAAGGTTAGGCAGTGCGCCACACCCCACTGCCGTCTACGCCCGATCGGCCGGTACCCGCACAGGACATGACGACACGAGCGCGACGGCGACGTCGAGCCCGTCACACTGGGTCGTCGTCGTCGTCCGCAACCACGCACCACCGACGAGACGAACCCGAGAATGGGCGGGCAGGCAGGTGCGTCAAATCGGCACGGCGCGCTCTGTTTTCCTCGTTGCCGTGGCCTTACTTAATTTGCCACATTTCGTTTAGACCGGGACAACGACCACACACCACTTCGGCGTCCAAATCGTGCCCGTGGCGTCGAGCCGATGCGACGATCGGCCATGGAGGTAGCTTTCGTGTCCCCCACCATGCATGAAAGCGTCGTGCACGCAGGACCGGCTCTACCCGCGCCGATGCGCCGTGTTATGCATTAGCGGCAAGGTGCGCCATGATGCTTCCGCGATCGAGAGGTGATGGCCAAGTAATCATGGTTAAAAGAGAAGATGGGGAAGACTTTGGGGCAGGGCGTGCCCAAAGTGGGTCGGCAAAGAGGTTTTACACTTTTACCTTGGCTCACCTACCTCAATTAACTGTAGACCACAACCACATACTACTACATTCCTGTCCGTCAATGTTTTAGCAGAGGACGACGCAGGATCGGACACATATGTACACCCGTGTTCGTTAGTTCTATGACAAGATAGGACACGGTGACACACGGCACCTTTCTTTATGCGCGCTGCCTGCTGAAACGAACATGTAACAATAGTAGTGTTTTATAGCCAAAGGTTCAACGCGTCTCGTCAGACATGGATGCGCACACGCGACAACAGAAGAAAGTTGCCTTTGCTCGTGGTTGCCATGGCAGTAGGGCTGGACCAACCAGGCTGCGGTTGCCACAAACAAACCTAAGCTAGAAAAGCAACTGTACCTAACCTGCAAAGGGCCTACTGGTTTTGGACGGCCAGTAATTTGTTCCCTTTTTTTTAATCTGGAGGAGATTCTTAAGGGCATGTACAACCGGGTCGTCTCCTCATCAATGTTACAGACAGGTCTGCAGACAGGTCATACAACCCAGAGACTAATTTATTGTCTGCAGGCAAATTAATGCTGTGCATATACACTAAGATCAACTATAAATTCAATTGTGTATACCATTGTGTGGCCTTTTGATAGATCAACTACATTCAGATGTCTGGAATTCAATTGTGTATACCAGTTCGGAAGCGAATTGGAAAACCATGGCGCCGGCGCTAGCTGAATGAAGTCTGGAAATGATTCACTCCTATGGGCCATTTGTCCTTGGACAATTATTGAAACGCAATAGGCCACTAGAATGTAAAGCCCAGTTGAGCATAACAGCCCATACCCCTTCGCAATAACAAAAACTGATCGTCTTCTACCTCTGGAAACAGGCAACGAAGAGCTCCAAGCCTCAATCCATGGCCTAAGATTGATTTGAAGAGCTGGGGAACAGGGGTAATTGGTTTTCGGCGCCGGAGTTAGATATGGCGGCCGCCATTTGCCGTCGGGCTCGGGGAAGAGCTAGGGCGGCGCACCGGCGGGCCGTGCAGATTCTGCGATCCATCATCCCAACCTGATGCTAGGCTACTACCTCCTTGACAACACATCCGTCGCGGCGGCGGGGAGGTGGGAGGAGTAGGCGGCGAAGCAAGCAGGACGGGGGCGAAGGGGGCGGCGCAGCTGGGCATTCACCGTCGACGCATCCGTCCCCGGTGCTCGCGTCCGTGCGCGCGAAGGGGGCGAAGGAGTTCCCGCGCTCGCGTCCGTGCGCACGCAGCCCGCGCGGGATCCGCCAGCTCCGTCGCCTGGGGAAGACTGCTCGTACAGCGGTGCCGGCGCCGTCTCCTCCGCCTGGGACAACGGGACGAGTCCGTCGCCTCGCGAGACGACGCTGGCTGGGTCGAGTCGTGGAGGCGGGCGTTTTTTTGCAAAATTGCCAGCGAAGAGACGGGGTATACCGACGCGGTGTACATGCCCACGCGCCTCAAAGACGTTCCAAATTTCAGCGCACTTGTTAATTGCGTGCATTTGGTTGGCGGGCGACGTAACGACATGATGAAACGAGTGGAAGCCTGACGAATCATGACATCAGTGAGATTTTGCGATCTGTTCTCTCCAATTTTCCCCAAGCCCCGACGCGAGGGTCGATTGTTTCTTCTCCTATCTTAATGAAATACGTGCAACGCACTTCTAGAAAAAAGTTCTCTCCAATTTTCATCCGGATTAGCACGGAGAGAATTGTTATTTGCCATTGGTGCTCGTTTCTTTTGTGTTCTAAGCTGCGGCATGGTGCTCCGGTCATAGGTCCGACACATGCTGGGAAGCAGGCCAGGTCCCTCCCAGTTGGGCCTCCTATATGTAGGCCGGGGTTAGTGTGACCTATTAAGACCCATCCGACAATTTGTATTTTTATTTGCACACTAACATTTTGAATTCTTAAATTCAACACTTTTGAAATATATTTAATAATTTTGAAACAATAGCTCAAAATTTGCTAAATATGTCAAAGAAGTATATTAAAATGTTGAACTGTATGAAAGTATCGAAACAATATGGAAAACTAGATTCAACATTTAGTAATAAACATTGCAACATTTGAATGTACTATTCCAGCTTTTTGTAAAAATGTTGAAATGATACATTTAAAATATTGATGTTTAAAGATTAAACTATTAAAAACATGCTCACGCTGATTTTGTTTTATTTCACTAATTATAAGAAAACACAATGGTTCAAATAAATCCAAAAATAAAGTTAAGATTTGAGAGAATTGTTTTTTTTTCAAAAAGTTTGAAATCCAACTCAAAAGTCAACATTTGAGTCAATTGTTAACACATGTTCCCCATGCTTGTCACAAAGTTGCTCCGCATAGATCCTACATACAGGAATTATGACTCCTCAGGTTTGATGTGGTCTCCGTCGGGGGCAAAACTCCCATAAGTCCTGGGCATTCACGGGAATACCTAGCTTTCATGGTAAAACACCAAGTTTTTATGTGTTGCATCTTAAAAAAAACACTAACAAAACCCACAAATGAATAAGTACCAAGCCCCAATCTAAGTAATAAGTACTCTATAATTTGCATTCATGTTGTTGTGCAAGTTTTTGCTTTTATGATAAAACAATTTTATATTCGGAATACCCAATCACTATATCATGGTTCCACCACACAGGTCTCTGTCCTTCCCACCCTCGTCGGGAAGGAGAACCCCGTGTACCAGGCTTGCGCGTTGCTCACTGCAGATAACCTTTACTAAGATGTCGTCTTCGATCATTCTGCTTCCACCGTCCGCTTTACTTTTGCTCCTCATATACAAGCGTTGCCACCTCACATATACTTGTTCGTTTATAAAAATACTATATCTTTGGACATACCCATATAACCCAACATATGGCTCCAACCTTAACAAAAATGTATTTCTTGATCATACTTCATGTTCCATTTAGCCATGTACAAAATGGATCAAATGTACTACTAAGTGGATGCTTTTATGCCGAAAATAAGTTTCACTATTCTCTAAATACAGCCTAGTGAAATTCTCATGAAAAAAGGTGGGTTGCTTCAATATTTGTTGTAAAAGCAACATTTTTCACATTTTGTGTCAATTTATTTTTGATGAATTATACTTTGTGAGTGTGATACACTTCTGCAAGTATCATATGAATGTTTAACATATTCCCTACTAACGATATTGTATGGTATGTGAAATTATTCTCTTAAAGTGTTTCTTCAGTTCATCCTGGCCTTTGTGTCACCTTATTTGAGCGCCACTTGTACACTGATTAATTCTGATCACAATATGTGAATCACCTGGTTTCTATATCACTTGAGCAATTTCTTTGTGTCACCTTTACTACCCAGCTTTTTTTTTCTAGTGATTGCTACCATTTACCATTTTTTTGCGGTGGTTTGTCATCTTTGTTATTTGGATATAAAGATCTACATGGGATGGGAATCACTAGACCACTTAAGACTAGTTGACAGGTGCCAAACGGCCATCGTCAAATATTTTGTCTTCCAACAACTACAATTCGGCTAAATTCTTCAGCTGCAGCCCTTGGCGCCAAACGGTCTTCTTCAGCTAGTAGAGAAGGGTTTTTTTTTTAGAAAATGGAAAAAGGTCCCACCTCTGTGTTTCCACACGCAGCGTTTGGCATTATTACAAAACTTTCAGTGACCAGCATGCTAGCAGAGAAGTTGGCAGCATACAATATATTATTTACTATTTGTGCTGTTAACAAAATTGCCATAATGGTTTAGCCACATGTATAGTAAAAAAAAACACCCGAATAGAGATCCATGAAAAAGCTGAGGAGCAGAACATAATTGAAGGCATCATGGACTAAAAGATTAAAACAGTAGATTTGTTACCATAGTCTGAGCAGACATGCAATTATCAAAGTATTTGGCAATTGGAAACCCTCAGTGAAGTCTAAATTGGTACCAAGGCATCGAGTGGCAAACCAATTGTAAGAGCAGTAATATCCTCTACAAATAAAAAGATATGTAACAGATTTCTATGAGCCAGAGAACAGCTGAGCCACTTGTAAACTTTTATTCACTGATCACTTCACTAACCTGGCATGTATTGACATGTTCAGTGCTCTCAGCACTGCAGGAAGCATAATAATTCTCATGAAATCACTGTCATCCAATTAGTATATTTTAGTAAGGATAACCCGAATGAATGATCTCATACACACTAAGAACTCATACAAATTTGATGATACATTACATACATGAAAAAGAATGAAGTGAAATAATTTCTTGGAAAAAGTCCATTTTACTCCCCTAAACAATCCACTTTGTCTATTTTACCCCCTAAACAATTCTATTTAGTGCAATGTACACCTTTTTATAGTTTGTCTTTTTTGTATCTCACCCTACAAGTGGAATTTGAAGCTCAAATTTTGCATGATGGTAACTCACATAAAAACCTATATTAAACAAATTATGACATATTATTTTGATATTATTTACATAGTTCAATAGAAATTAACGTAATATCCATAAATATGATATCAAAAAAATAATTTAAAAATATTTTAACATAGATTATTGTGGCAGCTAACATCATGCAAAATTTGAGCTTCAAATTCTAGTTGTACAATGAGAAACAAAAGAAACAAACTTCAATAGGGTGTACATTGCACCGAATGAAATTGTTTGAGGGAGTAAAGTGAGCCATTATTTTATTTAGAGGGTGAAACAGACAAAGTGAATTGTTCAGGGGAGTAAAATGGACTTTTTCCTAATTTCTTTGATAACATGAGTTTTCGGTGTACAAAATACAGTTTGTCAACCATGATTTTTTACTATTCATCTATCCAGATGGTGTGTACTTAAACAGGCTTATAAAAGAAAATGTAAACATGTCAAGGCACATGCCTGTGGCTTTTTCATTACTTTATTTATAAATTTCTATCTAAGCAATTACTACTTTGCTCACAACTCGATAGTTGCTAAAATGTCGGAGCAGTCCATATCCTCACGCATTTGTTGGTGATGACTTCCCAAGGCTCCAGATTTGTTTCATGCTATTGTTGTCCTAGTTTTGAAGCAATGACTATAACAACATATTTTGAAGTATCAATTTGATAATTGATTGTTGTTCATTTACAGAAAAATATATATCATTCCGGCTCAACCATATAACCCAATGGATGGCTCCGACCTTAACAAAAATTAGCTTCTTGGCGATAGTTTATGCTCTATTTAGTCATGTAGAAGATCAAACAAATGTACTACTAAGAGAGTGTTTTATGACGAAAATACGGTATAGTGAAATTCGAATAAAAAAGGGCGGGTCGTTTCATTATTTGTTTTTGAAGCATTACTTTTCATATTTCTGTGGTGGATTCATTTTGCTTAATTATACTTTGTGAATATCACACAATTATGCAAGTACCATACCAATGTTTGACATATTTCCTATTTATGATATTGCATAGGATGGGAATTTGTTCTCTTATAAGTTTTTATTCGGTCTTCCTGGTCCTCTTGTCAGGGGCAAAGCTACATCTATGATGCTGGGTGCAAATGCAGCCGCGGAATTTAGAAAATTACTTATAACATATTAGTTTTCACCGTATTTGCACCCTCAAAAATCAATACTATGAACCTCGTAGAGATAGATGAGGTATTTTCTCTGCAGATGGTGAAGTACTGCACCCCTCTTACTTTTGTTCTAGCTTTGCTACTGGGCTTCTTGTCACCTTATTTGAGTGCCACTTGTACATTGATTAAGTGATTAATTCTGATTAGAATATGTGAATCACTTGGTTTCTATGTCACTTGAGCAATTTCATTGCTACCCAGATTTTTTGTTGTAGTGATCCTTACCATTTCACATCTACACTATGAAGATTAAAAACGCTTTAAGTAGATATTTATTTGGATATAAGGATCTAAAATTCTACATGGTATGTAATCACTTGACCACTTAAGACTAGGCCGTTGTCAGGTGCCAAATGGCCACCGTTAAACAAATATTTGCCCTTCCAACAACTCATCACTTCTTTTCAAATTTATATTTCTGCCTTTCCAGTCGTTATTGCCAATCTTCATATGATTCGTTTTTTCCTAAATCTTACTACAATTCGATGATCACGACGGGTAAATTCTTCAACTGCAGCCCCTGGCGCCAAAGCCAATCCTCTGGTTGGCCACGTCGTAGATCACGGCAACCGTCCTCTGCTGCATGTTCCCGAGGATACCCACCGTGTCGTTGCCAATGGGCACAAACGCCAAGCACGTCTGTCCCACCGACCACACGTACAGCACCCCTCTAGGTCCGAGGCTCAATTTGGTGCCGTCGGCGAACACCAGCGCCACCGACGGGATCCGCACTCTCGTGCGTCCGGTGAAGTCGTAGCACGTGTCGAGGAAGGACAACGCGGGCGCCCTCTTGTACCGCAGCTGGTCCATGGCGCGCGTGAACGCCGATCGCAACGCGTCGTAGGCGGGCTGGGGTAGGCGGCTGAACACGGTGCCCGAGTCGATTATCGTGGGCGTCGTCGCGAACACGGCGGGAGGGATCTCGACCTTCCGGCCGGCGACCTCGACGCCGACGAGGTTGAGGAAGTAGAGCGACGGCGCGTCGCTGCGGGTCACCATGCCCGTGAACCGCGCGTTCGCCGGCGGCGCGGCGGCGCTGAGGGAGAGGTACCCCGTGGCGCTCGCCGAGGACGGAAGGCAGTAGGAGAAGCCGGCGCCGGCGCCGTACCTGGTCGCCGCCTGCGACGCCAGCGACAGCTTAGCCCGGCCGAGCCCGAACAGCCCGTCGGTCCTGGCGAACGTCCCGTTGTCGTCGTCGCCGCACCCGAAGACGAAGCCCGGGATCTCGTGGGACGCGGCCAGCGTCAGCGTGTCGCGGACGAGTTTGCCGTCGGTGCGCGAGAAGTCGGCGTAGTCGTACTCGTACCGGCACGTGTTGTCCCGCGAGCATGTGCGGGAGGCGAGCTCCTGGCACTCGCGCGCGCCGCAGGGCACGGCGGAGAACGTCGACGACCGCGCCGGGTCGAAGAGCGGGTCCTGCTGCTCGTAGCAGTCGTTGCACGGCTTGCACTGCACCCACGACAGGTCGCTGCCGGTGTCGAGCTCCACCCAGAAGGTCCTCGCCGGCGTCCCGAGGCCGACCGAGAAGACGTAGTTGTTGGTGCCCAGAGATGCGCCCCGGCGCGTCGGCAGGGTCACGGCAGCCTTTGTTGAAAGGGACGTGGTGACGGCGGCTGACGCGCCGGCGATCTTTCGGTGTATGGAGTCGACCCTTTCCTGGTCCCGGTCCAGGATGTCGAGAGGAGACGGTGGGTCGCCGCGTGGCGGGACCGGCGAGCACGGGCCGTGCCGGTGCACGACGCGAACGGCTGACGAGCTCGGTGCCGCTGCAGGATAGAAGGAAGGGAAATGAGCAGGACAGGTGTGTGGATTTCCGCGAAAGTAAAAAAAAAAGTGTATGTGGACATGGAGACTAGCTGGGAGTTGATTCGTTATCAGCATCGTGTCAATTTTCGCGACAGCAACACGATCAAGTTATCAATATATAGGAGCGTACTTATACCTTCCGCTGCTGTGCACACTGTGCTTGGCAGCAGCGAGCTGATGCTCACGACGTGCCATCTCGGCCCACCGCTCTCAGGCGCCGCCGACGCGCCGATAACGCGAGGAGAGCGGAGCGCTGCTAGCGCGAGAAGAACCGCGAGGCAGCTGCCATACGACCGAATCGCTGAAGCCATCGAACTTTCTCCACCTGCTCGATTCTATACACAAACACTGCTGCTGCGATTAAGGAGCCTGGCCTGGGCGACGCTTATGTAGCGCGGGGCAGCACCGCGGTCGATCGAGCGCAGTGCAGCGTCATCAAAGTCTTCGATGCCAGAGTCAACGGTGCGCACACACGCGAACCGCACTGAACGATGCTTAAAGCCCCAGCAAGTTTACTTGCAACACATTCCTAGCTGCTCATGCTCGTGCGACGACGACATTCTTCTTAGCGTCACAGACCGGCAGGATCGAGAGGAATAGTGGGGAATATGAAGGGTTCCATTATAAATCCTGGGACGACCAACCGAACGGAACAATAGACCTGGTGGTCCGGTCTCCATCGATGGTGGAGGCCAGTAGGCAGGTAGCTTTCGCGACCACCAGTCCACCACCATGGAGACATGTAGGATTATAGGAAAAGAAATACGAGAATATAAAAGCGCCCGTTATGAAACGTGTTTCACACATGTGCCTGAGATCATGCGAAATTAGTTAAGCGTGGTTATTTGAGACGAGGTTCTACATACTACTACTCTGTATAACACAAGGTATGCTCTTGCCACGTAGTATTGGAAAATGAAGCATATAATTCTTTTTACATTTATTCTCATGGGGTCTTGATTTATTCGAGATAAATATGCAGCAGCGCAAAGCGAGATAGAGTGACATGGAACTTAATCTGTCCAGATACTCAAGAATAGCTCCATGATAATCTGATTGAACACGTTTCTAAACCATAGGAGGTACGTTCATTTGTTGGCATGATAAGATTTAAAAACAGTTGTAGTTTCATTTTAAGGTACGCGTAACTATTGCCTTCCCCCTCAGCATTAACATCAGTCTTGTTTTTTGGCCTTTTGGCTAGAGAGGGAAGAAAAAAGCCTCTACACAAAATCATTGTCATTCTTTTCAGGCATTGCCGTTGAGCTTCCTGTCTGAGTAGCCCCGTCATGCAAAATATTTGATGGTCACAACTCACAAGGTGAACTCTCACTACAAGATTTCTAATCTTTTCCAACAGTTTGTTTTGAAGTGGCCGACAGTTCTAACACTCTGGTGTATTTTTTTTTTCTCGAGTGACCGACAGTTTTGCTAGTATAAATTGTATCTTTCCCGATAGTTTTTGTAATTTACCAACAAGCTCATTCCCAACAGTATTAGAAGATATGTATCAAAATAATCATAAACTGTTGGCCATTACAAGAAAACGGTTGGAAAAGATTAGAGGTAGTGTCTCCAAAATTTTAGGGCACACTATAATTACAATGATACCTGTGTTAATATCTTAGGTACAACAACCTCATTGGTGCCTTGTTGTGTTGTTAATTCAGATCACTGCATTTCTACTATATATACATGTTTGCTAATAACATTTCAGTTATTTGCTTTGTTCTGCAGCATTCGACAAGGCAATGGAACTCAGTGTAAGAAGTGGATGCAAGAAGATGATGGAGACGAGAGAAAGGACAGTATGTTGGATTTCATTGGGTAAATAGACCCATGTAAATACAATTAAAACAAATAATTCAAGGCACATTCTAATGTTAGGAGTTTTGTGTATGTGAGGAAATGTGAGAAATAAATTAGCATGAAGGAGGTGTGCAAGTGGCACACAAATGCTTTCTTCTTGCCATGCCTTGCAGCTTTGATTCAAGAATTGATCACCAGGTTAATGACTCATTGCAATGCATGGTAGTAACGGCTGGAGTTAAATAGGTAATAAACTTGTATGTTACTAGTAACATACGGCTGAAGTTTATTACACAAAATAACTCTCGTCTTTTTACCTTCCACTCCGAGCCACTATAAAAGAAATGCTCAGAACACAACAAAGTGACACACGTGAAAACAACTCTATTTTTCTACTTGCTATCGCTGCACTCGTGCATCTTCATCCTAATACTTGCGCGCACAAGTATTGGGAGAGCAGGCCTCCGGAACCACGCCTCGCTGCGACATCTGCACGGATAGGCGGGCGATCAGGTTTTTGGGGAGCGCTAGGTGCGAGTGCTCGTTGATCGACCACATCATCTTCTTCCAGTGCCACGACTCGACTACTTCCCGGTGTTTGTTTTGAGGGAGTGCACGGCGCACATCTTCCTGTGCCAAGTTAGATCGACTACTTCGAGCAGCCCAACATGTCGTTTGTTGGGAACGGGGCCGCCGGTGCCTCCGGCACTGGTCCCGTCTCTGGGTACAACTTTCTCTTGTTTTCTATCTTGTTCTTGCTATTTTATGAAATAGGCATGAACACGCACTTGTTTAATCTTGTCACAAGATCACTCATGCTACACATAATTTTGTCTTACCTTGAGTATTTTGGAATTAAAATATATCGTAATTTGCCTAATTATCTAACAATCCAAAAACCTGATAGGCATCTTTCGGTCACTGGTTTTGCTGCTGCGCTGAAACCAAATGTTTTTGATGGCTCAAATTACAAACGGTGGCGTGCAAAGATGGTTCTTTGGTTGACAGCCATGAACGTTTATCACGTCGCACAGGGGAAGCCCAAACAGTACACTCCGGAGGAGGAGCGTGCTTTCGTGGCTGCCGATAACCTGTTTCGAGGCGCCGTGGTTACCGTTCTTGGTGACAACCTTGTGGACTTCTACACGACCAAGACGTCTGGCAAAGACATGTGGGATGCGCTTGATGCGCAATTCGGTGTTTCTGATGCTGGGAGGAGCTGTATATCATGGAGCAATTGTATGACTACAAAATGGTCGATGATCGTTCTGTAGTGGATCAAGCTCATGAAATTCAGGCACTGGCAAAAGAACTCGAAAATTTTCCGTGCATGTTGCCTGACAAATTTGTGGCTGGAGGCATTATTGCTAAGCTTCCACCAGCTTGGAGGGATTTTGCCACTTCTCTGAGTTCAATGTTGCTGATCTCATTGGGTCTTTAGATGTTGAGAAGAAGGCGAGGGCAAAAGACACTCGCGGGAAAGGAGTTGATGGATCTTCTAACGCCAATATGGTGTAGAAGAAGAACTTCAACGCTTTCCAAAATAATAATAAGAAGAAGAAGAACAAGCCAGATTATAATCAAAAGATTTAGCAAACGACCACCTTCAAAAAGAAGAAGAACAAGGAGAAGGGAAATTGTTTTGTTTGCGGTGAACCTGGTCATTGGGCCAGTGAATGTGAGAATCGCAAATGGAAGCAAACAAAAAGTCTGCAAACATGGTTATTGGCAATAATGATGAAGGAACTTCGGGGTATGGTAATCTATTACCTACTGTTCTTTCAATTTGTCACTCACCTGAGTGGTGGGTTGACACTGGGGCTAATATTCATGTGGGTTGGCTCCTTGTTGATGGTAAATGGGTCTTATGCACGTGTACATGGTGCTGGTACAATCGATCTGAAGTTTACTTCGAGAAAGACCATGCGGCCGAGGAACGTGCAACATGTCCCATCTATCAAGAAGAATCTCGTCAGCGGGTCTCTATTGTGTAGAGACGGTTTTAAGTTAGTCTTTGAGTCCAATAAAAGTGTATTGTCTAAATATAGGACTTTTATTGGAAAAGTTTATGATAGCGGAGGCTTGTTCTGCTTGTCTTTGTCTGATGCATGTAATAATGTTGTGAACCATATGAGTAATATTGATGAGTTTAATGTTTGGCATTCACGACTTTGTCATGATAATTTTGGTTGTATGACGCGGCTGGCCAGTTTAAATTTAATTCCAAAATTCACTTTCGTCAAAGGTTCTAAGTGCCATGTGTGCGTGCAATGAATGGCGTGTTGACTAAATGTGGTAAAAGGTATTTCATGACATTGATAGATGATTGTACTAGATTTTGTTATGTGTATCTCCTGAAAACAAAAGATGAAGCATTATATTTCTTTAAGATCTATAAAGCTGAAGCAGAAAACTAACTTGAGAGAAAGATCAAAAGGTTAAGGCCAGATCGTGGTGGAGAATATTTTTCAAATGAATTTTCTTTATTTTGTGAGGAACATGGCATAATTCATGAGAGGACGCCTCCCTATTCACCTCAATCTAATGGGATTGCCGAAAGAAAGAACCGCACTCTAACTGATTTGGTTAACGCCATGTTAGAAACTGCGGGACTTTCCAAGGAATGGTGGGGTGAGGCTATATTGACTGCATGTCATGTTCTAAATAGAGTTCTAACAAAAAATAAAGAAATAACACCATTTGAGGAATGGGAAAAGAAAAGATTAAATCTCTCATACTTGCGCACTTGGGGTGTCTAGCCAAGGTTAATGTGCCAATTACCAAGAAACGCAAACTTGGACCGAAAACCGTTGATTGTGTCTTTCTTAGTTATGCATTTCACAGCGTTGGATATAGATAATTAATAGTAAAATCTGGAGTACCGGACATGCATGTTGGCACAATTACAGAGTCTAGAGATGCTACATTTTTTGAGGATGTGTTTCCTATGAGAGAGAAAATACCTAACAATTCTAGTCATGAGTCACCAATATTCCCTGAATCATTTACCCCAATTAAACAAGAACAAACACTTGTAGACAATCATGAGGAGCATAACATTGAAGCTCCTAAAAAGAGCAAGAGACAAAGGACCGCAAAGTCCTTTGGTGATGATTTCATTGTATACCTCATAGATGACATTCCTAGAACCATTGAAAAGGCATATTCATCTCCTGACGCTGACTATTGGAAGGAAGCGGTACGGAGTGAGATGGATTCTATTATGTCTAATGGTACTTGGGATGTTGTTGAACGTCCTTATGGGTGCAAACCTGTAGGATGCAAGTGGGTGTGCAAGAAAAAGCTCAGGCCAGATGGTACAATTGAAAAGTACAAGGCAAGGCTTATGGCCAAGGGTTATACTCAAAAAGAGGGAGAGGATTTCTTTGACACTTATTCACCTGTTGCTCGATTGACCACAATTTGAGTGCTACTTTCTTTGGCTGCATCTCATAGTCTTCTCGTTCATCAGATGGACGTTAAGACAGCTTTCCTAAATAGGGAGTTAGATGAAGAGATCTATATGGATCAGTCAGATGGGTTTGTAGCAAATGGTCAAGAAAGCATGGTGTGTAAGTTGTTAAAGTCCTTGTATGGCCTAAAGCAAGCACCTAAGCAATAGCATGATAAATTTGACAAAACTTTGACCTCTGCTGGCTTTGTTGTGAATGAAGCTGACAAATGCGTGTACTATCGCTATGGTGGGGGTGAGGGAGTGATCTTGTGACTATATGTTGATGACATACTGATATTTGGGACAAGCCTTAATGTGATCAAGGAAGTCAAGGAATTTTTGTCTCATAACTTTGAGATGAAAGATTTGAGAGAGGCTGATGTTATCCTGAACATAAAACTAGTGAAAGAAGGTGATGGTGGGGTTACACTCTTGCAATCCCATTATGTGGAAAAGATTTTAAGTCGCTTCGGTAATAGTGACTGTAAACCAACTCCAACACCTTATGATGCTAGTGTGATTCTACGGAAAAATAAAAGGATAGCAAGAGATCAGTAGAGATACTCTCAAATTATTGGCTCTCTTATGTACTTAGCTAGTGCCACAAGGCCTGATATCTCGTTTGCTGTGAGCAAACTAAGCCGGTTTGTCTCAAACCCAGGAGATGATCATTGGCATGTGTTGGTATTTCTTACATCACGAATAAATCCGCAAGCGCTCGGAGAATACTGTTGTAGCATTTCACCCGGAAGTATTCTAATGTTATCGTATTTATATTTTCCACAGGGAAGACGATGGTTAAGAGAGTACTATGCTCATAGATTATATCAACATTTAAATGAATTAAAGTCCATACAACGCTAAACAATAATATATAGGTAGTATGACACGCAAGAAAAGTATCAACTCTAATATGCATCCCAAGCCAAGTGGAGAAAGAACAAAGAAAAAAGCTAAGTTCCTAATGTACTTCATTATATAGTTGCATAGCATACAACATACATGTACACAACTACGGTTTAGGCATATGCACTTAAGCAAATTGGGCACCGGCTTACCCCTGGTCTGCCAGGCGACTCCGGTCTACAGCTCTACGCCGTACCCGAACGTGGAGGGCTACCGAAGGTGAATAGGGCTGTCACTACCTACCACCTACCTCAAACAATCTGTGGGGTACGAGGCATCCAATGTATTCTACCAATCCAAGCACCATGCTTACATTGCTAGAACATTACTCTAAACCCCCTAGGCGATGATATAGATCTAGAGCATAATCCTAAGGATCATTGGACTCATGCTTGGATATGCATATGCATGTAAACCTAAGTATGTACATGGCATGGTATATATACTTATGTACTATAGTAAGGGTGTATGAAAGACATGATAGTATAGCAAGAACGTATAGCTATCATGAAGGCATAACAACCACTCACATGAATGGGACATATAATCAAACAAGAAATACATGACACAAACACAACTATATAAAAAGATTATGATTACTCTATTACATAAGCTAGCCAAGGGTCCACAACCAAACAAAGAACGCTTAACCAAGACAACACTATATGGTAAGAATAATATTATTAAATAGAATAAAGTCATACAAAGAGAAAAAAAATACAAGAGCCATACCAAGATCTCCAAGACGACTTGGGAACTATAGTAGCTCTACTCTAAGTCTAACTCTACTAGAGCTTGGAGACTAAAACTAATGCAAGAATGTAATTCTTTTTTTGGTGTGTGTGTTGAAAGTGAGTGAGGAGGTCTCTATTTATAGTAGAAGGTGCCTCGGGAGAGTGGAGAAGCCCTCCCTACATGTGTGGAGGATTAGAGAAAAAATCTTGGAATATTCTATTTCTGCCGACCTCTCTTTCTTACCCCCTGCGTCACTCCTGTGTTGCTGCCGCATTTGCTTGTTGGATCAGCCAGCAGGGCCCACCAGCAGTGACTTGCTTAGTTCCTTGGCGCGCGCTCCTGGTGGAAAAACTCCTGCCGCCTTACTCCTTCCGTCGGTGCAGCAGCAGCCAGCCAGCAGGAGCCCAAGCTGCAGCCCGTTAGCAATTGTTAATTGCTGTGCGCGTGTGTGGTTGGCTGAAAGCCCACGTGACCAGCTGAATGAAGTCCAGCTAGCGTATTTGTTGTTATCAATTCAGTCCAAAGCATCCAGGTGCACGTGCAGCTCCATTCTGATTTGGAAAACTATTCTTTGATATATCCTCAAGAAATAAGTATTGGATCCTCGCCAACAATTCCCAATTTAATCACTGATTTGGTATGATTCTGCAAACCATACAAAAAACATCAAAACTCGTGAAACTTTATTAGTTTAAATAAATATGCGTATAAGAAATGCTAATTCTCCTTTATTTGTTGGAATATTGAAGGTTGAAAGTGGTACTTAACGACCGTCAACAGCATGCTCTTGAGAGAGTACTACGCTATCTAAAGGGTACAATGAGCTATGGAATTCACTACGCTGGGTACCCAAGGGTACTAGAGGGCTATAGTGATTCAAATTGGATTTATGATACTGATGAGATAAAAGCCACAAGTGGATATGTGTTCACACTTGGAGGTGGCGCTGTTTCCTGGAAGTCTTGCAAGCAGACCATCTTAACGAGGTCAATTATGGAAGCAGAACTCACAGCATTAGACACCCCCACTGTTGAGGCTGAGTGGCTTCGTGAACTCCTAATGGATTTGCCGGTAGTTGAAAAAACGATACCGGCTATCCTAATGAACTATGATAATCAAACGGTGATTTTCAAAGTGAACAGTTCTAAGGACAACATGAAGTCATCAAGGCATGTAAAAAGGCTGCTGAAATCTATCAGAAAAATGAGAAACTCCGGAGTGATAGCCTTGGATTATGTCCAGACGGCTAAGAACTTGGCAGATCAATTCACAAAGGGTCTTTCACGCAATGTGATAGACAATGCATCAAAGAAATTGGGCTTGAGACCCACGTGAGTCACACCATAGTGGTTACCTGTCCTATGTGATCGGAGATCCCGTGAATTAGGATGGTGAAACAAACTATTGGTTGACTGAGAGAAGAGAACCTTTGAAATAGGCTCATTCCATTGGAGATGCATTTCTCTTCTAAGCTGTATGGCAGGATGGTATATACCTTAATGTGATCTGAGTGACTTATTTAAACAAAGATGTTGTCCTACAGAACATCTTATAAGGATGACACCTATGTGAGTTCGAATGCTAGTCACATTCTATGAGACCGGGTAATCTCTAGATACTCATGAAAAGGCCAGGAGTATGACTTATATGCTCCAACCCGCGGGGATGCTTCAGGCAGCCTAGTACCAGTAAAGGTCATTGGTCAAGCTTGTCCGCGGAAAACTGTCAATTCAAGGCATAGTCCATTGTTCAGTTGTGGATGAGTGTAGCCTATGTTCTATATGGATGTTCAACTTAACAGTCTCCATCAAAACGCTGGTATATCAAAATAGCAGTGAAAATGACAACATTTTTATGTACCATGAATTTGGTGGGGATTGTTGGATTTAATTGGGTAAATGGACCCATGTAAATACAATTAAATCAAATAATTCAAGGCACATTCTAATGCTAGGAGTTTTGTGTATGTGAGGAAATGTGAGAAATAAATTAGCATGAAGGAGGTGTGCAAGTGGTACACAAATGCTTTCTTCTTGACATGCCTTGCAGCTTTGATTCGAGAATTGATCACCAGGTTAATGACTCATTGTAATGCATGGTAGTAACGGCTGGAGTTAAATAGGTAATAATAAACTTGTATGTTACATACGGCTGAAGTTTATTACACAAAATAACTCTCGTCTTTTCACCTTCCTCTCCGAGCCACTATAAAAGAAATGCTCAGAACACAACAAAATGACACACGTGAAAACAACTCCATTTTTCTACTTGCTATCGCTGCACTCGTGCGTCTCCATCCTAGTACTTGCGCGCACAAGTATTGGGAGAGCAAGCCTCCGGAACCACGCCTCGCTGCGACATTTGCACGGATAGGCGGGCGATCAGGTTTTTAGGGAGCGCTATGCGCGACTGCTCGTTGATCGACCACTTCATCTTCTTCCAGTGCCACGACTCGACTACTTCCCGGTGTTTATTTTGAGGGACTGCACGGCGCACATCTTCCTACGCCAAGTTAGATCGACTACTTCGAGCAGCCCAACATGTCGTTTGTTGGGAACGGCGCTGCCGGTGCCTCCAGCACTGGTCCCGTCTCGGGTACAACTTTCTTTTGTTTTTTATCTTGTTCTTGCTATTTTGTGAAATAGGCATGAACACGCACTTGTTTAATTTTGTCACAAGATCACTCATGCTACACATAATTTTGTCTTACCTTGAGTATTTTGAAATTAAAATATGTCGTAATTTGCCTAATTATCTAACACAGTGACAAACAAGCTGAAAATGTCGAGAACGATTAGATAAGTGGTACCACTGACACTGAACGGAGTAGGGAAATTGTATTTTGCGTGCCAGACCAGACCACTGGCACTGAACTGAGTCGGCTTGTATATTGGTGGAAATCTGGTTTCCTAGTGTTTTAGCTTTGAAACTAGTTTGAAAGTGTAGATAAAGGAGCACTTTGTAATTTTCATGGAAAGATTGACACAGTAGTGTAACAGGCTGAAGAACATGGTTGCGCAGGAACTATCAACCGGGGAAGAAAATTACGACCGGTAGAAAAAATGTTTTGCGTCCTCCCCAGTCCCCTCATGGTAGAAAAACGGTACAGGTACAGCGCATAGCTTTGAGTTGGAAACCGGGCGCGACTTAACGGAGGGTAATTAGTAGGAGAACCGTTAATCGCAAAAAAAAAAGAGAGTAAGCGAACCGTTTCGGGATTTGTTTCGACGTGATCGGCGCGATCATCCGGTCTTTATCCGAGTTAACCTCTGGTTTTGTTTTTTTTATAGACCAACCTCTGTTTTTTTTTTTTTGGGAATGGACAACCTCTGTTTTTGGTTTACACAGATCGCCGCATCAGATTGAGATACGATTCCGTACTTGTTTAGGCGGCTAATCCTCGCTCGTTGCTATATATCTGCCCGCGGGCGCCTGGCTCGTGCTTACGTACGTACACAGCTTTCGTGAAAAACTTACAGCAACGACTTGACCTAGCATGTTGATGATGGCGAGAATCTTCTTTTGCCGATGTTTCGGCGGCCGCTCCAACGACAACGACCGCCCCAAGAAGAAGCCCACACCAGCGTCTGTGAAGAAGCCCGCGCCGGCGCCCGAGAAGAAGCCCGCTCCAGCACCCACGAAGAAGCCCGCGCCTGCGTCCTCGGCGATCCACAATACCGCGAGGTCCGAGACGATGGCGGAGAGGTCGGGCATGCTCGCGCCAGCGCCCGCGAAGAAGCCCGCGCCGCCAGCGCTCGAATGCGGCGGGCCACAGTGTCGCGATGTCCGGGACGACGGCGAACATGTCGGGCATGCTCGCGCAAGCGCCCGAGAAGAAGCCCACGCCCGCGCCAGCGCCAGCGCCCGAGGAAAAGCCCGCTCCAGCAGCCGCGAAGACCTCCGAGACGAAGGCGGAGACGTCGGGCATGCTCGCACCAGCGCCCGCGAAAGAAGCCCGCGCCCTCGGCGAATGCGGCGAGCTACAACACCGCGAGGTCCCGGACGACGGCGGACATGTCGGGCATGCTCGTGCCAACGCCCGCGAAGAAGCCCGCGCCACCACCAGCTCCCACGAAGCAGCCCGCGCCGCCTCCCACAGCGACGACGTATCTCCTGGCGGGTCTTGGACCAACATATGATCCGTTCGTCACGTCCATGACCACCAAGTCAGAGGCCCTCACGTTGGATGATGTCTATGCCTACCTCATGTATGCTTCAGTACTTGATCGTGACACTGTGCTTCAGTACTTGATCGTGACACTGTCGGTTGCTTGCGTGAGCTCCAAGACACTAGGTTCCCTCCAAAATAAATTGCATAGCCCCCTGTGCTGCGTCGATCATCAGGATTTCCTGCCCAATCCGCATCGGAGAAGGCACTCAACAATGTAGAGCCAGACTTAGTGTCACGATCAACCGACAGTGTCATGATGTCTATGCCTACCTCATGTATGCTTCAGTACAGGTCGAGCACGTACACCAACATTGAATTAGCACAGGACGGCACCGTACAGGTCGAGCACGTACACAACGACGACGTACGCCAGTCCTGATACGTACAGGACGACGCCGTACACGTCGAGCACATACACGACGACGACGTACGACAGTAGTGATACGTACTCTGGGTGCCGCGGCGGCCACCACGGAGGCTACAGCGGATACGACGGCGGCCACCATGGTGGCCACCACGGGGGCTACAGCGGATGCGGCGGCGGCGGCGATCATGGGGGAGGTGGATGCGGCGGCTGTTAGAGGTGGTTGGTTCCTATGACGACATGGCCACCTGGCTGCAGGGGAACATAGCTAGTGTGTCTTAAGTTCTAAGTCAGTCTCGTGGTCTCGCTACTGTTTGGTTCATATTAGTATCCGGAACAGTGTTTGTTAATGTCCAGTGATTGTTCGATCGTCGTGTTAATCTTAGGTTCTTGAGGTCAAATAGATCATGAGCTTGTATAGATGCCGTGTGAGTTGTGATTGTCCGGAATAGTGTTGTTTAGAAATACGGTCAATCCTCTTCTTCTTCTTTTTTTTTTTTTTTTGAAACTGGGTGACTTTCAGTACTCAGACGGTTCTGACAAATCGTCAGCGACAATGACCCGAATACAATCAGGCAGGGTGTTTAACATGGTTTCAACACTCGCCTCACTCTGACACCCAACTGCTGCTAAAGCATGAGCAGCTTTGTTACACCCTCTATTACAGAAAACACATGAAAAAGACAGAAAGTTCAACGACACGAGGAACTTCAGTTCAACGATTAGTCCACCCGCGTGCGAGAGGTCGTACGCATCTGATTGCAGAGCTTGTTTCACCAGCAAGGCATCGGTCTCCAGCACTATGTGACTGATACCCAGGTTGATCGCGGCCTGAACTCCTTGGAGGCATGCTATCACTTCCCCGTGAAATGCATCAAGCATATTATTAACCCTTCCTGTTCCCACCGAGACCACATCACCATCGCTATCTCTGATGATGTAGCCCCATCCTCCATCGCCGGTCTCCGGCTTAAAGGAAGCATCACAGTTCAATTTCAGAATACCTGGCTCAGGTTTTTTCCATCTGTCCCTCTGTTTTTGTTTCAGTTCTCTGTCCGTGCAGAAAGCCTTCAGCACCTCGCCCATATATGTTAGGATGCTTCGTACTATGGTGTCTGCATTCTTCCTTTGTCCTCCTTCCCTGATGCTATTTCGTTCTGACCACCATGACCATAGCGCCAGGATCATCTTGAGCCTCATCTTCTCTTCCTTGTTTAGGATATAATCAACTACTAACATAGCTGACGCAATATTCGACATTTCCTGACATTCAGCTTCTAGTTGTAGCTGTGTCCATATCTTCCTGACAGTTTTGCATTTGAAATACAGGTGTGCACCATCCTCTGTCACTTTCCCACACACCGGGCATTTTGTATCAATTTTCATGCCATCCTCTGTCACTTTCCCACACACCGGGCATTTTGTATCAATTTTCATGCCACGATATTGCAGGTTGGCACGCAGTGGATGTGAATTATGCGCAAATCTCCATATGAAGTGTTTGACCTTGTTTGGACATCTAAGCTTCCAGATTTTCTTCCATAATGTGCTTTCCTTGTTCATTGTGCCAGCCCCCGAGCTTGCTCCCCTCTCTCGGTTCCGTAACACATCCTCGCGAAACACTTTGTAAGCACTCTTGACAGAGAACATACCTCGCGAGTCATAGTGCCATGCCACCTGATTCTCTAGCCCCTCATGCACTGGAATTGCTAGAATAATTTTTGCTTCCTCTTCCCAGAATGTGTCTCTCACCAATACTGTGTCCCAGTCTCCAGTAATGGGGTTGATAAGTTCCGCAACATACCGTAGTAAACTGCCCTCCCTTGGTGATATTGGGATTCTTGACCAATCACATGGTAGCCACGGGTCCTTCCATATGTTCAAATTTTGTCCATCTCCCACACGCCATATTATCCCCAGCTTTAGCTTCTGTATGCCTTTTAATATGCTACGCCATGTATACGACATCCCAGCTTTTGATGTGGCTTCCATGCAATTGGAATCAGGGAAATATTTTGCCTTTAGCACACGTGCACAAAGGGACTCTGGGTTCTGCACCAGTCTCCAACCCTGCTTGGCCAGCATTGCTAGATTGAAAATGTGTATATCTCTGAAACCAAGGCCTCCTTCGCTCTTTGGCTTGATCATCTTCTCCCACCCGAGCCAGTGAATCTTGTGCTTTCCCTCCTGCTGATTTCACCAGTAGCGACATATCATGGTGCTAATCTCATCGCAGAGCTGTTTGGTTAAATCAAAGCATCCCATTGCAAACGTCGGGATAGCTTGAGCGACTGCCTTGATCATGATCTCCTTGCCAGCCCACCAGAGAAATTTCTCCTTCCATCCCTGGATCCTTTTCCAGGCAAAAATTTCTTCCCGTTGTTCAGCCATCCCACTACACTTTTGTTACTGATTACTGAATTTTGATGGGGCTCTCCGTTTCTTTTAGCTGGGCCATTGTTTCTTACGTTCCCTGTCAAGTTTAAGGCTGGAAGCGGCCCATCCAAGATTACAGGCTCGGCGACCCTGTCTGTGGTGAGCCGAAGTGACCAGCGGAGCAGCCCGGTCGGCTCGGTTCACACATGCACACGATGACACCGACACGACCGCGCCAGTATGAACTGCTCCTCCAGTTCTGTATACGATTATAAAGGCATGTACATGTAACCCAAACCGATTTACGATACCTTGATGTCAAGTAAAACACAAATTCTTATCCTTTCCCTCTCGCTCAGAAAGAGCGGCAGGAACATTTTTTCCAAGATAAATTCTGATGCTTCCCTCTTAACGTGCAGACAGTATCTTCTGTCACTAGCACCACTTATACCAGTTTAAGAGTTGGACTCCCATGACAGAAATATAGTGTATGTAAAGAAAAATGAGGGAGTTGTGCGTGCTATAGCATTGTGGCAAGCTTCGGATACACTCAACTGCGTGCGTGCTCACCACTTCTAGAAAGCAGCAGCTCCGACACGTCTGCCAAGAACCCGATGTTCTTTGCATCAGAGCACAAGACAAAAGCTATGAAAGCATCCCAATTCCCCTCCCCTTTATTTCCCTGCTTTGATAAAAAGCAAAGCAAAGCATAATGCATTTCTTAATCCAGTGCTGCGATCGACTGCCGTCCACTCCAACTGGTTGCAAGAACAAATGCACATCATCCATTCCAGATGCTTACCCAGCACGAGCACACCACCTGAGCGATCCTAGCAGCGGCAGAGGCACGGCTGCAGGATCCAGCCATGTCCTCAAGTTCGGCAAGAGGCGGCAGTAATTCAGGCGGCGAGAGCCTGCGGAACTCGTGCAACGACTTCGCCCGGACCCTGGCGCGGCTTCCGGTGAGCATCATGGAGGGCCTGTCGAGGTCGATCCCTCGCCGGAGGAGCCACCCGGCGCAGCTCCGGCCGCCGCCGCCGTTTGCCGCCCCTCCTCCTCCCTTCGTGCCGGAGGAGCTGCTCTTCTTCACCGTCTTCGAGCAGCGGTACGGCGAGCGCCACCCGTTCTTCTACGGGTGCCGCTTCGCCGACGCCCTGCGGGCCGCGCGGCGGGAGGGCAAGCTCGTGTTCGTGTACCTCCACGACCCGGACCACCCCTACGTCGAGTCCTTCTGCCGGAGGACGCTCTGCTCCGACGTGGTCGTGGAGTTCCTCGACGCCAACTTCGTGTCGTGGGGCGCCGTCAGCGGCAGGGGCGAGGGCCCGGGCATGGTCGCGTCGCTGCAGCCCGGCTGCTTCCCGTTCTGCGCCGTCGTCGCTCCGGTCTCCGATGAAAGCATCGCCGTCCTTCAGCAGGTAAATGTTCGTCCCTTTACTTCTTGTTTTGGGCCTGTTCCGTCTTGAGCCGACATGCTCCTCTCTCTGCAGGTGGAGGGGCCAGTTTCACCGTCAGAGCTGGTGGAGATCTTGCAGCGCACCATTGAGGAACAAGGTGCACCTTTCAGATCCTCGATGCCAGACGAGCAGGCAGCTCTGGCTGCAGCTTTGTCGAGATCCGCCAGGGCGGCGGAGGAAGAAGAGAGGAGGAGATCGGCGCAACGACTGCGAGAAGAACAGGACGCGGCTTACCTCGAGTCGCTGCGAAAGGACCAGGTAGGTTGTCACGACAGATTGTGCCATGTCATACTGCTTTGAACGAGTGCACGTCCCTGCTCAGGTGAGCTTATGAACTCCGATGCTGCAGGAGAAGGAAAGATCACGGAAGAGTGTGCAAGAGGGAACTGCAAAACCAAGAGCAGGGAAGGAGCTTCGGCCAAGATATCCCGGGCAAGTAGCAAGAGAACCTAACAAGACGAGTCAGATTAGAACACCACCCCCTGCTCAGAAGGAAACGGCACCTTCACACAGAACTGAAGCAAACACAAAGGTATCAGATATGAATTACGAGTTACTGATGATACATGATAGAGTATCACATCTAGGATTTCCTAGCAGAACAGTTTTTAACAGTGTTCTTTTTCTGTGCAGATACTGATAAGGTTGCCCAACGGTGAGAGAAGACAGCAGAGCTTCCGTCACACGGACAGCATCAGAGAAATCTACAGGTTCGTCGACTCCTTGGGGATACCAGGCATTGGAAGCTACCAACTCGTGAGGAGCTACCCAAGGAAGACTTACGGGCATCAGCAGCTGGGGATGACTCTACGAGATGCAGGCTTCTATCCAAGCGTCACACTTTATATTGAGCAACTCCAGTAAACATGCTGTAATCATGGAACTGACATGAACTTCAAGCAAGTGATGCAATGCAATGGATTGGAATGTCAGAACATACATGCCAGAAATTTGGAGAATTGTCTGTACATATCTCTTCACTTGAACACATCTGCAAAATTAATGTAAGATGAGGGATGTTAGTATTCATGTAACGAGAAGGCAGGGGAGAAGACCATGAACAGGGACTCACTATGTGATTGCATCATATCACCTCCAATCTAGACATGGTTTTAATGAAACTTTTCTTTTCCGAATGGCGATGCATGTACGATATGCCAGGGAGATCCAAGTTTCATACACAATAAGTGACATGGGCCTTGCCAACATGCACCGGCCCATGTTGATGATGGGCTGACTTACGTATCTCACTAACATGGGCCGGCCCATGTTGACGATGGGCCGACTTACGAATCTCACTAACATGGGCCGGCCCAACTTCGTAGACATCCGAGCAAACTCTATTCCTGGCCACTTGAAATTCCTTCGTTCCGTGGAGACCAAAAAGATAAGGAGGCCCACAAGGCAGCGAGTGCCATCCGCTCCCTCTCCCGCAGCCGCGGCCATGGCGTTCGCCGCCATTTTCCGCGCCGGCCTCCTCGCCGCCCCCAATCAGCCGTCCGCCTCCTCGCCACCTCTTTTCTACTCTCCCTCCCACGCATCTCTTGCCAGCTTCGGAACAGCAGCCCGGGGCATTCGGTACCGGCGCCGGGGCCGGCGGAGCCGCGCGGCCGCGGCGATCACCGCGTCGCTGGACCTCACGGAGGACAACGTCCGGCTGGCCCTCGAAGAAGCGAAATCCGAGGTTAGTAATTCCAACTGACTCCGTGTACGCCACTCCCTCACCGAAATGCGATGCCAACCTCGAGCTAACGCCATTGCTGTTACTGTGCGCTTCAGCTGGGGCAGCTGTTCGACACGTCGGTGGGCATCACAGGTGAGGGCAGGCCGGGCCGAGCCCCTACCCTACGCAGCAATGGCGATAGGATCTCTAACCTGTTCGTGGCTGTAATTTTCTTCTGGTTTTCGTGGATGTTGGTTGGTGGCAGGGCAAGTTGATCTCGCCGAGCTGGACGGGCCATTCGTGAAGCTCCGGCTCAAGGGAAAGTTCTGGCACACCCGCGCCACCGTGGTCGCGAGGATCGGCAACTATCTCAAGAACCGCATTCCGGTAAAAAAATTCGATCGTTTCTCCTCTGCTCTTGATCTTCTTGCCTGGGCGAACAGAGCGGCAGTGCAGGAGAGTCTTAACTGTTAATTAAGCTGGTTGGTGATCGATGAGTATTTTTTTTTCTGGCTTTTGGCAGGAAATCTTGGAGGTGGATATAGAGGACGAGAAGCAGCTCGATGACAGCCCTGCGGCTTTCTGAGGTACGGAAAGATCTCAAATATGTGCAAAAATCTTGTGATGTAACAGTGCCTGCCAATTTAGGACAATCTTCAGATTTTCGTCCTAGCAGTAGTGTGGGCGTAGTTAATTAGTAGAGTTCATTTGCATTTTGTTATTCTGAACCGAGAAGCACTTTTTCTTCACAATTAGTCTGGTGCTGTGAAAACTACAATATGACTACGTGAATTCCATCTACGCATATGGTATGACAAAAACACACACCATCCCGTCTGTAAAATTAAAACCTGAATTTCTGAAGTGTCCTTGAGTCCTAGATGGACAAATGTGTTGAAACTGTTCTATCATCATATTTTGCCCCCTACTGAGGGTTCCAAGTTCAGGGATCTGCGGTTGTCAGTTACATATACGGTTCGGTTTATACAGATACACTTCAGTGCAGATGTCCAAAGATTCGGAAGTACTCATTCCAGTACAAAGAATCTGCAAGATATAGTTGACAGGACTACTCGTGGAGAGAAGTGTAGTGTTTTTTTTTCTAGGATCATCATCTTCTATTTGAAAAAGATCTAGCAATGATGTGCTCCTGTCACGATCATACATTTAAATTATCACCATCTTGCAAATCATGTTTGAGTTGTTGTGATCATGTATCATTTGAAATAGTTTTTTCTTTTCTTTTGGGGCACACTCCTGTACTGATTTTGTCTTGCGAAAGTTTGCAGGACGGGAAGGTGTCCGCAAATATAATTGCTCACAGAACTAATGATCTTTCATCGATCATGTGTCATGATGATCCCGTTTTCATTTCCAAGTGACAGTAAAGATGTGAAATTCTGCTGTTCTGTACTTCTGATCTCGTATTTCCCCACCTTTTTCTTGACACTACTCAATATGTTTCTGTTCTTGACCTCTCTAAAAGTTGGTCGCCTCCGGTTTTGAGTTATGCAATTCTGTGCAGAGCTAGCATATGTTTGTATGAATCCTTTCCGCCTGAGTATGCAACTGTGAACATGCCACTGTCTTAACTACAAAGACGTGCAATGGAAATTCTACGTTTTGCTGGAGAAAATTTCAGCAGTTTTGTCAATACGTTCAGGCATCAGTGAACTATATAAAGAGTGGACACTTTCTAGCTCGTTGCCATTCCATTTCGGTTATCTTCTTTACCGAAGTCACGCTGAAGCTCCATTATGTTATCGTGTATTGAGAGGTACCCTTTTTTTGGCATGTTTAATTCCTGGGTTGCATGCGGATGACATTAATCGGAGACTTTGAAAACTGACGACATTAACCGGAGACACTGAAAACCCATGATATTAATCCAAATACAAAACAAAGAACAATGTGCCCCCAGACTGATGAAATTCTATTTTTCTAGCAGTGTTGCAGATTGCAGAACATCAAATACGGTACCCAAGTTTACTCCATGATCGAGCAGTTGTTATTCGAAACAAAATTCAGAGAAGTCCAACCAACATCTGAAACACCGAACATTGGACTGTAATAACTGAAATAGCCGAGCTCCAAACTCAGCTGCTCTGTCTGTCGAGTCCTTTCAGTGACAGTGACAACATGTGCCAGACCTGGGGATGATTCCTCCAACTCCACTTCCCCGGCATCATCCGTCTGCAGAAACGCCCTGCAAGGCTGCAACTATGATACCGAGGGCTTGCAGATTCGCCTGCAAGGTCCAAACTGCCATGATGATCACTCTCGGGATCATGATCAACAACTGTGCCACTACACTGGTGGCTGGACCATTCCTGTCAGTCACTTTTGTCCGGTACAACGTTGCTGTGGTCCGTCCAGACCGCTGGTTTCAGGGGAAGCTCGATGATGCCCTGGGCTCATCAATTCATGCCTAATCATTTGGTTAGCAGCGTGTTCACAGAAGAATCTATGATTAATCCCCCCTAAAAAATAATAATAAGATTGTTGTTCTTTGGTTTTCTCAATTTTTTTTGGGGGGGGGGGGGGGGGGGGGGGGGGGTGTACAAACCAAACCAAAAACCACATCATTGAGCTGAATTCTTTGCAAGGACAGGTTGAGTGCAGAGTGATCTGGCTGGGCTTTCTTTCCTCCTCAGGTTGCTTCTGTACAATGCTGTCCATTTACTTATTTATTTACTTGGTCTAGCCTCAAATTGTCGGCCAGATTAGCGAGGATCCGGTTCCATGTCAGGCCAAAAGGCGGAGCATAATCAAAGAACAGGCGCGCGCCACAAGACGCGGCTTTGGTCTTTGTTGGATGATCCACGGAGAAGGCAGCCACGCGAGTATTATAAGGAGGTAAATCACCATAAGTGACATGGAAAAAGGTATTAGGTTTTTGGTGTGATGCGAAGTCTTGGCTCTCACATGTGATCCCACGTGAGGTGATCTTACGCTCAATGCTTCCAAAGACCGGAGAAGGATCAGGAAATGCAAGTGGCTCGTTTTGTTATATTCTCTCACTCTGTGATTGGATTTGACCTTATTCAGTTCTTGTTCATGGTATGAAACCTCCTTTTGACCAAGGCCAATGGTGTTCGGAAAGCCGGGGCTTTGCTTCGGTTCACCTCTTTTTAGGGTGATAGATACACTGGTTAACCTAAGTGCGTCATCTTCAGCATCTTCAGCGGATTCTTGGGTTCACGATGAGATGAGAAGGAACGCAAGATAATATCAACCAGGGTTTAGCCAGCCAGGATTTTCCCCCAAAATTTAAGTTTTGTCCAGTTCATTGTACTTGAGTCTTGCACCATGTGTATGCCTTCCAATTGGACAGACCAAAGGAAACCGTCACATCAGGCAGCCGCGGTGGTCATGTGACATGTACAACACCATACTTATCATCTTGCAAAAAAAAAATATGATCTAGAGTTGCAGATCTTCATCCGAAGAGGAAAAATAATTTTAGTACAGATCAATTACCGTGTGGCGAATCATATATGGAGTCCAGACGCCGCGTTAAACAGACACTCGACAAGAAGCTTTCTTCCCATTTCCTGCGCGATCGATAACGTGTTTTTGCCTTTCCTAGGATCCATCAGATTGGCGCTTCCGAGGAAGATTAGACGTAGATTACAAGGCCGATTTGTTTAATTTTGTTGCTCGTGCGCCTGGATTCCAGGTCGTGATTTCGGCGAATCCTTGTTGCCTTGCGACAATTGGTGAAAGTACTCGGTTCCAACTGTCATACTGCCTTGTACGAAATGTACTGCTCAAGTTTACAGTTTCTCCTTTTCCCGCAAAAAAATAAAAAAGTTTACAGTTTCTCTTTTGTTGCAGGAACCAGATGCCATCGGATTATCTGTGGGGCCATTCAACGTATTTTCTACAGATTTCTTGCAATATCATTGCCAACTCATTGTGGCACTTGGGTTCCACGGTTAAGAAAGAGTTCAGTTTTCGCCGACTATTTTCATCCACTCAAAGGTCCAGGTAATAAAAAAAAAAATCCAGAACACAAGATCAGCTTCTTATAATCCTGCAGAAATTGAACCCCTTTTCTGTCAAAATTTATGCAAAATAGCGTGCGGTTGCCAAGTAGGATCGGAGTATACTGGAGTAGTACATACTCAGTACAGTTACTCCTTTCTCAGTACGGTTTATTCGATTGTCCCATTTGAATGACAAAAGGAAGTTCAGGTCAGTTCAGTCTGAGTTGCGACCAGCAACGGTACTTGGCATGCATGCATGCGCTGCAGCTCAGCCGGGGACAAAAGCAACGGTCAGTTGAGTTCAGGAGGCTCTGAAGACTGCAGGCCGCACTTTGCTTGGAGGACAGGAATAATTCCACTCTGTGAGTTCCACGCTACAATTTCTGTCCTTCTCAGAGTTTGGCAAACGGACTTTAAGGATAGGTTAGTTCAGTTTCACTTGAATGCTTGAGAAGCAACTACAGATTGTTCATGGGAGATTCCTCCAAAAAAGAAATCCATTTTTTAATCAGCATTTCCAACGAGCAAATGATAATGCAAAGATGTCAAATGTCTTCTTAAAATAAGATCACATTTTGTGAAAACATTGCTATACGACTGACTACTGAGTAATGGCTATTCTAGGATCAGTCTCAAAGCTACATAATATTTTACCATTTTCAGGTTACGAAAAGAAAGTCTTTCAACATATATTTGAGCTTAAAAAAACTGATTTCTAGCTTTGATAGTAGTATTTTCTTCCCAAAACATGACACCTACTCCTGCTGCAAGAAAAGGTGCAATTCACCTACCATGCACTCATGCCAAGAGGCATATTTTCCATGCCAAGAGGAGGTCATGGACCCGAAGTGGGACTTTCCCCACCTAATTTGCTGAAACTTGTCGTGGAATCAGAAGAGTTCCTTTTGCGTTTGGACAGAAACAGTTCTGAAAGTGACCACCATACTCACAAGCAGCACAATAATTTCACTTGAATTATCGTCTAACCGAGATTAATTTTGGATACCACAGATCAGCATCAGCTCCAAGTTCCAACAAGATAGTTCCCGGGCAGATAACTACTTTTGTGCGGTCAATGTTTACGAACTTTCATACGCTCATAAAGAACAAGCATTGGGCATGCCTTATTTGACAGTCTTACTGATGATGTTGAGTGCACCTACCATTTATTTTATATCCACAACCGCCATGAAGAGTGATACATCCAAAGTAATGCTGTTTTTATGCTTTAGCTATCTGCTGCTTATAATTTATTTTCTCATATTGCTCGATTGTTACAATGATTCTTGCAAAACTTAATATTTGCTTCCTATAGATTTTTGACACAACAGTAGTCATGAAACCTGCAAAGAGTCGTGAAAGAAACAAGGGATACCGCCTCAGTCCCAAAATAGGTGTTATTAAGAAGTTTGTCAAATCAAACTAACTTAAGTTTGACTGGCTTGTGGAGAAAAGTAGCAACATTTACGATACTATAAATACAAGTACTTTATGAAAATGTAATTCATGATTAACCCAAAATATTGAACTTGTGTAAAAAACAATGGTACTCTTTTCTACAATTTTGATCAAACATGAGATAGTTTGACCTTAAATAAGTAGAATGACACTATAGGATGGATGGAGTAGTGCTCACATGTTAGAGGCAAGTTCTCTACTATAACAAACTTTGAACTTTGAAAATCCAAGATAATGACGTGGATTCACCTAATAAGACAAAAAAATAAAGGAAAAATAGATGGTATATCAACCGTATATACAGTATAAACAAGCAGCGCAAAAGGCACGTGGGTACTGAGTAGCCGTCTCCATACCACACGGTCCATGAGAACATAAGGGAAAAAAAATAGAGTTAAAAACCCACAGCAGGAGAACGCTGAGGACACAGCTTTTGCCACTTAGCCCATCGCTGGCAAACAAAATCCTGCAAAGTCTCTCTTCCACCCCTTCTCCTCCTTGGTCAAACCGCCTTTCTCTCTCCTACCCTCTCCCTCCCTCCCCTCTAAAAAAAAGTAGCGCCCGGAGGACCGAGAGGCTGGAGAAAGAGAGGCGGAAAGAGGCATGAAAATCTCACTTTGCTGAGAATTCCTTCTTTTGTTTCCGGGTCCTTTGTTTTCGGGGCTCTTGGTTGGTGGACTGAGAGAGCTCAACTCCATTTGTGCCCGCGAGATCTTCGTCTCCCCTCGTGTGTAGCCTTTTGGTTTGCGAAAGTGCGAGTAGAACATCCGGAAAAAAAGGAGAGAAAGCCTTCTCCAATTTTTTCAGCCGTTCTTATTGTTTCAGGAGGAATTTCTTTCGGATAGTGCAGATTGTTCATCTCCTATCTGCAGGAGCGAGCAGAACAGATGATCCGTGTCTGATCCTGACTGCCTTGTCGCGGCCGTCTCCAATCCGCCCTGCTGCTGCTTCGCGTATCTGGGGATAAGAGGAGGCAATCATTTGGTATTGGAGAACCCGCCGCTCGCTTGAGGTGCCGGTTGGAATTCTTTTTCTGATTCTGTTTTGTTGATTGAGCTTTTCTCTTGCATCTGTGCTCGAGTTCTGGGATTAGAACTTCTAGGCTGGGATCGGAATTGCGTGTTCGAGAGTTATTGAGGTCTAATGATATATCGGGGATCGCAAAGTTTGTCTCTTGGTTAAACCTTTATTCTTTAACCTGTTATCGGGATCGCAAATTGTGGTTTCTCTCCATTTAGCATCAATTTTGCATCTTTCTGGATTCATTCCCGGTGATTTATTCCTTTGTTGGGGAAAGTCTGCAGCTTTGATTGCAATTTGCTTGCTTGACAGTGGATTGGGTTCTCGGTTTCTTATCATAATGTATGCTTTGTGTTCTCACAAGTGAATTTACTGTTGAATGTGTAATGGTTGCAGTCTGTTTTAGTTTAGTTTCACTTCTTGGGCATCTGTATTTGATTACTGTCAATTTTACATATTGCCATCATACTTCAGTTGTTCTGTGTAGTACGTGCCCATACATGACTTATTTTGTTTTCTTGCTCTGCAATCAGGGTAATTTGTTGTGCTAGTACATGGTTCTGATTAGTAGTCATGTAAATATAGAGGGATATTTTTTTTGCTCGATTATATTATAAAAAATCGGATGCAGTCTGACAGAGAGGCCTGATATGGTGTTACATGACACCTATTTTCAGATAGAGGTAGATTTCTTGCCACATGGCCGGCACAAGTGACCACGGATCCCTGATGGAAGACTGGATGCGGCCCCCAACATCAAGCCCAAGGACACTCATGTCGAGCTTCCTAAATGACGATTTCAGCTCTGGTCCATTCTCCAATCTTTTCAGTGACCCTGGCATCAAGCAGCCCCTTGATCGATCTGAAAAGAGCAGAGAACCTGTGAATTCTAGCGAGGAGGTGCCTGCTCAAGCTGCGAAAGAGACATTTCAAAAGGATTTTTCCCTGGAGCCAAATTTTTTCAGTGCTATTCAGAAATCAAACTCACCCAGTGGTTTGGCAGAGCGCAGGGCTGCGAGAGCAGGTTTCAGTGTTCCAAAAATTGATACTTCTCGAGTTGGTTCATCCACAGTTATTCGATCACCCGTGTCAATTCCAGCTGGTCTCAGTCCAGCTTCACTTCTTGAGTCACCTGTTTTCCTCTACAACAAGATGGTATGCCATCTATCGATAATTGGTTTTATGGCGCTCTCTAGATTTATCTATTGGACTATTACAAAGGTTGCAATAAGCTATAACTGGAATCTTGCATTAAAGACTTGCAAGTTGCAGTTTCCTGATACATGAGTTTTTCTGCAGTATATAAGAAAATTAAGTAGTGTATACTGTATAGAACATGGTTTTGTTAATTGTAGTTCTGCATGTGGATATATTGATTGATGTCTACTTTGCTTGAAATTGTTGTCCTACAAATGATTCTTTGATTGGCATTGTAAAGATATAGCATTTTCCATTTTGTAGCTGCTAATTTTAATTCAAAATCACGAATACATGTCATAGCTTGCTTCCTGATAATACGTTATGATCTATTACAGGCACAGTCTTCTCCGACCACTGGCAAATTGCCATTTTTAATGGCTACAGATTCTAACTCAACAATACCACCGGTTGCCAAGACAACTGATGATTATTCATTTGATAATGATGTTTTTTCCTTCCAACCCCACTTAGGTTCTAAAGAGCCAAGTTTCTCAACTGCGGAAAAGGTCATTTCCTTGACTGTTAGTGCTATCATATTTAGGTTTCGTGTCAAGCCTACCCTAACTTGCTTGGGACTAAAATGCTTTGTTGTTGTTATTTTCCTTGTAGTCTAGTATTCCTTTTATTGCCATCCTCACCATCATACTCTCTTTTTTGTTCATTCATGTGCCTAAAAAATGTTTTATTGTACAGGACTACAGTGCTTATCAGCGAAACCAGTCCTTGAGTATTCATCAGCAGGAATCCAGTCTTCAGTCAAACTTTATTGCAGTCAAAGATAACACTGATGAAAGAATTATTGAACCATCTGACTCCATGTTTGGTGTTAATCACTATTCTGCTAGAGAACATGTAGATGGTGAGACAAACCAAAATTTGCAAGGTGAGGGTGTTGAGGCGAGGACAGCTGCTTGTCTTCCTGTATCAATGCATGGTGATGCATCTATAATCGAATCTCAAGATGCAGTTGATGTCTCATCGACGTTGTCTAATGAGGAGGATGAAAGGGTAACACATGGCACCGTTTCCGCAGACTGTGATGGCGATGATGATGAAACTGAATCTAAAAGAAGGTTAATATTGTCTACTGCCTAACTTCCTAATACATGCTACAGACATTATACTAATCTCACCGATATCTTTTCCAGGAAGCTGGATTCTTTAGGAACTGCTCCTGTCCCTACTGCTGCCACTACCAGTGCCATTGACATGGGATCTGCAGCCTCAAGAGCTGTCAGGGAGCCTCGAGTTGTTGTTCAGACGACAAGCGAGGTGGACATTCTTGACGACGGGTATAGGTGGCGCAAGTATGGGCAGAAGGTTGTTAAAGGCAATCCGAATCCGAGGTGACACTTTCATTAGCGGTTCTTACATTAACTGACTATATCCTCCACCTCATAGAATAAGGTGATAATTATTTCGTTGATCTGCAGGAGCTACTACAAATGTACACACCCTGGCTGTTCTGTGCGCAAGCATGTCGAAAGAGCATCTCATGATCTGAAATCAGTCATCACGACGTATGAGGGAAAGCACAACCATGAAGTTCCGGCAGCCAGAAATAGTGGGCAAGCTGGGTCTGGTTCTGGCAGCGCAGCATCTGCAGCACTTGGTAGCTCTCACCGTAGACAAGAACAAGCACAAGGCAACTTTGCTCATTTCGGTGGCACGGCTCCTTTCGGCTCCCTTGTTCTCCCACCCAGAGGTCATTTGGGAGCAGCAGCAGGCAACTTTCATTTTGGGATGGTACCGCCGGGCATGGCGATTCCGATGCCTTCTCTAGGATCTCTTGCTCCGACAAAGATGATTCAAAGTTCATCAGGTATGCAGGGCTACCCAGGGCCAATGATGCCAGGAGAGCTGAAGGTGGAGCCAATGTCGCAAGCGAGCTTCCCACCGGGACACGCAGCCCCATCAGCCTACCAACAGATGATGAGCAGGCCTTCTTTTGGTCCTCAGATGTAAATAATAGGAAAGAAAATGAGGGATAGATTTGTTTTCAGCTTGTATACATTGATAGCGTCACTGCAACATTGGTTTGTTCTAGTTTTCATGGATCCCACGGATCTCCAATTGTTTTTTCCCTCCAAGCATTTCTTTGAAGCAAAGAATGCTGAGGATGATACAATGCCTTTCTCTTGTAATCAGGAAAACTGTTAGCTCTGAGACTGAAAATTGGGAACCAATCAATCAAAATTTCATGTTGTGGATACTACCTGTCCAATTGTTCTGGGAAACTTGCTTCTTCTTCTTTTTTTTCTGTCATCTGGAATTATGAAGTGACCTGGTTTCATCTGGGCTGAAAATAGCAGGTCAGTAGTCAAGCCAACAGCTCTGATACTTTGCCGTTTAACCGTAATTGTAGTTCTAATTTAATGAAGTGCAGTTCTCCTGCGTTTTGAGAAAAAAAAAAAGTAATTGTTGTTCTTCATTGGTCAAAGTGTTGTGTCCCTTTTTTGGGAAACAACTGGCTGAAGTTCGAACTACCAACTACCGGAAACAGCAAAGAAATCAGGTGCCGCTGCGTTTTGAAGGCAGTTTTGTATTTATCTGGCAGACTGCTTGTCTGAATTCTGATGCCCGGAGTGGCCTTTTTTTTTTTTTTTTTTGAAGCAAGAGTGGCCTTTTTGTTGCTACAACTACTGAAAGAAGACTGTGTTGTCTCAAAGGGGGAGCATTGAAGGATCTAGACGAATTGTCATCTCAGAAGTCAGAAGTAAACAGAAGCTGACTGCACCACCGGTCGTCGGCTACGGAGCGCGTGTGCAATTGCAGCCCTCCCATGTCGTGCGCGCCACCTCGGGTCGGGCTTTGCGGCCATGCGTGCGCACGCAGGAACTGAAAGCCACCCACCGATCGATCTCGAGTTAATACTAGCAGCAGCTTAAGGATTAGTCACTTTGCTTTAGTTGTAGACTCATGAGTTACTAGCAGCATGTCTGCCTGCGGCATGCCCGGTTGTTTCTTTCCGGGTCAGTACGCGGGGCCCCTGATCACGGAGCCGTCGAACACGACGACCTCGTCGCCGTTGGCCACGACGAACCCCTGATCAAGAGGATCCATATTATCGATCCCTTTTGTTAGCAACAAATCAAGAGGATCCATATTATCGATTCCTTTTGTTAGCAACAAATCAAGAGGTTCCATATTATCTGGCAGCTGATTTCCAATAATAAATATCGCCATCCAATGAAGAGGCAGCTGGTAGTCTGTCGTATAAATTAATATTTTCCAATTATAAAAACTAGCAGGTGGCCCGCGCAAAATTGCGCGGCTAGACACGTTACACATTTTATTTGACTATAATCATTTTGTTGTCACATGTATTTTCTGTTATTTTTTAGACTTTCTAATTTGACGACATCACATGTAGTCAATAGTGTGATTCAAATGAGCATTCAAAGATTGATATCAAGTTTTTGCTACCATATCTGTTACTTGCAGGATTCAAGGCCGACCCCTCGTCCAGTGTCCTGCAGATCCATATCTTTGTCATTGTCATTTTTGATGTTGTATACAGTATATATTTATCAAACATCTACACGTCTCTTAATTAGTTCTACCCAAACATCTGAACAGTACCAACCTCGCCAAATTATTAGCAAATTCACCCGCATTGTATCAACCTCACGACTACACAATTTCACAATGTCTCACTTGTTAATCGTGAAAGTTTTTGTTTTTTTAGAGAGAGAATAAAGAAATATGTTTTACTCCTGTCCTAACCAAATTTTGTTATTACCGGAAGCGAAAGAATTGCAGCTCCGTTCCGATTGTTATGGACACTGTAAACTGTCATTTGTTCTCTCTCTCTCTCTCTCTGTGTGTGTGTGAGAGAGAGAGAGAGAAAGAGAACTGGTCACGCCTCTGTGAGCTGCCTCCCAGCAATAACAATTTTCTTTCCTCTATTGATCCTACCAAATCGTCCACCACACCAGAGCATCTCAATCGTTTCTGCGTTCTTGTGCTTGCCTCTTCGTAGTCGTAGCACTGAATAGATGATGTGGGCATGTGGCTGAGGTCTCGCCCGGGCAGACACCACGGCTGCTTCTTCAAGCTCTAGCTCACTACGATGCTCGGCTGTAACAATGTGATTTATGTCTTTCCGTGCTTCCATATCAAATCCAAAGCAAAAGATCTATGTGCTTCCATTCGTTTTATTTCCTTGAGTAGAGCCCCAATAAAGAAAATGATGAACTGGGTTGTGCAAGTTATTCTTGGGTCGATCCTTACCTGGTACTATGTGATTGTTGCACAACAATAAGATCAAGGGGCAAGCGGGTGCGAACTGCGGTACGTGAACCCGGTTATGCCCAGCATGTCATCGTGCATCGCAAGTTGTGTAACCTTATCATTAAGACTTGCCCTTCTCTGCCTTGCCATCGATGTCTGTCGGCAGCTTCAGACACGCGTCCCCTCTTGATTTCTCGCTACCGACTTCCCCTTGAGTCGCTTCTTGCAGAGGAGGTGCAACCTAGGAAAACTTTATCGGTAAAGAAAATTTACCGGAGGTCACTGATAAACCCGATTTTCGGAAATATCGGAAAAAATTCAAAATTAAATTTAAAAATTCAAAAATATTTGAAAATTTTCAAAAACTTTTGACATGCCTTTTCGATACGTTCATACAGATGGTCCCTGAACCATAGTTCAGTCAGGTGCTCCTCCATATCATCATAGTTCATTTGCAAATATGACCCATCAATTTCTCTCCCATGCGGGATGTGCACTCCCTGTCCTAGCTCCTGCTTCAGCCGTCATCACAGCTGTGCAGGACGGGGCGTGGTGCTGAGGAGCCGAGCTACCCCGGCCGGCGTGAGGAATTTGCTGCCGGAGGAAATCGCTGCTGCAGCTTGGCTTGTGTGAACAGGAGATGGGGAAAAAGCAAATGAGAACAGAGGAGGCCGGTGAATGAGTAGGTGGGACCGTGGGAGTTAGTCAGGCATCAATTCAGCTCGGCGGGAGTTTGAGATAGCAACGCGGGCCTTTTTCATGCGCATGCACGCGCAATCAACGGCTGGACTCCGAAAAATTTGGCCGATAAACAAATTATACCGGACCTCAGCGATAAACACGGCATGCCCGAAATTTCGGAAATTTCTCACCGATAAAGTTTTCCCAGGGTGCAACTGGCCGTAAGTTTTGCTGATTCTTACCCTCACACGCGCTAGTCCGTGGATCGATGTTTGAGAGCCGTGGGAAGGCCGGGAGTTGCATGCGAGAATCCAAGAGGGCATGCATCACGCGTGTCTGCAAACGACGTGGCGAGATTGCATTAGGTCCTAGGAAATCAGGAGTTGGCTGCGAACGTTCCACGCGTTGCCGAATGCATGCATCTTCGCCTCCTCCCAATCTATTTTCTCAAACGCGCCAACGGTGGATCGCGAGGTGTCCATGTTCGCTGCCGCCGGAAAACCTCCGGTTGCCTGTATCGGGCCATACCAATTGCTCCACGCAGAGTTTTCGCCGCGCCGGGCACTTCTCCATTGCTGACATGATCGGTTTATTTCTTTATCGATTACGATTACTTGGCTGGATTGGCCGCGTAGTAAAGATACGGTAGTTTACGTGAGATATGGGAAAAAGAAATAGAGCATATAGAGTTGTATTACTTATGGACTCTTAAAATACACATGATACAAATTGTACTTACTGTGGCCAATCTTACTTGAAGATGACGTACATTGCTATACCTGTTGCACCATGTTTATGTATTTTTTATTTAGTAAGCTCATTATATATGCACATATGGAGTATTGAGTTTGTACGTGAAGTCCGGCCAATGTTGCTTGAAGATGACGTGGTGCACATGTATCGGACTAATATGTGGACGTGTGGTGCTTTCTATAGACTTACAATTTTCTTTCTTTTTTATTCCGAAATTATGTTGTTTTTTGTGAGCCGTATTTGAGACGAACTCTTTGATTAATCTAGGCCGTTCAACGTTCATAAAATCTAACGACTCATAGCTTTTCTTTTTTTCGATTAACGTGGTAATTTCAAGGCCTTGAGAACCAACGTGGTGGCTCCTTTTTCTCTTCAAATACTAAGATAATAGATACCCGGCGTCTCAATGATTCTCGTCCTTTGTTTGAACCAAAATAAAGCCACCAATAAATCAATCGAGATTTATTTTGTTAGCAACAAATTGAAGGATCCTTATTTTCTGGCAGATGGTTTCCAGAGGCAGTACTCAACTATAAATAGTGCCATCTATAATCCAGAGGCAGCCGGTGATCCATAGTATAAATATACCTGGCGCATCACCGATTTCTTCATCGTTCCTGGTAGCCCTTGCTTGGTGCACCTCATCGTTTGGATCGGAGCCATGAGGAAGATGGAGCTGTTGATCCTCGTGATGGTCGTCCTCGTCGCTGCCTCCCGTAAGTCAAATAAAACGCATTACCTATTCCATTCAATTCCATGAGAACTATACGTTATTTTAGCGGCAGAGGTCAGAAAAAAAATATTAACGGGATATTTATGTACCTACGCAGAGGACGTGGCGATGGCTTATCAGTGCAACGGACAAATCGGACCCTGTGGCTATACGCGTTGCATCACTGACAACATTTGTGACAGATGCTGCAAGGGCAGAGGCTTGGGCACCGGTTGGTGCGACATATCCATCTGCTACTGCTGCAAAACATAGGAAATGTTATCCTGAGCCTGTTCGTTTCTTTTAGCGGTTGTCTGTTCGTTTCTTTTAGCGCTAAATTTTAAAGGTTTCTAAATAAAAAGAACTTATACTAAATAAAATTTAATGATAAAACCTTTTTACAGATGGGTACATCTTTACGAGACGAATCTAATGAGCCTAATTAATCTATGTTTTGCTACAGTAATGCTACAGTAACCATCATCTAATCATGACGTAATTACCCTCGTTAGATTCGTCTCGCGAATTAGACTAGGGTTCTGTAGTTAGTTTTGTAATTAAATTTTATTTAATATAGCTTATCTAGAGTTTAGACACCTTTAAAATTTAGACTCCTATGCGCCGAACACCCCCTTAGTACTAAATAAAATTTAATGATAAAACTTTTTTACAGATGGGTACATCTTCACGAGACGAATCTAATGAGCCTAATTAATCTATGTTTTGCTACAGTCATGCTACAGTCATGCTACAGCAACCATCATCTAATCATGGCGTAATTACCCTCATTAGATTCGTCTCACGAATTAGACCAGAGTTCTGTAGTTAGTTTTGTAATTAAACTTTATTTAATATAGCTTATCTAGAGTTTAGACCCCTCTAAAATTTAGACCCCTGTGCGCCGAACACCTCTATGGAGGGTGTTCGTTGCTTTAGCATTTAGCATTTAGACCTGTCACATCAAAGATAATCTTATTATTTAAGAGTATTACATAAAATTTAATGATAAAACCTTTTTACAGATAGGTACATCTTTACGAGACGAATCTAACGAGACTAATTAATCTATATTTTGTTACAGTGATGCTACAGTATGCTACAGTGACCAGCGTCTAATCACGGCTTACCTACCCTCGTTAGATTCGTCTCGCGATTTAGACCAGGGGTTCTGCAGTTAGTTTTGTAATTAAACTTTATTTAATACTCTTAAATGACAAGATTCTTCCTTCTAAATTTTAGACCCCATGCAACGAACACCCCCCTATCGTCCATGTAATAATAAACTGCACTTTGAGATGCATTGTCACTCCACCATGTGGTGGGTCTCCTCCTACGCATGTGATGACTGGCTGCCACATAATTTGTGGTTTGCGATCTACTTCGTTCTTTTGTAAAAATGTTCTGAGACATGTCTTAAATCTACCAACGCGGCCGCATTCACGGGTAACGAGTATATCCACATGAAAGAAGACTGTGTTGTCTCAAAGGGAGCATCGAAGGATCTCAGAAGTCAGAAGTAAACAGAAGGTGACTGCAGCTACGGCGCGCGCGTGTGCAACTGCGCGCCACCTAGCTACCGCGCGATCGGGTCGGGCTTTGCTGCCATGCTTGCGCACACAAGAACTGAGAGCCATCCACTGATCGATCGCGAGTTAATAGCGGAAAGCTTAAGGATTAGTCACTTTTTTTTATTTAATTGTAAAGTCGATCAAGTCAGTGGCAGCATATGGATGTCTGCGGCATGCCCGGTTGTTTCTTTCCGGGTCAGTCAGTCAGTCAGTACGCGGGGCCCCTCGTGACGGAGCCGTCGAACACGACGACCTCGTCGTCGGTGGCCACGCCGTGCCACTCGAACGACCGCGCCTCGTCCATCACGCTCTGCCGGTGTATGAAGAAGTATGCGCCGTCGCGCGGAAGCGGGAACGACCCGCCCCGCGCGCAGCGCTCCAGCTCCGCCCTCAGCGCCGACACGGCGGCGCGCGCGCCCACGGCCACCTCCACGCGCCCCGCGCCGCACCGCGACACCACGGCCACTCGCAGCGCCGCCGCGCCCTCGCGCCGCCTCTTGCTCCCTGCTTCATCCCTTCCCTTGATGCTGCTGCTGTCTGTCGTGGTGGAGGAGCTTGACGTGGATCACCGAGCCCTCCACGATGCCGTACCTCTCGATGCCGCCGCCGTCGAGCACGTCGCCGTTGTGGAGGAGCGACACGGCTGCGGCGGGCCAGCCTCGGCGGCTCTGGAGCTTCTGCTTGATGTCCTCGACGGTGTCGAAGAAGCCCACCTCCATCTTGAAGGTCTCCTCTCCTGAACACACGAAGCTCACGTCCATGGCGACTGGCAATCTACCTCTTCGTGGTACACCAATCGAGCTGCCAATCTGGGGGGCAGCTAGCCATGGTATATCATGGCATATATGCATCGAGATAGAATGCACAACGTATGAACCTAAGGGCTCATCCATCCGTTTCAATCTGTTTGTACTTGCAAGAAGTGAACAGAGCAACCATTTGGCCTTCAGGTTATGTTCATGATCATTGGAGGAGATGCTCGTACTGCTCTACACCTATCATGCCAAATGAGGCTAGTATCTTGCCTCCGGTCACAAAATGGGCATGGTTACTAGGGTATCGTTTGGCAATCTCAGACCGCATATCAAAAGCAGGACTTTTGACGGTTCAAATTGGAAATTCAAGAACTGATCAGGTACCCACATATATGATTTATGAAGCATATCTATTCAAAACAATCACACTTGAACGCATCGTTTGAATGAAAAGAACTGCACCAAGCATGAAAAATCCCATCTCAAAAAAGAATTCTCTTGCTATACTATACTACTAGTAACCATGCATCTACGTGAGGTGAGCACACACAAATATTTATCCACGCAATACATATTAAGATGGTATGTGACAATGAAGATAATAAGAAGTCATTGATAAACAAAGTGTAATATAATTTTAAGTACAGTTTGACGTACAACATGAAAGCTCAAACATGTGAGTTGTCCACCAACATCATGGAAACCACTTATTGTTCCTTGCCAAAAAAAGAAAGAAAAGAAAACCACTTATTGTTAATTGTTTCAGACTTGTTGAATTTTATTGAACATGGTTCTTCAAAATGCTGGATATATATAAAATTACAAATTTAGTAATTGATCAACTAGTGGATTGCTAATAAAATTTAAAATATAAAAGAATAAAATATTGTTGACATCTGTTAACTTGTCTCTGTTATGTGCAGATTTCTAAGTTGAACAAATGGCTATCGCTTCTCGCAACTTAAAAAAAAAAGAACATTTTTTTTGAGAGGCTGTCGTGATGCCAGACTGGCGTGGCACACGGGCCAGCACGATACAATGGGCCGACACCCGCGCCATGAGCTGACACAGCACGGCCAGCTTCACCAAACGTGTTTTGTGCAGGCCCATACTATGTCGGGCCGGGCGGTCCGAATGGCCAGATATACTCCGACCCGGCGCCGGTCACCAGTCAGCCACCGACGGCGTCGCCACCTACCGTGCCGTGGTGTCCTTCTGTGAGGCACACCGACGGATCGTGCTGCCTATTCCCAAGGCAAGGCGTGTGCGTACACATTACTCCCATCGAAGTAGACTGCTTAAAATGGATGGCAGCCTATGCAGTGTCAGTTTCTAAGCAGTATCCCAAAGACGTCGTCTTGTTGCGCGTCGCCCCAATCGCCGACGAGCCAAACCAGCCGTGAAAGGATGGCCGCCACCGGCGCCGGGCAAAGCGAGAAAGCTGCTGCCGGGAGCAGCCACTACAGCAAGACGCTCCTCAAAAGCGATTCCCTGTACCAGGTAATTTTGATCAATCGGAGGAACCCCCAAAATCATCGCACCTTCACCTCACCCCAGACTAACGCTGCTCTCCTTCCATTCCCCTGCACGGTTCGAACTCTTCTTGTAGTACATACTGGAATCCACCGTGTACCCGCGCGAGCCGGACTGCCTGCGCGAGCTCCGCCTCGCCACCGCCGTCCATCCCCAGTGAGTGACCGCTGCATCCTTGTTGCACGCCAGGTGTTCGACGCTCTGTCTCATGTGCTGTCACGCGCTGCAGGTCGTTTATGGCGGCGTCGCCGGACGAGGTGCAGCTGTTCGGTCTCCTGGTCGAGATGCTCGGCGCCAAGAACGCCATCGAGGTCGGCGTGTTCACGGGTACTCGCTGCTCGCCACGGCCCTTGCACTCCCCGACGACGGCAAGGTTAGCGCATTGCCGTTCTGCAAACCTTTATGATGTGTCAGTGCACGGCATGATCTTGTCTCGTTCAACTCCGTGCTTGGTGACAGATAGTGGCCATCGACGTCAACCGTGAGAGCTACGACAAGATAGGAGCGCCGGTCATCAACAAGGCCGGCGTGGCGCACAAGATCGACTTCCGCGAGGGGCTCGCGCTGCCGGTGCTGGACCAGCTGCTAGCCGAGGTGGTTTGTTTGTTTCCCTCTGCATTGTCCACAACTTCTCTCGTGCAAATGAGTTTCTCTTCTTTGCAGACGGTGACAAAACTGACGATGATGTCGTACTTGCAGGAGGGCAACAAGGGCAGGTTCGACTTCGCGTTCGTGGACGCGGACAAGGTGAACTACACCAACTACCACGAGCGGCTGCTGCAGCTGGTCAGGGTCGGGGGCCTCGTCGCCTACGACAACACGCTGTGGGGCGGCGCCGTGGCCGCGCCCCTCGACGACGCCAGGTTCGCCGCGCGGGACCCCGCCGCCACGGTGGCGACCAGGGAGTTCAACGCGGCCATCGCCGCCGACCGCCGCGTCCATGTCTGCCAGCTCGCCATCGCCGACGGGCTCACGCTGTGCCGCCGCGTCGCGTGAGCCGCCCAGCTGTATGGCCGAGCGTTTCCAAGTGGACGCGGAGCTCCTGTTTCGCAGTTACGAGAGTGAGCCAGTGACCATGCTGTCGAATAAAATAACGTAGGATCGAGCGTTCAACGCTGTCGCAGAACTGTTTCATCATCACAGTATAGGAACTGTGTGAGTCAGTGACCATGCTGTCTAATAAATAGTAACGTCGAGTGATAATCTAAGTAGTTGTTGTTGTACTACGAGGATGTGCTCGCGCCACGCGTGTGTCTGCGTTGTCAATCTCTTCGAGCTCGTTGCTTTGAATTTTTTGTGTTTTGAACTTTGAAGAGCTTTGATTGAATCCTCGTTTTTTTTTGAGGGGAGATAGCCACCGGCCGAGAGACGCAAAAGTGGCCGCGGGCCACGGCGGCGGACAGCAAAACTCGTGCGGCCCAAATGTACTTTTGAACATACGAGGCCGACGCGGCGGCGGCCGGCGGCCCGTCCTCTCGATGACGCAGGCCAGGCAGGACACCCGCACAAAAAACTGGCCACGTACAGCAAAGAACGATAAGGCGTGGAAAAATATCATTTTCGGGGTGTTTGTTTACCGGTGTTCTCTGTTTCCTCTCCCCTTCCACTCCCTGGATCTCAACTGCAAGGTGGAGCCGGGGAATTCCGATCCCGAAAGAGCCCCACTGCGCACTCGCACCGATCCCGAGAGCTCGTGCCCTCGTGCTCAGATGCGGTGCGCGATCCCATCAGCCTCCCAAAGCCGCGCCCTTTGATTGCCAATTCCGGCGGCCGGCGGCCGGCGGCATGGATTCCGGCGGCAACAGCGTCGCCGAGTCGGTGGGCGAGTCGCCGGAGCCGGAGCAGGCGTCGCAGCCGCCGGAAAGGTCAACAAGGGCCGCGGACTCCGCCGGTGGCGCCGTATCCCCCGGGAGCACCACCACGAGGGGTCGCCCGCTAGCCCCGGTGCCACTGTCCCCGGCGCCGGCGGCGGCGCCGGCCCGGGTGAGGATTTGGCGCAGCTCCACAAGCGCCGTCACGCTCTCGACGGCGACGCGCCTAAGGGGAAGCATGACGCTCCCGCCGAGGAGGAGAGCTCGGTCGCGTCGGTGGAGTCCAGCTTCGTGCCGCTGGAGGCGTCCACGCCTCCGGCCCCGACGAGGCTGGACCCGAATCTCGGCCTCCTGATCGCCACCGCCGGCTTCTCGGTGGGCGCCGGCGGCGCCGACTCGGAGAACAGCGACGACCGGAGCAGCACGGCCGCCAGTGCGCCGCGCCCTGCTCACACGCGCCACGAGTTCTCATTCGGCGGCTTCGGCCGGGAGCGAGAGAGGGCGCGATCCCGCGCCCCAGGCAGCTCTGTTCACGGCAAGAACCTCCGCGCTGCCCGCGTGCGTGGCGCCGGTGCGCGTGCTGCCGCTTCACCTGCCTCGCCGGTGGAACCGGAGAATTCGCGCTCCAGCGTCGAGTCCAACCTCCGCGGCTCCAGCACCGCTCAGCCCCGGGAATCCGTTGCCAGCATCACCAGCAACGGCGTTCACAAGGTTCTGTTTCCTGATGACCATCACAGTGACGAAGAACCTACAATTGAGGAGCTAGGATATTCAACTGGAGGCTTCTACAAGCAGAATGGGAGTGTCGTAGGGAGATTGGTGATGGGAAACTCTGATTCTGATGCCAACAATGGTGTCTTTGAGGAAGCGAGCGTTGGCAAGTTTGAGAATGGAGGAACTAATACAGGTCTTGATCCGTATGTTGATTCGGTTGCATTGCTTCAATCGGCACAAGAAGCACTTGAGAATGGTATGGTCGAATTCCCCTATGCTAGCTTTATGCATGCACTTTCGCTATTCCAAAGCTCATCCTATTAGGAATTTGAGTTCTGCTTTTTGCAGAATTTCTCATAACGCCGGAGACATAAAATTGATGTTATTAATTGGCTTCCCTTCTTTGTCTATGGTAGACTTAGTGAGAGATCTAGTTATCACAACCTTTTCATTACTGTGAATAAATTTTGTTTCAGTAATTGCATTATGAAATTCATTATTTCAATGGCCTAAGTAACCTACTCTGTTCGCTTGTACTGGAGTGGTAAGTGGTGAAAGGGACAATCAATAAATGCATGGTGCTTGTGGAGATTTTGTTTCCCTTTTAGAAATTAATTTCACGCCATTCTCATGCTACTTTCATACCAGTTGCTAGCTAATTCGAGAACAGATCACTTTTAGACTAGTTTTCTCCAATAGAAGTGTTTGCCAGGCCATGTTTAGGTCGTAACTCACATTGTGAGGACATAGTACAAGTCTTCCTTTTTTTTCAATATTTTTTGCAGTAAGATGAATTTGTCAAGGTGATGACACTCTGGTGTCTAGAAGGAATAAAGTAGATCTGACTTATTGCCGTTAGCTTGAAATATCAGAGCCTGGCAAGCAGTTCATTGGTGAAATGGTCAACCACTAAATGCAAAGTCTATGGTAATCAACTACGGAAATTGTTGACTTACTCATTTCGTGAGACCCTGCCAAAATATGTTGTGCTGTCTTTGATTTTTCATCTGAGGGTGAATAATTGTCTTGCTTCATCTTATATTTCTAATGTAGAGAACTTGTTTTCTGCTTAATGAGCTTTTCTAGAAACCATTTGAACTTGTAGCAGAGCAACTAACAACACACACTGATCATTCATGTTCAGAATGGTATAATTTTCCATGATAAATTTGTGTATGCTGACTGCTCTATAACCATTCACTGCAGGATGGTTGCAGTACATCATTATGTTTTATTATCTGCAAAAATCTTCTTTTGCTCCACTCAATGCATTTTTCTGATAACTATTTGCTGGTATATGTTTTGCAGAGATCCAAAAGTTTGTGGAGATCAGGAAAGAAACCGATGAAAGTTCCACAACTCATGATAATGGAACAGAATCGATCAACTCATTCCAGACTGATGAATCTGTAGAATCACTAGGCGAAAAGTTGCAGGCTCTCGAACTAAAGCTGGAAGAAGCAACTGTTCTGATCAAGAGAAAGATTCAAAAATACTTGAACTTGATGCACTCAACCAGATACAAGCACAGGAGGCATGTAGAAGCAATCTGCTGTCTTTGCAGTCTGATATTGAGCAACTACTCTTGGACAAGATGGAAGCGGAGATTCATTGCTTCATCCTGACAAGAGCTTCACAAGCATGGAAATCCATGACCAAGGATCAAGTTGCTTCTTATGAGACGCAGAAATCCCTGCCCGGGGATCACAAATCCATAGAAACTAAGCTGCGGCATGCTGAAAACAGGGCAATGATGCTAGAGGAGATGGTTGATAAACTGGAGGCGCAGTGCAAAGAGCTCTCTGAGGCTTCAGAAGTCCTGAGGCTGAAGGCCAGAGCAAGTAAAACTTCTATGTTCTGTTCACTTCAGCTAGTGATGCTATGCATCGCCTTGTGGACCCTCCTCGTGCGCTTCCTGCCCTCTTCTACTGAGTTTGTACCTACCTGAGGTTAGATAATTCTCCGCCAATCAGTCTTTGTGTAGACATTCTTGAAAGATTGTTTGCTGTAATTTATTAGACATTGTTGCCTTACAGAGTTTTCATTTTGGTAACATCAACTCGATTTTGATAGTAATTACATTACAATTTTACTGTGCTTGGTGTCCTGTTGGTTTTTGCCATGATCAGCACGATGCGCATAGGGGGATCTCATCATTCCGGTGGCTCATGCTGATTGTCTGTTGTGCTGTTTTATCGGGTTGTTTTCAAGTCATGAACTCGCACAATGTAATTGGGATATGCGATACTGCAAAGAACTGGGGAGACAGAGGACAAAATTCATGTGGCTGAAAAACGTGACATTGACATTCTAGAATTTACTTTCCCTGCTGTAAAATATAGATCGCTCAAAATTCGTTTTTGTGACATAACTGCTGTAATGACTTATCCAAAAAGAAATGCCCTTGTTGCTGCTTTTACTGTTTTCTCACGGGCGATAATGTTCACATATCGATGGCAATTGGCAATGGAGTAATACATCCTAGAGTAGTATATCCCAAGGAGGCAAAGATTGATTGATTTGAGCAAGGGCACTGAAGGACAAACTGGAAGTAATTATTGGCACCAACACAGAGATGACTAACAAGTTCATGCGGCAATATACACACGCAGTTGCACTACTTGTCCAAATTAATCAATCTTATAACCATCAGATACACCACGAACGCAGAACCCAACATGCTGATCGAGTAGTAGATTACAAAGGAAGCTCGAGAACGAGCAGCCGCCCTCAGCTCAGAAGAAGTTGGGGTCGTATCCGTTGCTGGCGGTGGCGAGGATGTAGTATGCGACGATGTGGCCGAGCGAGCCCCAGGCGAGGACGTCGACGAGGTTGAAGCCGACGGGGTCGTTGGACTTGAGGATGCCCGCGAACTCCTTGGCGCGCACGTCGCCGGCCTCGAAGTGCGTCTTGCCGTTCTGCTCCGGCACCTGCTTCGCCACGTTCTCCCGCTGGAAGTTGAAGAAGACGAAGCGGCCCAGGAAGAGGGACACCCCCGTGCTGAGGCTGATCACCAGCGACGGGCTCAGCTCGGCCCGCGCCGCCACGGAACGCCGCGCCGGCGTGGCGCGGAAGGACACCGAGGAGGTGCGCGCCCTCGGGGAGGGGGCCAGGCGGAGGCCGGCCACGGACGGCGGGGACAGCACGGCGGCGGTCGAGGTGGCCATGGCGTGCGCGGGGTGTTTCCTAGCTGGGGACGCGGCGGTGCTGTTTCTTGATCCTCGCGAGCTAGTACATGGTTCGTTTGATGGAGTATATAGCGGGGTGCTGACTTGGCAGATATGGTGGGGGCGCGCGAATGTGAGGTTAGTGGTGGAGAGGCGGAGGATTTCGTGGTGTGCCCATGGCGCGTGGCCATTGGAGGGCGCCGGATAAGGTATCCAATTGCAAGCCAGAAGATTTTCCTCCAGCAGCGTGAATGCAGTGGCACAACTGGCACACCAACATACTAGTAGTACTGAACATAGCAAGATTGCATTCACTGGATATTTGATGAATTGAACCGGATTGAGCTCGTTCAGGTTAAGCAGGAATTTCAGATTTATTGATCTTGTTTGGCTTAAACTATCAGTGGTACAGGGTATTTTGAGGCATTCAGGATTCATTTCATACTGTGTAATATTCTGCTGAGATCGAATGGACCCGGTCCAGTGAAAGGATACTAATTGTTATCTAATGCACAGAAGCTAATGAACTGTATGTGTATATTAGCCTTCTAAGTTCTATAAAATGCCTACGTATCCAGTGTCGGCCTAGCATATCCGGGTTCTTTAATCTCAATAAAATTATCGATCCCTATGGCTATGAGGGGAGTAATTCTACGAGTTATATGTGGTTAGCAATTTACCACCGTTTTTTTTCAGAATCCTGATATCCATATACTTACACGCATGGAGTATATAACTGCAACACCATTCATCATGCAGCAAGGCAACTTGGTACAGAGAAAGTCAGGCGAGCACACTGTTGGTTACAGGGCCTCTCTCTGGCCACGAAACGAACACAGTTAGCCAGGTCTCACCAGGACACGAGCAACAAGAAGGCGGCGGCGCCGGCCGTGAGGGCCGTGGCCGCAGTCGGGGCGGCGGCGGCGCCCGACGACGCTGTCTGGCCCGGCTGGATCTGCGGGACGTCGTCGGGGCACTGGAGCCCCTTGTCGCCCTCGTGGCATGTGTTGGAGAAGAGGCCCGGCGGGTACTTGCCGTAGATGTTGATGTAGCTGAACATGGTGGCGGCGCAGTTGGTGCTGACGTCGTTGATGTAGGTGGAGTAGGGGCAGGCGAAGTCCTTGAGCGCGCCGCAGCACAGCGACGGCTGGTACAGCGGGCCCTTGCACCGCGACGTCACCAACGTGTAGTTGGCGCCCTCGAAGCTCACCGGGCAATCTGGTGCCGGGCGAAAAAGGAAGACGATTAACATTTGCAGAAACCAAATCGATCGGATGATGCTGCATGTCAAGAACATAGCAAGAAAGAAGGACCGTCACCTTTCTTGACCTGCAGCAAGCTCCGGCCGGTGCCGTCGTGCTCGTGCTGGAGCAGCGCGTCATCTGCGTCCACGGCAAGAAAAAGAAAAAACGGATGCCATCAGATCAACGAACGCAAGGATTCGAAAAAAAAAAAACAGACCGGCGACGTGACGGGGACAACTGACTTGAGATGAACCCGGCGGCCGCGAAGCCGAGGACGGCGGCGAGCACGGCCGCGCGCAGCGCGACGCCTCTGTGGAGACCCATCTTTGGCCACGGCTCCTCCCTGATCGGATCAATCCTTCTCCCTCCGGCGTTCGAGGGAAGAGGAAGAAAGGAAGGGGGAGGGACGAACCAGAGGAAGCTGTGGCGACGGGCGCGGGATGGCGCGAGGGTGGGGTTAACCGGCGAGCAGAAACGTGCGGGAGGCAGAGAGAAACAGAGAGACAGAGGTGGTGGCGCGCAGAGGTTGGCGCCGGCGCGCGCGGGCCGAGTCAAATGGGAGTGGGGTGCTCAAAATAGGTCGTGCCTTGGACGGTTAAGAATGCCAACAACACTGCAGTAGGTGTGGAAGTAACCAGCAGATACATAACGTATACAACAGAATTACAGGGGCAAGTACTATAGTAGCTGACTACAACAATGTGCATTTATTAGGCAAAATTTGAGAGGGACAACCAGCAGGCTCCATGCGGCATTGCTCCATCACTTTTATCTGCAGTGCCAATACTGGAGCGGAATTCTTTCCTTCTACTACTGCACAGATGGAAGATCATGCAGGCCCCCAAAATGATCTGAAATAACTGTGGCCGATTTCCCTCCCTGTCAAATCCTGCTGCAGTGCACCTTCATGGCGTGGTGCTAGTTACAGTACTGCATATCGAACCAGCTCGGCGCTGTGAACCAACTTCCGGCGCCACCAAGCACTGATCAGCGCTTGTCCTCATCGAGCTAGCCTCTCACTCGTCCTTCAGGCTTATCAGTTGATCCAGACAGCTTCTACGGCGTAGCAGATCTTATTCCTATGGACAGCAGAATGATCTCCTCTGTGAAAGTAATTAGAATGGTACGTTAGTTCAGTTCCGTCATCATATAAGTTGCATTAACACGCCTAAAAAAGTATAATATCATGAGTTACCCTAACACTAGATGACCGGCGCTTCAGAGCTTCCACTGTCTCCACCAGTTCCATCTGCTTCACCTCGGCTGCTTGCAGCTCCTGGTGAGATAAGAAGCAGGAGTTAGCACTGTAACTGCAAGTACAACCGTTGAGAGAAATGTCAGCCATGGTATTTCGTCCGATGGTTTGAATTAGTCTATCTGCAATACAGCTGTTAAAATGCTCCTCAATTATTTATATTTTATTCAGGTGCCTCGAATAGCGGTCAAAGCCAAAATCGTCTGCTCCTCTGAAGCGTAAGCATATAAATATTAAAATGCGCTGCCAGGCCTCTGAATCAAACGACATTGGTAATGAGAACTCATTGTTGAGAATGAGGGCAAGCATAAGAAAATACTGTACTCCAGAAATGAGACCATGAACAGCCATGGGGAACTGGGGTGAACAGGGGCAGATTTTGCCTAGGAAATGAGCTTTTGACTGATTTAATATTTATGACATTCATAGCCTACAAATCTGCAAACTTATTACTAGGAGAAACAACTTACTCTTTTTGTGCTTTCCAGATCAGCTTCAAGGGATTTAATCCGATCGAGAGATTGCAACAGTATAAGCTCTTTCTCCTTTGGCATATCCGGGGGTTTGCACATGAGATGACTGCACAATGACTCGAGCTTTTCAAGCCGTTGTAAACAAGCATTCATGTCCTCTTCTCTTATACTCTGAGGCTTTTTTTGCTCTATTGCAGCATAGGGATGAACATTTTCTATAATCCTTTCTTGTCTGCATACAAAAAGGTGGAAGAAAGATGCTATCTTGATCAAGACTGTCGCAAGTCCTCTAAAGAAATTTTCCAAAGTCCTTCCAGCAGACGCCCCATGAAAACTAAGAGAAATGTTCCCTGAAATTAATAACAAAGGCAACAATAGTTTGCAAACAAAGTTAGAAAAACAGGTCGGATTACTTTGCTATAATTATGCTAAATGACATGCAAACAGAAAATACAATTATGATCAAAACTGTTTAATGATATTTGCTTGACAAAGATGGACAGATTTTGCTTTTAGTTGAAACGATATTGATTTGCAATTATTTTCTGATGGCTCATAACTTATATCGAAAAGTAGAAAAGAAGAGATACCTAAGCTAGGTAGCCATCCAAAGGAGAACAAATGTTTCTGGCTGGTCAACTGAAGGGGCACCCTCTCCAATTGCTGGGCGCCCTGAGGTGATCCAGGGGTTATTTGTAGGAGATGCTTACTATCAGAACTACAAAAAGTTGAGGAATCTGACACCTTGACCTAAGAAAAGGGAGAGATATCAAAATCAGCTCGACAAAGGTACCGTGGATACAAGATAATACAGTACACATAATCAAATAGAAATCTTATGTTAGTTAAGGTCAGTAATGATTAAACAAATTAGCACAACACATACTTCTTCGCGAACTGGGGTAAGGACACTGTAGTCTGTACTCTTCCGAGCAACTGATGGACCAACATCATCAAGCTCTGACTCAGATTCTGCGTTTGATATATCACTGAGCATGTCCTGCTACCAAAAGAAACAATAACATCAATGTCCTAATAAACTAAGCAGCTAGCCATCTCTTTAAAGGTTGGAATTGTTTAAGAAATGGAACTTCAGAACCTTGCCTTCAGATTTTCTGCCCTTAGGGAAGAGCCACTTCTTTCATCCCCGTCAGAACCTTGCTTGATTTCTCTCCCACTACCACCTACCATATTGCTTATCAGCTACAAATTAATATTTCACTGTTAGTTTTATACAGGGACAGACATATTATGTTGCTTCCAAGAGGATTCTGAAAAAAAAAAATTCTCCTGTCACAGGTAAACGCTCTCTAGAAAAAGAATCACTAGTCTTATATGGCAGAATCGAAGGTATGAACTTATGTTAGATATGAAAGCAAAGGCATGAACATATGTTAGATATTGTCGTGTAGCACAATTATAGAATTCAAAGGTACCTTCAAAATGACAGGATCGTTCCATGGACCTTTGTTAGACCCAAGGCAACCACCATTGTCACTGCATGTGCATGAACCACCAAGAAAATCTGGCAATTCACTGTGAAAACACAAAATATATTTCAGAACATGGTAATTAATCCAAATGTATGTCTTGAGAATTTAAACAAAATTGTTACTACAGACAATAGGTTGGCACCAACCTTGGTTCAATAACTTCGGCCAGTCTGCTCTGGTAGTTTGAACCAAGAACCTGGACAGAAACTAACTCATTCAGTGTTTGTAGTATACAATGTGATGGAATATGAATCATCTCGGATGATCAGGCATTGTTGCAAGTGAAGCTTACATGAATCTTGGAAGAGGTTTTTGGGTCAAGAAATCCCTTTACACTGTTCCAGATCAGCTTGAACCCACTACCTGCATTTACGACATACATCTGATGCAATGTCTGCAGAATCAACATCACTTACTTAGAAAGGCTGCTCAACCAAAACACAACATGGCACAGCACATCCACTCAAATGCAGAAGTACCTCAGGATAGTAGTCACTGTCTATTCTCTGCATACGCTGAACTAACTCCCTTGCAGTCTTTGAGAAATTCTTCAAACCCTGCAAAAGCAGCAAGAAACTGAAGCAATAGCATATCTGACACTGCCGGCAACATAGATACTCCATCAAAACTCGTTAGCATACCACGCCATGGACATCCAGTATGGTGGTAGTAGAATCAATGTGCCTCTTGGCTGCCAATGTGCAGGCAGGGAACTTTTCCCTGAAGGCCCTCTCGAACTCCTGCACATGGTACTTGATGTACCGGTCCACCGAGGTGATCTGCATGAGCTTGTTTGGATCAACCTTGCCAAGCCTTTCAATGTATACTGGTCGGCCTTCCCGGTCGACACCATGGTAGCCCTGAGGGTAGTACCGGAGCACGTTGTCGAGCTCGTTAAACTCAAATTCCTGACCAATGAACTACAAATGTCAATAAAAGCAATCTGAAAATCGAAAAGGTATGGCAACTGAATCTCTAACCACCTCCAAGATTGTGTCCGCGCCAAACTCTTTCCTCCATCTTAGCATCTCTGCCCACATTTGCATCGCCTTCTCGGAATCAAACTTTCTGGCTTTCAAAAACCTGCATCAATCATGAGAGTAACCACAAAGTTGTTAGTGATTGCCAAATTACAGGTGATGAACTGCTAAAAGAGATGAGCCGTTTCTTTTTTCTTTGGTCTCTCTGACAGAACCTTAGCATCATGTGGTAGTCGTCGTGTTTGTCAGGAAGGAGGCGGTTCGCGGCCAGGCGGTCGCGGAACGCGGCGACGGCGCGCTCCTCCTCGGCGTCGCGGACGTCCTCGATGGGGATGTCCGCCGGGAAGCGGAAGTCCACCCGCCGCCTGGCGCGCTTCTTCCGGAGCGCGTGGAAGGCCTTCCGCCGGAGCGACCCGATCTTCCGCCGCCGCCGGTCGTCCTCGGAGTTGGGGTCGCACAGCGATATCTCGTGCTCGTCGGCGTGGCTGACTGCATGCCGGCGCGTCAGTTTCATCTCAACCAAGAAACGCGAGAAAGATGTGAAATTTACAACTGAAAGTATCCCGATATTTACCTGGCATTGTTGCGATTCTCTACCAAATTTGTACTTATGCGCAGGATCAGTCTACCAGAACTTCGAGTTCAAATGGCCGCCAATCCTGAAATGCATCTCGGTGATGAGAAGAAATGTAGGGCCGTATTTAGAGGGCCACAAACTGCAAGAACTGCAAAAAGGCATCTTTTCACAGAATCAGTCTCAGACTGCAGATCTTGACTGAGATAAACCCGAGGAAAATAAGTCAAATCATTGAAGTGGATGTTTGCTCTGCATTCATTGCCGGAAAGAAGTCTCCACTCGTTCAATTCAGAATCAGCAGATGGCATCGTATTCATGCGTCCTAGGAACTCCCAAAGAGATGACTGAAACTGCTCACCTCACCCCCGAAAACGGAAACGGAAACAAATTCACACAGAACTTTCTTATTACTAGCCGTCCATGAGCATTGGTACTTGAGTTCACATCACATATCAATGAAAGCAGAAGCACAATCCAACAACCAAAAGCATTGATTGGATCAGGGAGACGAAGAACACTGCATGCAAAGATCTAACTACCTACAGTACCTGGTTACTCTGCTTCCGACCGGCTGCTGTTGCTGTTCGGCGATCTGTTCTCCAGTGACTCCGAGCCTGAAAGGGCGCAGCAGCAGCAGCAGCCGCTGATCGCAACACACTTGTTTATAAGCCCCGTACACTCGCTTGGGCGGCGTACGCGTACGTTGTCCGCGCCCCGTGTATGGTGGTCGTAGATATACGTGTCGGTGGGGCCGCTACCTTCCGCGTCACGTTCTGAGTTCGTACCCAAAAATTGTTTGTTTTCGCTTACAACGATGGCGCATCAGTGTCCTCGCAGTCTCACACGCCAACTTGAGCTGCTTGCGCCGGTGAGCAGAGCTGAAACCTGAGCTTTGGTCACGAGCCACGGCGCGGGCACGCCGTTCGACTCCGGCGCCAGAATTTGTTTACGACTAGGTCGCGGGTGACGCCGCGTCGAGAACATTGTTGTAGCACGCAAAGCGTTGGGTTATTACCAGTTGATGGAGGAGTTTAGCGTAGCTATTCACATGCCTTGTTCCGAGCTCCTGAGTTGACGAAAAGCGGTGTACGAGGCCGCCAGTTGCCTGCATCGATCTATCGTCTTGCAAGAGAACAGAACAACAGCAGGGACACCGATGCCATGTCGTCGCGTCGTCCGCACCGCTCTGGTTGCGCTGGGCGGCAGCAAGCGACGGAGTTGGGAACCGAACGGGAAGGGAAACCGTGCCGGTGGTGCTTTCCGAGGACGACGACGTGAGCGCTCGACGCCAGCGGCAGGCTGGGGCCACGGTCCGAGTCAACTAGCTTGGGGCAGTATGGAGAGTAGGACTTCACTTGACACGAAGCTCTACAGCAAGATACTCTTCCACTAGTTTATGTCCGGTCTGGATTCCGTTCCAAAGAACATTACCCAGAGACTGAGAGATTAGCGGTGTAATAATCGGTCCTTTGGGAGGAGGGTTCGTAGCTAGGGCGGTTAAAAACTTTAAACTAGGTAGTATCGTTCAGACCGTTTGGACTGGCGCTGTAACAAGGATGCTGTTTGTCGTTTGTCGTGTTACGGCGCGTTCTTACCTGCATGTCCCGTGACGGCACAGTACTCCGCGGCGCTTGAATATTTTACCGGTCTACTAGCATCGAAAACGTGCCGTGGGAACCTGCCACGGTTGGTTACCAGAGCCAGAGGCGAGATTTGAGCGTCGTCAGAGCGTGTGTACATGCAATGCATGTGACGCTTAGGTAGGAGCTCGCAGAGCGGCACATGTTTGCGCACGACGGGTTGCCGGCCGGCTCGATCGGTGGCGCGCATGCACGCGCGCAGCAACGGCCGGCCGCGCGTCGCCGCCGGCCGTACGTACACCTCTCACGAGCGTGTTCGCCGTTCGTCCAGCACGACCCCCCGCCGGCGCCGCCGCGCGCGCCGGAACGGAAGGCGCGCGCGCGCGGGGTCCGGTCCCTTGGTTGGTGAGCTTCTTCGTCGTCTCGGCCTCTCATCAGGCCCATGCGTGCGCAGAGGCGAGCAGCAGGAGCACGCCTTTTCGCGTGCGTGGCTTTCCGCTGCTCAGCTCTGCTCTGCTGCGTTCGGTTCTTGTCAATTGTCAACTTCCCCGTGGAGCCATGCATGCGCAGCGCAGGAGTCTACAGCGCCATCATGATTGCTGGAAGAAGGCTCTACGAGCTGACGGACGTATTTGCTCTCGAACGCTCGACCGGACGGCGGTTTCTCTCTCTCTCTCTCTCTCTGCTGTTTTCGGATTGTCGACCAACGCGGACGTCGCCGTCTCCGGACACGGGTGGTTGTTCATCATGGGCCTGGCCGGGCCAGGCCGGGCAGGCTCTCTCTGTTCATCATGGCCGAGCCAGGCCGGGTTATCTTTTCATGGGCTAACAAGAGGCCGAGCATAAATTGATTTTCCGTTTTTACGCTAAGGCCCGACCCAAAAACGCCTACCTCTTGGCAGGCCGGCATGTCCGGCCTGGCAATGGCAGGGCCCTTTTACGCTGGTTGTATATGTGTGCAGCAGCAGGCCAGCAAAGCATCTTCCGTCGCTATGGTAGTGAATTTTTTCAGATCGTACGAAGATTTATCAACCCATTGAACCCAATATATCCAAACGTGGGATTTATGACGTCAAAGTTTATAATTCATTTTTTTTAAAAGAGAATATATTTCAATATTCCAGCCTCTGCATCGATTGATGCATGTAGCTGTTCATGAATCTTATCACATCATCCAAAAGAGATCTCCAAACGAGATGAAAACAAGCTATTACAAACTCCATCGAAAAGAATTAAACAAAACCAAGTCTGTTGCTGAAACACCAGCTATTATTAGCAAAAATCTCCATCGACGTGATCTCAAGCACACGAGACCCCCATACAAATTGGGAGCGATCCTCCTCCTTCTGCAAGAGCGTTCAGAACCGAATCCAGTATGTTCCTCTGAAGATCATCTGCATAGGAGTAAAAGCTCGTGCATCGTTAAAAACCACACCATTTCTACTTAGCCAAATTGCCTAACATAAAGCGCATACTCCTACCAAAATTTTGTACTTAAGTTTCCTATCGACCCCTTGAAGCCAATTATGAAAAAACTGTTCAATACTCAAAGGAGGTGATATATTAAAAGAAACTTGCACAATTCTCCATATCAATCTAGCCACTTGACAATCAAAGAAAAGGTGTTGAATGGACTCATTAATATTACAGAAAGCACACTTTAAACTTCCATTCCATTGTCGTTTTGCTAAATTGTCCTTGGTAAGAACAACGCCCCTTATCAGATACCAAACAAAAATTTTAATTTTTAAAGGCAATTTGAGCTTCCAGATAATATGATTATTTGGTACAACATTTTGCGTAGCAAGTGATTTGTACATCGAGCTTACCGTAAAACGACCGTCTTGCTTCAACATCCACTTAAACGTATCTCTTTGATCATTCAGTTGGATATGTATAACTTTAGCCACCAATTGGTGCCATGCTAATAAGTTATTCCCAACTAAAGATCTTTTAAAGGATAGATTTAAAGGATCCGATCACATTACCGTTGCAACTGTTGCACTTTTCTTTCTAACAACATTGTATAAACTTGGGAACTGATCTTTGAAAGGCGTGTTGTCCAGCCAAGCATCCTCCCAGAACCTTATTTGAGTACCATCACCCAAATTAAACTTGCCAAGACTCAAACATTCGTCTTTTACCTTCATCAGGCCAGACCAAAAATGAGAGTCCCCTGGCATGTATTGTACTTGGGTGATTGTTTTATATCTCAAATATTTGTTCCTAAGAAGTTTTTGCCAAACACCATCCTCGTTAATCAGTTTAAAAATTCATTTACTAGAAGACACTTATTCTGTAAATCAAGGTTTAGGATTCCCAAACCACCTTGGTCTTTTGGCGTGCATAATATTCCCCATTTTGTCAACCTATATTTCTTTTTATGTTCATCGCACTGCCAAAAGAATCTTGATCTATAGTAATCTAGTTTCTTTAAGATTCCTCTAGGCACTTCGAAAAAAGATAACATAAAAATCGACAGGTTGCTATGGACGGAATTAATCAAAACCAAACGACCACCTACAGATAACATCTTCCCTTTCCACCCACTTAATTTTTTCTGAAACCGTTCCTCTATTTCTTTCCAATCAGAGTTTCTAAGTTTCTATGATGCATCGCTATACCAAGGTACCTGAACGGAAAAGAACCCATATCACATCCGAAGATCTGTGAGTATTCACCTTCATGGTCCTTAGCTGCACCATAAAAAAAAAAGTTCACTCTTATGGAAATTGATTTTAAGACCAGATAGCTGCTCAAAAGCACATAGCAAGAGCTTCATGATCTTAGCCTCTTCCAAATCGTTTTCCATGAAAAGAATAGTATCATCGGCATATTGTAAAATAGAAAGACCATCATCCACCAGATGTGGCACTACTCCTCTGAATTGCCCATTATCTTTTGCCCGTGCAATGAGAATGGCTAACATGTCAACTACTATATTAAAAAGAATTGGAGATAAAGGGTCACCTTGTCTCACCCCCTTCCTGGTTTGAAAATTATGCCCAATATCATCATTTACTTTAATACCTACACTACCTTTAGAAGTTACTTGATCTATCCATGCACAAAACTTGGGCGAAAAGCCTTTCATTCTCAACACTTGTTGGAGAAAAGGCCATTTCACCTTGTCATATGCTTTTTCGAAATCTAATTTAAGAATCACACCGCTTTTCTTCTTCCTATGCATTTCATGAATTGTCTCATGTAGAACAACTACTCCTTCTAAAATATATCTACCTGGTAGAAAAGCAGTTTGCGACGGCCTAATTATTTTTTGAGCTATTATCGTAATACGATTAGTGAGGACCTTTGTGAAGATTTTGAAACTCACATTTAGCAATCAGATAGGCCTATACTGTTGGATCTTGATTGCTTCAGCCTTTTTTGGGAGAAGGGTTATTACACCGAAATTAAGATTATGAAGCGGTAGATTTCCTTTATGGAATTCATTAAAAAGCTCAAGCAGGTCAGACTTAATCACTTCCCAAAAACTCTGATAGAACTCAGCCGGGAATCCGTCCGGACCAGGACCTTTATTATTTTCCACTTGGAAAATAGCTTCCTTAATCTCATTCTCACTGAAAAGGGCTGCCAACAATTCATTTTCAATTTCTGAAACCTGAGGTATGTCCTCGATGTTCGTTTCATCTAATTGAAAATGATTCATGTCAGGTGATCCAAAGAGTTGCTTATAAAAATTAGTAATGTAGGTCCTAAGATTACCATCTCCAACTATCGTCCCCTCGTCTTGTTCTAACTGATAAATTCTAGTTTTGCGGAATCTACCATTTGCTAAGAGCTGAAAGTACTTAGTATTATTGTCGCCTTTTAATAACATAGTTGCTTTGGATCGTTGTAGCCAATACAACTCCTCATCCCTAAGCAACTTGGTTAATTCAGCGTTAAGACAATGTTTGTACTCTAACTCTTGTGGTGTTAATAAAAAGGACTCCGCTTTTCTATCCAAAACATCTAAATTATGAAGCAAAAACTTTTTCTTATTTCTATTCTCTCCTACCAAATTTTTCGCCCAGCCTTTAAGATAACGGCGTAGTGTTCTAATTTTATTCTGCCACCTCTGCATTGGCGTGGATCCACGAGTTGCTTTCTGCCAGACCTCAGTAACCATGTCATGGAAACCATCTTTAGTCAGCCACCCCAATTCAAACTTGAACAATGGGTTATTGCCTCTATGAGATGCGGTTCCAGTATCCAAAAGTAAAGGTGTGTGATCAGAAATATCTCTCGTGAGTGCCTCTACAGTAGAAAGCGGAAATTTTTGTTCCCAATCAGTACTAACAAGAATTCTATCAAGTTTTTCATACGTAGGAACTTCAGCCGCACTAGCCCAAGTAAATTTACGCCCTGACAATTCAAGCTCCCTAAGATTTAGAGACTCAATACATGCATTGAAAAGCAAAGGCCATCTACTATCATATCTATCATTATTCTTTTCTGTCGGATTTCTAATTATATTAAAATCACCCCCTATCATCAACGGAAGAGTTTCCATACTACAAGTGTTCACAAATTCTGCTAAAAAGCGATCTTTGTGTTCTTGCTGTGCTGCTCCATAGACAGCTATTAGAACCCATTGAAAGCCATCGCATTTATTTTTTAGGTGAAACTTTAGAAAAAACTCACCAACAAAAAAGTTTTCAACTATGAACACAGCTACATTTACTCCTAAAAGAATGCCTCCTGATCTTCCTTGAGGTGGGATCCAGTGCCAAAAGAACTCTCTACCGCCACAGAGTTTGTTTAGATTTTCATCAGAAAAACTCCTCTTGTGTGTTTCGAGTAAGTAATAAAATCTAGATCTTTTTCTATTGAAGTATCATGCAAAAAATTAAATTTGGCCAAGTCTCGAAGACCTCTGCTATTCCAAAAAACACCTTTCATTTGAAAATGATTTGTTTTTTGGGAACTGGTCCTCTACGAGACGACTTTGCCTTAACATTTCTACTATCCTTCTTCTTATGTAAAGCTGTAAGAACAACAGGATCTGGACTATTGTCGTCCATTAGCTCTTCTGTTAAGTCACCACAAAGGTTACCAAGAGCCAAATGGTCGATCTCGCAGTCAGATTCCTCTAAGTCTAAATGGCTATCCTCACAGGTTTTTACTGAAGGTAATTTAAATCTATCTTTTTTTATTTCCTTAATAAGCAAGACAGACGACTGAACATGATTAATCTCACTACCAATTGAGATACCTATATTCTTAATATTGTCTGTAATATGCTCATTTGAAAAAGTAAGAAAAGTATTAACATAATTTTTACCTTCAGTATCCTCCAAGTTCCTTCTAGCCACCGCTCTCGAAGCCCGCTCAGTGGAATCCTCATCCACCGAATGTTGACGACGCAGGCTCCTTCGAAGCATGGTAGGCGCAGCATTAACAGCCGTGATGGACTTCATTGGTGTAGACACCAATTTATCCCCTTTACTGTTGCTAGCACCCAACATGTTTGCTTTCCCTTTCGACTCCTTTAGCTCAGTTAGTGCCCTCTCCAGGAGAGAGCCCAGAGCCAGAGAAGGTTCCGTCGAATTGGAAACCATGCCACCATCTTCCACCTTCAGCATCTCCAAATTCTCCGCCGCCATCACACCCTCCGCAACCGACACAACCTCGACGAAATTAGTTTCAGCCAAGCGATGCCCGTTGTCATGGCCTTCCATCACCCCATCCGCCAGAGCACCCGGTGTGGCGTCCGCCATAGCGACTGGATTGGGCGTGGAGACCGCCAGAGCGTTAGGCCTGCCATCTACTGGAGTGACAGGCAAACTGTCCATCGAGCGATAGGCTTGCCTTCCGTCAGAGCGACGGGAATGCCAGCCGCCAGAGCAATTTGCATGCCGTCCGCTGTCCCTGGTGCCTCGGCGATTGCCTCGGCGACGTGAGTGCTGACCGCCGCCCCATCCTTGGCGATTTGCTCATCACTCCCTTGTCCGCCGCCTCTGACACACTGCGCCAGTGCATCAGGGGCGACGCACACCTGCCATTGACCCTTGCGCCCGACGTCAACTCCCTGGCCGCCGCCACTAGCACGTAGTGACGGTGCATCAGTGAGGACGACATCCTTTTCATTCATCTGCTGCAGCCCATCATCACATTCCACATGAAAGGTATCCAAACTAGCTGCACTGCGAGAATCAAGTGACTTGTTGTCTCTGATGAGCTCCTGCACTGACACTACTCCCCCCTCTGTTTCTTTGACTACCCACTCCTCATCTAGCAAATCATCCTCTTCCCAATCCTCGTCCATTCCATCTTCTTGCATATTATTATCCTTATTAGCATCCAAACCATCTGGCGGCAGTTGTGGTTCAGACGAACTAGCATTGGGATCCTGAACCCCTTTCAATTTCTTGTTACTTTCCTCATTGCTCTTGTCCGTCTCCTGATTGGCACTATCATCCCCATTATCCTCCTTCCCAGCATCTTTAGGAACAGCACTGGCATCTTGTTGACACAGAAATTTGGATGATTTCCCAATAAATGTCCGAATAAGGAAAAATGGTGGATTTAGGCTGCACGGTGCAATATTGAAGGAAAGTTACTAAGAAAAGGAGGATTCGGCTTTGATTATGTCACAAAGATAGAAATTAGCATTGTGGCCGGATTATTTTAATATTTCTCAGTAATGAAGAGTCCAGTACATATGAAGCAAGAGATTGCTGCCGTGCGTGGGATTAGTGCAAGGAAGAAGTATTCTGGCCGGATAAAGGAATATATTTTATTCAGTTTGGAAGGTAATGAAAATCAAGATGCGTGTGTGCACATACAAGGAAAGATCATGTACGTGAAGACGTGATGACGATGAAGTCCATACAAGATGTTTAATTAAAGGAAGTTTTATATTATCTATAGCATGATTAGCACGGTGGCCGTAATATTATATTATTTAGCTAGATCTTAGTCGGTTTCATGTTAAAGTCTTTTCTTGTACGCGAAGTCCAGCAGCCCTATAAATATAAAGGGTCACGGCAACTTGTAAGACATTTCTCGATCAATAATACTCTCGGCGCATCGCCTCCTTCATGACGGATTCACATCTGATCCTCTCGCACGGCTCGGGGCTTCGGTTCTAGGCGAGGACGCCGAGGAGAACATGCGGATTCGTCAGGCAAGTGCATCAGCGCCTGTTATGTCGACTTGTCCGTAATCAGAACTGATGTGGCTGCTAGTTATCCGATAACTCAGATCAATCTAGAAATCGACGTCGTGCGTCTGCTACTTGGAATTGTTTAAGACCTGGTCCGATTCTTTGTTACAGTTTAGTTGACTTGTCCTAGCTGTAGCCTGGTAGTTGATTGCCGATGCCGAACTCTGTTTGATCTGGTTATTCGAGTCACTGTTAGACGACCTAGATCTAAACAAGTTTATCGTTTGCCGATTGTGTATTACCGTTGACCTGGTCCAGTTTTACGTTTTCCTTCAGTTGACTTGTCCTGGGGAAAGCAATTAGCAAACGTGTCGATTTGATTAGATCTATTAGTTTAACAGTTCTACCAGGGTGTTTAGCTGGTAGCTTATCTTGTATTTTTGTTGTATCGGCCCAGCATTTTATTTCTATTAACTGTGGCCGATGTGACATCACCATGTATTTTTCGTTGTATCGGCTTGGCATTGTATTTCTATTAACCAGCCGATGCGACGTCACCTCATATCTTGTCAGTTGCGTGATCAAACTGACTGGCACGCCTCCAACCCAAAGGGTATGGTCTTGCACTGGAGTTAAACAGATCTCCCAGGCCACGTGTGTGCGGCGCACGAAGAGTTCAGCTCCAGCGGCATATGATGAATTTTGCGTCAACATACTGAATGGCACGCCCGGTGGGACTCGTCTGCAGAAGTATCCGTATTTCAATCACTTTGATTAGAAGTCAGATCTATTTTTAATTGCCGGCCTGGATTTTGGAGTATATTAGTACATCGACTGATAGTGCATCCGCGCTCTGATTTTGATTATTATATTCATCTTCTATCGGCTTCTTGAGTACTAGTGTATTGACTGCTAGTTTATTTGTGTGTCGACCATTGGATTATTACACTGCTACATAGTGTATCGGCTGCTGTTGCATGGGCTAGTATTAAAGCAGGGAAGAATTGATATGGAGGCATCAAGCCGATGGGGACTTTTATTTGCCGATGAAGACAAGTTGCCGATGGAGCCTTTTTCTGATAATCAAGCCGATGAGGTCTGTTGCCGATGAATAAAGAAATAGTTCTGTTGCCGATGAAGTCATGTTGCCGATGGAGCCTTCTCTGTGGTGGTCCAAGTCAATGAGACAATAGTCTTTTGCCGATGGTGATCAAGTCATTTTGCCAATGGAGCTATTTTCTGCTAATGAAGATGATAAGGTGGACAAGCTGTCAAGCCGATGGGGGCCAACGTCATGAAAGAAGCCGATTTTCCCATCTGTTAGCCAACTTTGACTGGGGGGCATCGGCACTTGATTGTGCAAGGAAATAATTTCAGAACATAATATTATATATTTTGAAATTGGGGGGCATATACGTGTTAACAACAGAATTCGCTAAGCATACCAAATTCTGGTGTTCACAGAGAACTGATGTAATGGATGACAAAGGAGAAGCCGATCTCCTTCCTGGTAGGAGGCTCAGATCAGACTTGGGGGGCATCACCGCATCGGCATCCAAGATTGCTCAAGGAAATAGTTTCGAAACATAATATCTTATTATATTCCGAAACTGGGGGGCATGTGTTGACACAGAAATTTGGATGATTTTCCAATAAATGTCCGAATAAGGAAAAATGGTGGATTTAGGCTGCACGGTGCAATATTGAAGGAAAGTTACTAAGAAAAGGAGGATTCGGCTTTGATTATGTCACAAAGATAGAAATTAGCATTGTGGCCGGATTATTTTAATATTTCTCAGTAATCAAGAGTCCAGTACATATGAAACAAGAGATTGCTGCCGTGCGTGGGATTAGTGCAAGGAAGAAGTATTCTGGCCGGATAAAGGAATATATTTTATTCAGTTTGGAAGGTAATGAAAATCAAGATGCGTGTGTGCACATACAAGGAAAGATCATGTACGTGAAGACGTGATGACGATGAAGTCCGTACAAGATGTTTAATTAAAGGAAGTTTTATATTATCTATAGCATGATTAGCGTGGTGGCCGTAATATTATATTATTTAGCTAGATCTTAGTCGGTTTCATGTTAAAGTCTTTTCTTGTACGCGAAGTCCAGCAGCCCTATAAATATAAAGGGTCACGGCAACTTGTAAGACATCTCTCAGATCAATAATACTCTCGGCGCATCGCCTCCTTCATGACGGATTCACATATGATCCTCTCGCACGGCTCGGGGCTCCGGTTCTAGGCGAGGAGAACATGCGGATTCGTCAGGCAAGTGCATCAGCGTCTGTTATGTCGACTTATCCGTAATCAGAACTGATGTGGCTGCTAGTTATCCGGTAACTCAGATCAATCTAGAAATCGACGTCGTGCGTCTGCTACTTGGAATTGTTTAAGACCTGGTCCGATTCTTTGTTATAGTTTAGTTGACTTATCCTAGCTGTAGCCTGGTAGTTGATTGCCGATGCCGAGCTCTGTTTGATCTGGTTATTCGAGTCACTGTTAGACGACCTAGATCTAAACAAGTTTATCGTTTGCCGATTGTGTATTACCGTTGACCTGGTCCAGTTTTTAGTTTTCCTTCAGTTGACTTGTCCTGGGAAAGCAATTAGCAAACGTGTCGATTTGATTAGATCTATTAGTTTAACAGTTCTACCAGGGTGTTTAGCTGGTAGCTTATCTTGTATTTTTGTTGTATCGGCCTAGCATTTTATTTCTATTAACTGTGGCCGATGTGACATCACCATGTATTTTTCGTTGTATCGGCTCGGCATTGTATTTCTATTAACCGGCCGATGCGACGTCACCTCATATCTTGTCAGTTGCGTGATCAAACTGACTGGCACGCCTCCAACCCAAAGGGCATGGTTGTAACATCCCACTCAAATTTAGTCCCTAATCAAGCTACTGATCTCAATCAGTGAAAATGATAAAGAGAAATCTAAGAAAAATGAAAAGGAACTCAAAATCACTTCAAATTGGATAAATTTCTTTCAAACGAGCATTTGAACTACAACTTTAAAATTTTCTATACAAGTGGACCCAAATGAAAAATTCCTCAGCATCCAGGGGCTAAAAGAGAATTTTAGAGATTTTTGGGAATTTTTTTCTGCAAAAATCTTGAAGCCCAATTAAATGCATGAACCTTTTTCAAACTTAAGCTTTGAATGAATTTATTTTGAAATCCAAGCCGATTTAGCAAAAGTGCCAATTGACAAAGTTGTTCCTCTCTCTGAAATCTTCCAAACCTGAATTTTTCGTGATTTTTGGAGCTCGGGAAGATCGAATTTGAATCAAATCAGTTCAAACCGAGGAAAATCACCGAAATTCGAAAAATTCTCAAATGGCACTGTAGCAGCCATGTGTCGCCGGCACACTGCCCATTCCGGCCACTGTAATCGCCGTCCTTCCCGTACGATCGCGCCTAACCTCGTCCTCGCCTTCTCTTTCTCTTCCCTCGGTCAAGTCGTCGTCGATTTGCCATTCCCTTCTTCCTTTCCCGAGCCGCGCCATCGCCGTCGACCGAGCTCGCGCCGGCCCTCATTCCCTCACCACGTCCGAGCGAGCCGCCAGCAGCGAAAGTGCACGCAAGGACTCCTTTGAGCTGCTACCCACACCAGTGAAGCCGTTCCCCGAGCGTGGAGAGTCAATCGACCGAGAATCGGCCATGGCCGGAGTTTGGGCAAGCTCGTCGTCGACGTGAAATTCGTCCGTCCCGGTGAGCCTTTTTCCCGATTGTTTGCGGCTGTGTCTTCCTCACTTCATTGCGTACCACCTAGAGTGACCTCGACGACGATTGTGCAGCTCGACCACCGGAACCCTGCTTCTTCCCTGCCGCCGTCCACCGGACATCCGCCCCTCTCCGACGACTTCATACTTCCGGGCCACCTCGTCGAGCACACGCTGCACCAGAAGGTTCCCCACGTCAAGGTGATGCTCGTGCTCCCTCTATCTCGCCCTCTCGCCGCCTTTCCTCGCCGGACTGCCGCGTCGCCATGGCCGCCGCCGCTGGCCTCGCGTCGAGCTCTTATTCCGGCTGTGCGCGGGTGCGTTTGATAGTGCGCTGAGCTCGCCTTGACTCCCTCGTCACGTTTCCGGGTGGTCTGCACCTTGGATCGCCGTAGTTTGGCCGGAACGCCGCTGTCGCCGCCGTCTCTGTGGCGCGCGGTCGCCGCGCACTGGCACTGCTACAGTGCCAGTCAGTTTTCCTTTTTCCCTGATTTTTCAGATTTTGGCCAAACTTCTAAATTCGATAGAAATTCGTAGAAAAATCGTAAAAATTCAAACTCAAATGTTCTGAAATCCTTGAAATGAGACCTATCCAGTGGTACAACATAAACATCTGAATTCTTCTCAGTTAATTCTATAAAATTCAAATAAGAGAATCAGGAAATAAATTCTATAAAAAGATCTGTAAGTGCAAAAATTCTGAATTTTGGCATGCACACTCCTAATGGGTTCACTGAACATCCCACCAAGTGGTATCTTGAAATGCACCTTATTTTAGGAGTAATTGAATTTTGCAGTTGCTAGAAAAATCTTTTTATTGATTTTATTCCTGCACCTTTTTGCACCAAATTTTGTATATGTTACTGTACCTAGGATGAAGTTGCTAAATAAAAATACAAATGTAATTTTAGATCTTCCAGAACCCTTTTTAAAGAATTTAGAAGAGGAACCCTTATTTGCGCGTAAGGAAATTCCTAAATTCAAACTAATTGTATAAATCACTTGGGACCAAACTGCAAAAACCTGATGAATGGCCCTGCCAGCATGTTACATTTTGCATCATAACATCCCCATATCATTTTGTCAAGGAAGTTCCATGAACTATCTTTGATTGTGTTTATATTGTTGCATTCATTTAGGAACCGACGCCGGACTCGAGGACTTGGAGATCGTGGCCGAGGAGACCGGCGCTGACCTGAACGTGCTTGAGTGTGCTAACCACCAGCCCCAAGGCAAGCCCCGGTGCACTCCCATATTTACAAAGTTTTATACTTTCTCACGTGTATTTCGAGTCGTGAAATGTGCATTACGTATAGGACTTGATTGAAAACCTAGTTGCATGTATCTCCAGATATTCCTATGGGTATGGTTAAGTTAAGTTCTACCACTCGTTAGTTTGCTATGCTTAATAAAGTAGTGTCGTCGGTAGAATATCGAGTGGTATGGAGACCGCTCGGTGTAAGTGGGGTCGGATTTACTTTATGTTCTCACATGATGATGGTAATGAATTTGAGACCGAACGGGGAAGTTCATGTGTAGGTTGAGGTGACAAGGCTCGCCTTGTTCGCCATAGCCCCGTTTGTGTCGGTTGAGGACCGTTCGTTGTGGCCCCGCTGAGCAAGTTTGAACAGTACCGGATGCATGCTAGGAGAATGGGAACTAGTAAACTTAGTAGCTTGATGTTATATTGTTGGACGGGGCCCCACCTCTCTTTTGGTGATGAAGATGGTATGGTGGTTGCGGGTATGTGTTTGAAGGGAGGGTGCACGGGCGAACCACGGTTAGACCCGGCGTGGCTATCGCGTGGGGAGACGTGTACTCGGGAGAGGTGACACTCGGACCGGCTTTATGATGTCTTGTAAAAGGTTGCCGTGCGTAACTCCTTCGAGTAGCGTACGTCGTGTATTCGGGTTTCGCCTGCAGGTGTAAATCGATTCGAATCGCCGTCCCTCACGGTTATTGAGTACCACTTGTTCACTGTGTCACATCGTAGTAAGAAGTGCACATGATGATGTTTATATGTTATTGTACTTCAATTAATTGTATTGCAACCATGTATTGCTTAGTTAGGTTGCTAATATTTATATTTATGCAAGAACCCTTTTAATCTGGCTAAAACATGAAAATAAGGATCAAATATTAGCGCCGTTTTTGCAATTTAATTTCACCCCTGGTCAACCCCCCTGCATTTTAGAAGTCGGTCTTAAATGGCCAATTTGACGGGTAAGACTTGCTGAGTATTAGTTGCTCAGGGTTTCGCTGTTTAAATTTTTACTACAGGTATTCCCGATTGCAACTTCTGCGGTTGCTGTGGTAAAATAGTGTGGGAGGGAGAACCGCCCAAGGACTGGTCCATTGAGTGGGTTCCCTCTTCTCCCCGCCAGGAGCAAGGTGAGTGAGATCGTGTCTACGGGCCGGACATGGTTTCATTGTATATATGTATCGTCGTGTGTTTCGCTTCCGCTCGTGTTATGTAATCGAATTTCGAACCCCTTTTATGTAAAATAAATCGAACTCCGAAATGGATATCTTATGTTAATTATGGAACCAATGTAATAACTGCACTTAATGTAAAATTATTTTTGTTATGCTTATGTGTGTGGTCTATGCATACTTGCTTCGCCAAGTATTCCCCGATTAAGATCCTGGTTAGCTAACCCCTCATTGCTTTGAGGCGGGATGCTACAATGGTCCTGCACTGGAGTTAAGCAGATCTCCCAGGCCCCAAACATTGTACCAATCGCCCATAGCACCTCATAAGTGCGTAACGTCCGTGGCAGATTGAGCACCCTCATCCATATGAACGGCAGCTCCACTCCAAAATATTCTTCTTCTTCAATTTCAAATTTCAGAGATTTACCATCCTTAAGATCTGCAGACCCAAAATTAATAGTGCGCTTCAATTCTGCCTTAGACGGGAACGGGGCGATCCAAACATTTGGCGCGTGTAGCTGTACATCCCACTCAAACTTCCCTGTAACGAGTCTCTTGAGATGTCCAATCAGTTCTTCCTCTTTCAATTGCCCACCAACGACAGTGATTAAGGCGTTATTACCATCCTACTTAGTTGTTTGTATCGGGCCATGAGGTATGTGATAGAAGCGAAGCCCAAATCAGGTACAGCATACCCAACTGCATATGCCATCGGACGCTGCTTCTTCTTCATCGGACATCTAGCTGCCATGTGTTCATCGCTCTCACATATAGTATAGAACAATTCTACATGACACTCCTCCTTAACATGGCCCTTGGTACAACACCGAAAGCACCACTTATCCTTGTCTTTCTTATTTCTCTTCCCCGAAGCTTGTTCCAAAACTCTATCTGCCTCCTCTGCCAATTCCATTTGAGTGTCATCCTCCACCTCAACCGTGTTGCTGGTTTGACCATGTTCAAAAGAGACTCCAGGAGGTGCTACTTGCTTAAGGAACACAACAGCTTGTTTCACTGGTTTGACTGGAGGTAAAGGCACTGAATGTGTCTGCGCTAGTTGCACTCCGGGTACAGGTTGTGGCACTGGTTGAGCAGAAGGGCCAATTGCAACGCCAGAGCCACCCGCAGCATTATTGACCTGCTGCACATTAGTCACCTCTGTTTGCTGACCAGCAACTTGCGGATTGGTTTGATGTGGACGATGCTGCCCAGCGAAGCCTCTCCCTCCTATCTCCGGTGCATGGTCACCACGACCAGGCCCCTGATTCTTGCCACCTCTAGTTCCTCTCGTTTTGCCATGATTTCGCGGACCACCACGAGCTGGCCCATGCCTCGGACCTCCATAACCTGAATTGAAACCTGCAGTCCCATGATTAAACTGCGCACCACCAGTACCTCTCATTGCCATCCCATCTTGAACTCCCCCAATCAGCTGATGTTGACCTGCACCTTGGTAATTTGGTGGCACAAAATTGCCTCTTCCCTGGTGAGGACCATAAGTTGACTGATTATTGAAAGGACCTGCATGCTGAGGCGGACCTCCGTGTTGAGGCGGACAATTGTTGTTCCACATCAGACCAGCCTGCATCTGCGTGCCATTACCTCCTTGCATCAGGTGTTGATTTCCCATTGGAGCCATTGGAGCCATGTGCGGCCCCTGCATCGGACCACCCCAGCCCGCCCCTTGGCCATGGCCTTCATGGAACACCGGGAAGTGGCCGCCTCCTCCTGCACCGCCTCCAAACTGACCTTGGAAACCACCACCACCGCTTCCACCATTGAAACCCCCACCCGCTTGAGGTCTTCCACCCTCCATTGACGACCGTCGAACAACAGCGGCGTTCGAAAGTTGATCGCCGCCAGGAGATCGCGGTAGGGTTTGTGTGTGGGAGGATCGTCGATAGCGAGAAGGTAATTTTCCTCTACGGGATAGCAGTCGGCCCAAAGCATTAGGCCGAAACCTGAACCACTCCGATCCAGTCCAGACAGTTAACTCTTTCGTCAGCCCAGAACGGCCCACTGTTGACACAGCCGTTTGACTCCGGTCTGAATTCAAAATTTGAAACTCATCTCCATCCTCTCGACGGCGAGCTTGATCTGGATTCCGGCGATCCTTACATGGGATGTCCCCGATTGTCAGCGGCGGGGAACGACGCGGAGCCGGGAGTGGTCCTTTCCATGTCCCCGCATCGACACCTTTCCTTTTCCCTTGAAATAGAGTTGTAACAATTCTTCTGGCCATCGACGTTGGCCGATCCATCGTCACCGGCGTGACTGTGGCCAAGACCAACTTGCTTGCCTTCGGATCATCCAACATTCTGCATGCCTCATCAATCTCCTCATTAGAAATACCTGCACTCTTTGCTGCACGACACAGCGATGCCGTGGACAGAGAAGACGGTGGTGACGACTCCGGCGATGGGACACCATTGTTCCAGAAACGCGCCGCTGAACCCTCAGGCCGCAGCCCATGTAAAGGATCAGTGGTGGCGCGTGAGAACCCATATGGTGTGGCCCAATCGTCGTCGTCGTGAACCTTCTCGGCTCCGGTCGATGCTCTTCTTCCGTCCACGATTGATGCCTCCGTAGTCGTTCCTTCCTCCGCAGGCACTTCATCATCCGCGATGACGGCCGCCCACCGGCGGCGGATCTCGCCCACCGGGGCGATCCGCAATCGCCGCTGACCCCTCATCTCTCACCCCTCATCCTCCAAAATAGTCGTTCTGGCATATCTTGGTCACACACATCTTTTCTGTCTCGTACGTTCGTTCTTCAAGAAACACATGCTGCCGTGCCGACGTTGTCGATCTCTTCAACTGAAAACGACATCGACCACACGATGATCTAGATAATATGGACCATGGGAGAGGAGAGGACGACGTGTGTAGCGCAGTTCATAATTCATGATCAAGTATTGTTCAAAATAGAAACACCAAAGATCATGATGCATCAACGATAACATCACAACAATGTATAATTAATGTATGACCAAGTATTGTTCAAACAGAAACATTCAACTACTATATATTACATCTTAATGTTATTCTCGAGTATGTGTGAATTTCATTTCCAATAATTGTACATGTATGCTTTTAAGAGTTGAATTACTAGTCAATGTACGGTGTCTCACATTCATTCCTTTCAATCTTCAACATATTTATTAAACAGATGACCTTAGAACAGGTGACTAGAGAGTGGGGGGCAACATTGCTATAAGGTGCACTATGCATTATAAAGATACATAGCACATCCTTCACAAATGATACCAAATTGACAAACATAACTCACATTTATTTCCCAATTGCGCCATGCATTCACACGCACCTCTCGTGATATGACTAAGGCCATGTTTGTTTCAGTTTCTTTTGTTATTTATACGGATTGGCTTTTAAGAGATGAAAAAGTCATATGTTTCTAAAATCCAGAAGCCAAAAGCACCCTGGCAGCCTGCCAGGGCCTACGGAGTCATTATTTTTCATGTTTCTTTTGCAAGCTGTTACGTACCGCCGCTGCACATAAGAGCAGGCCTAATAATGGGCTTGTAGTCGGATATTGCACCTGACAAACCAACGTGGAGGAGAGATGAAAGAAAAATATTCTTTGCTTGGCGCGTCTGCCAGCGTCGGGCGCGTCGCCCATCACGTGCCTGCGAGGAGCCGGGTTGGGCTCTATCTATGGGGCCAGTCTCATCATTATTCGTAGGTGGCAGAAGGTGGTAGGCTTTCTTCTCAGAGCAAGGATAGTGATTTAGCCGGCTACTGGCGAAATGCATGTGGCATGTCACATAGAGCCAGCAAAACAGCCAACATATATAATGCATCGGCTATTAGAACGGCTAAGAGAAGGGCTGCAATAATTACACAAATATTTAATGCTTGCATGTGCATACCATCAGGTGTGGTATACATCTCTGTGGCCATCCACCAAACAACAAAATAACGATAGATTAAGTTGAAACATAGATGACAGTCGCATAGATGGTACACAGTACCATGACACCAACTTAGCATTACAGAAGTAATATGAAAAGAACATTAAGCCAAATACGGCATACAAGCCATTAATTATTCATCTAAAAATGACGATAAAGGCACAATGCCATGGATCTTCAGTAAATGGAGCAGCCAACCCTTTTGCTTCCTAGCAACAGTGCAAGCTTTTTTTTTATTCTCGAACAAGCAACACTGCAAGTTAAGAAGTATATGTTCAGTAAGATACGTTGAGTTCAGTAGAAGCATGCAAGTTCAACAAAATCAAGTACTTTACTGTAGGAATAGAGCAAGCTACAAACCAAAGGTTCAGTTAAGTAACAAAACAAATTATATTAGAGAAAGCATACCTGTAAGTAGAACTAGCAGCAATCACCAAGCCATGACAAGAGATCCTGAAATAAAACATATGTAAGATATCATGTTCTAGCTCTGTTAATAGAAGAAAAAAAAGAGAAAGGAACAGAAATATGCAGTAGTATTCTACCATGATTAATTATGGGGAGTATTTCCAAACTTATGCCATATGTGCTCGATCAAATCATTCGTCAATTGGGTATGCTGCGGACGAGAATGGATAGCAGCTTTTCTGCGCAGCACATCAGAGAAGCACAAATTGCCACCAACATTCACTTCAGGAAGCAGAGCAAATGAAGCCCCTGGAGTAGTATTCAAGTCAATATGAATGGTCGCATCCTCTTTCTCATCTTCCACAATCATATTGTGAAGAATCACACAGGCTAACATGATCCTCCCAACACTGCCGTGCATGGTTAATTGAATTGCATTGTCATTAGTGAGTTGGACTATTGACTATTGACTGGATTTGCATGGAAATCTGAATAGCATTGCAATTAGTGAGTTGGAGTATCGACTATGACTAGATTAACGATTCGGATGCACCCAAGACTTTATTGGCATGTAAATTAGAACCTCTAGTTTTGGGTGCGCATGTACACCTCGCACATAGCCATGGATCGGCCTCATATAGAGTAGTACTAGCTAAGAAAAATAAGAACAATGAAGACAAAAGGGCAAGATTATACCATGCGTGCACATCTTGGTCTTCAGCCGTTGAGGCAGGAGAGCCCATCGTGCTTGGTTGCTGCAATCCCGTGAGCATGCCTGATGCGGCAGATGGCCATTCTACCATGGACTGCAGGAGACATGGCGGACACCAAGCCTCGGGTCCAAACATCAGCGCGAGGTTGGGGGCGAAACAGGCTGAGCCCCTGCGGGAGGCCTCCTGCCGAGGTCTTCTTGGACCGCCGAGCCATCTTGTGGAGGCGCCGGCGGCGAGTTCGTCGCCTAGTGTTTGGAGGTTGAGATTGGGGAATTTTTGGCATGAAATTGGGCCATTGTACTTCGATCTGTTGCGCTTGGAGACGATTTTGTCATGTCTGGAGACGATTTGACGGGAGGAGCAGGGGAAATCGCGCGGGAAATCAAGGCGGAGCACGGGATCGAGGGGAGGAAGAAACGCCTGCTCAGTCGCCGGCAACGGGCTGGGTGCGGGCGCAAGTTTCTCGGAGCAAGCGTTTCAGGCGGGCGAGTGATCGTTCGCCCGCTCGGTTCTCTCTCTTCCTTGATTGCCCCTCCACGTAGGATTTTTGTGACGTGGAATTGCTATTCGCCGGCTGACTAGGACCCAGTATACTTGCTCTCACCGAGGTGGGCCTGACGTGAATAGAAAAATATTTCAAGAGCAGAGCTGAAGCTTTGGTTGTTGGCGAATACAGGCGGTACTGCTCGATCTGTGTTGAGTTGGGCCGAGGATTATAATGTCTTTTGAAGAGATGTGAAGTGAAGATAGATAGGAAAGGAAAGGAGTAAGGCCAAAATGTAAATAGCAGAGTCGGCCCTGTGAGTGGGCTATTATGTAGCACGCGCGGCGCGGGAAGCAGATGTAAACGAGCACAAGCAAACCTTTATTTTGAAACTCTCTTCACTGATACAGTGGATCGGAATCGATCTCGAGGAGCACACGCACGGACACCTTACACAGCTATACTAACGTTGCATACTTGCATCACAACACGAGATGAACACATATACGTAGTTGGAGCTAGCCCTTACGGCGAGGCATGACCCTCGTCGTGCCCGGCCGCGAGCACATGCGCGTCGGGCACGGCGTAGCAGACCGCCGCGCCGCCGGGCTTCACGCCGAGCAGCCGGAACGCGACGTGCTCCGGGTCCCACCGGGACGTGTCCGCGTGGCAGAACACGGCCGCGGTCATCACCACCGCCGCGTCGTGACCACCGGCCACGTCGTACGCCCTTGCGGGGCCCATCGTCGTCGTCGCGCGGCACCCGTACGCCACGGCCTCGTCGTCACAGGGTCCGCGGAGCTCACGGCGACGGCACACCATAAAGCTAGACCCTTCCGCCACCGCCCGCACTGCGCGGACGGTGAGCAGCCGTAGTGGAGCCTGCATGTTCTTCGTCACCATGGCCGGCGCGTCTGTGACGGCGGGCGCTCGCCGGACGCCGCGGAACGGCAGGCTGCCCCCGACGCGCACCGCCTCCTCCAGGAAGAACACCGTCGGCGACGACGACGCGGCCGCGTTGCTTCCACCGGTGGCGGCGTTCCGGGCGCCAGCAGCAACGTGTTTGAGGACCTCGGGAGTGGGCGCGGCGGCGTCGTTCCGCGGCGACGCCTTCTGCGCCCTGTAGTCATCGTACTTGAAGCTCATGGGAGGCGGGTCGTCGCCGTCGTCCTTGAGCTTAGCATCGTTCAGGACGGTGGACTCTGCATCCATGAATCCAAAAGTTAGGTTCGTGCGAGGGGTGTATGTTCCGCATAAGAAAGTTACAACATAGATTTAGTTGTTTTCTTTGAATTTGGTGATCACCAGGGTGAGTGTGAAGGAGCTCGCGGATGGACTCGGGCATGGGAGAGCCGGGGAGGGCGGTGCGCCAGAAGGCCTCGGCCGGCGACGTCCGAGCAGCATTCGCCAGCTTATTCCCTGTCGGAACCTGAGGATCAAGAAACAGAAACGCATCAGCAAAGTAACTATTATACACAGTGTGGTGTTCAGCTTTGTGTGGGAGGTTTTGAGCAATGCATGGCTCGCTTTGCACCGTAAGAACCGTGGCGGCGATGATGAGAGCGAGGAGGCACGCCATGGGATCGGATCGGAGGTGCAGAGAGAGAAGAGAGAGAGCCAAGAGTAGACGGCCCTTGAGCTCTTGGGATCGACTTGCTCCTTGCGAGTGACCTCGTGGGAAAACAAGAGCGTGCGCGCCAAATTTATAGAGGATGCATGCCACGAGATGCATTGTGATAAGCACTTTATGACCCTAATAAATTGGAATCAGATGATGTGTTTTGCTAAAACATTGGTGTACTACCCCAAAGCAATCAAATGCAACCTCTCTGTGTTCCCCAAATACGCTACCAACAATTACATCTGTCATCAATAAGCAGATGGATGGAAATGGCGAGAGCGACATGGAACTGAAAGCGTTTGGAATATAATCCCGGTGACGACGCTGCCGCTGCCAGTGCGTTTTGTGTGGCAGCTGGGAAGAACGAGAGCGACACGAAACGGACGCACCTTTCATTCTCGTGTGCTAGCTGTGTGTGCTGCGACACATGCTGCTGCTGCTGCGACACATGCTGCTGCTGCATTGTGTCCATCTCGATCAGAGAAGAAACGACATAATACACGCACGACCTTTCTGATCGATGGATCGGCTGGACGGCACCGACGAGCTCCTGATGACCGTCACATGGCAGCTGGCACGATCGGAATACAATCTCGATGACGTTTTGCTAGGTGGGTTTTCGAAACTTTGTTCCGAGAGGGAAATACATTCACTTCCCAGTTTATTCAACTAATGGGCCAAAAAAATACTGGACATTGACGGAATAGTTCTTCTGGTATTGCCACGAGCCCATGATATATGTTTCGGGCCTGCTCTGAACGGTGAACCTTAGCCCACCTCGGCAGCAGGGCTCGCTTCGGCGCCGGCAAATTACTCTCACGCTCACCGTGCTCGCTTGAGAAAGCCGCAGCCGGTGAAGGTGTCTCAGGACTGGATGGCTCTCCGCCTGCCCGTTCCAAGCGAAGACCGACGAGTACAGGAGACGAGTACGCGGTTCGCCGGCCGGCGCCGAGCGCTGCCACTGGCACGCCTAGTGCAGCTGCCGAGCCATTCTTTCTTGCTGAGTTTTGCAGTGGAGGCTGAGGACATGCACAACAGCACAAGCCAACAAGATGCGCAGGCCTGGCCAATGTTCCTGCTCCAGTGCTTGTCATCTAACTTGTCACGATACAAGATGGGTGACCTCATACCTGAGACATATATTCAACGTGTCACACGACACAGGTGAGCGTGACTTCATATGTCATATGCATTCAGCAAGCTATGCATCGTCGTATGTGACCAGTGCAAAGTCTGAAGCACATGCATTTAACTTGGGCGCACATCATACATATGTGACCTCAGATGAAACAATGTAATGGCTCATCGTCCACGCCGAGATCATTCTGATTGTAAAATTACAGATGTTACCAACACCATTGTCTCAGGTATGTGCGTATCCTTCCAAATCCCATCAGTTTGATTGTAATATTACATATATTACCAACATCATTGTCCACGTTTCAGGTATGTGTGTATCTTTCCAAGTCCCATCACAGTTCCACTTACACATGAAAAAATATATTAACAAATAACTTTCTAGTATGATAACAAAGGAAACAACAGCTAGATAAACATAAATATGAGTTTCCAGCCAAGTACATACCATCTGAATTAAAAGGTACTGCTAGAAGTGTTAACAGTTATCATGATTTCATTGCTCAATTTAGAATCCAATAATCTCAAGACCAACAAAGATACATAGGCCATGTTTCGATCCATGAGACTAACAATTAGTCCCTGATTAATAATTAGTTGACTAACATTAGTCAGGTAACAATTAATCAGTTGCCTGTTTGGAGCCCTAACTAATTTGTCAGCTACTCCTAACAATTAGTCCGCATTAGTACCTTGGTGGGCTAAAAATTAGTTCCCCTATTAGTCCCTCTGTTTGGATCCTTTAGGGATTAAAATTAGTCTACTAACTGTTAGTCCTATGAATTTAAACAGGGCCCTAGTCTCCATCAAAATCAAACATATACCAATGGAATGTCCATGCTACTCAATGACAACAGCACAAGAATAGCTAAACTGTTGAAGACAAAAGACAAAGGCATTTCTAAACATCAAAGGATGCATTATGATTCCAGCAGGAAATGGTATTGCACTACTATTGCTGTAAGAAAGTCAATTTAACACAACAGCCTTTGTCAACCAAGTCCCAGCTATGGTCAAGTTTCAGAGAAAAAGAAAAGAATCTCGACCATCACCAAATGCTTCCGACAAAGAACTCCCAACTATTGCCAAATCCATGCCATGTACTAGCCATGCATGTAGACAATAACAATGGCCACATATGAGTAGTGAGTCTGTGACGTTAGACTAAATTGGAATACGAAGAGAACATATACAAATACTGGTGATTGATTCCATGGCCAATACGTCACCAAGGAGCCACACTTGAATTGCACTCAAGTGGTCTGAACTCTGGACACTAGACCAAAGAGAAATTGGACAATAAACACCAGTTTCTGCACATCCGAACAATTTTCAGTTGCAAAATCCAATAATTTGCCTTCTATTCCACAGGAGCGTAGTGGAAACTGAAAAGTGCAAAACAGGCAGTATATCTAAAAATCAGCAGATCAAGCTAACGCCCCTTTTTAATAAATAGGTCGCAAGGTAGTAGGTAATCATTGGAAAACTGTCCAATAGGACTGAAGATGCGTTACCTCGAATTTTTGACTTTGCAAGCTCAGCAGAAAGCCATGCAAATAAAGATGTATGAACAAAAAGAAACCGTCTAAAAAGGAAAAAGGACAAACGAAAAGCAACACATTCATTCAACCACATAACAATGTGAAGAAACGCTTTTATTAATCACATGCAGCCAGCCATTGAGTTTGTCAAAAGTATCCACAATGTTGGTCTGAAGCTAAAAACAAGTGGTGTTTGAAAATATACACGCCGATGCTCCATGACATGCCAAGCTACTACTAGATAGTATACAACATACTGAACAGAGGGGGATATAACGGTTAAATTCAGAATTCAAATCATCTAAAGAGTTGAGCTTGTTACGATGAGCACAACACAAGACTGTCATGACACATCTTGCACAGAAAATTTGAAGAACAGAAATTGCACAATAATTACGGGACAACCGCATAATACTTATCGGATTACACCATCCGAAGAGTTAGGCATACACTACAACACAATCAATGGGCTTCCTCCAGTACAGATACTTTACCCGGATTTCTAGAAACAAATAGCTCAATTTCTAAGCTCAGGGAGAGGCCCATAAATCATCAACAAGTCTTATTACGCGGCAACAACAGCAACAAGAACAGCACACTGCACTTGGGAAATGACTAAGAGGCAACGATGATACATTACTGCTGGGGAACGTAGTAGTAGGCGAGCGGGTCGGTTGCGGGTACGCCGGCAGCGGGGCGTGGGATCCCGGCGGCAGCTGCCGCCGCCGCAGCGGCGGCCGCGTCGGCATCCTTGGCGTCGTCCCGCGGCACGATGTCTACAAGGAAGTCGAACACCTCGGTGCGCGCGATGGCAGCGGCAATGTCGGACTTCTGGAGAGTGCGGCGCTTGTTCTCCTCGGCGTGCGCCCAGCCGCGGTGGGTAAGCTCGAGGATGAACATCTCGCATGCGCGGGCGAAGACGACGGGCGCCTCGGCGGCGATCATGCGGACGTCCTCGTCGGCCTTCATGATCTTCTTGATGCGGGCGAGCGGGAGGTTGTGGTTCTTGAAGTCGGTGGTGGCCTCGATCTCGCGGTACTGCTCCGCCCAGAACATCTGCAGCTGCTGCTGCGCGGCGGCCGCCTGCTGGGCCGCGGCAGCGGCGGGCGGAGCGTAGAGCTGCGGGGCGTAGGCGGGGGCGCCGGCCGCGGCAGGAGGGTACGCCGCCGGAGGGTAGGCGACGGGGGCGCCCATGACTGGAGCCGGCGGAGGGGTGCTGGATTTGGTGGGATCCATGGATGCGGGGGCAGCTAGGGTTGTGCGAGCAGGGAGGGGGATTGGGGCGGAGGAGGAGGAAGGGCCGAAGGGGAAGCTGCTTTTTCAGCTGGTGATTTTATTTTTGGGTTTGGAGCTGGATTTCTTTGTATTAGGCTGGTCTCAGTGCATAGTTTCATTGCACTGTTATCAAGACTCATATTTAGGTAAACGTGTATGTTGGGTTTCATGGGAATGAAACTCGTCTCTGTTTAGATGAAACTCTTCTTTCTCTCTCTTCATAAAATTGCTGATGTGACATGTGATTTAATGCATATGAAACCTCTCTATAAAACTCCATTGAGACTGGCTTTATCGTACTCTTCTCACTCTCGCTCGCATCGAGAGAAACGGTGGAAGCATTAGCTTAGGTGTGTTCACACCTCACTCACACTTCGCAAAGCATTGTTTATCGTATCCTTAGGCCAGTCTCAATGGATACTTTCATTTCACATTTTTTAAAGGTGTCACATCAGATTTAGAGTTTTCACATGATAAATGAAATGATCATTCTCAATGCACAATTTCATCTCACGGTTTCATAAACAAAACATAATATTAAATTCTTGCATTGAGATTGGTCAAAACATGTTAGGATGAAAGTTTTTGCTCTCAATGGATCTTTCAATAAGCTTTCATATATATGAAACCGTGTCAACTTCTTTTCATTAGGATGAAAGGAACTTCTCCTCTTTCATCTTAATTGATGTGCCATGTCATCTATTTTGTTGATGTGGCACCTTATTTAATGTTGATGAAAGGCCCATTGAGACTGGCCTTAGGCCAGTCTCAATGAAGCCTTTCATTTGCATTAAATTCTATGTTACATATGCATTTTTTGCTGACTTGGCAAGGTAATTATGAGGAAAAGAGAAGGCAAACTTTTATTTCTTGTGAGAAGTCTTTCATTCTAATGAAAGGAAGGTGGCTCTCTTTCCTAAAATTTGTCTTGGAAACAATGAAATGAAAGTTGCCATTGAGAGTGGCCTTAGGATCAATGTCAATTTCCATATCAAAGTGTCACCACAACAATCTTAAACATATTAGAACCGTCCACGTGTTAACAGAGTCACGTATGTGGCGTACTATACCTATGCTCTTGTTTTGTTAGATGTTTTAGACAAGAAAATTGAACTAGTAAATTCAACTATGTCTTAACGTTAAGGAAACAAGAAGGACTTGAGAATTGTTTAAATGATTGACGTCCTGCAAGTGAGTCTGTCTTCCCCTGACAGAAACAGGAATTGGTATATGGCAGTAAGGAAAAAGAAGAAACAGAGAAAACATACCTTCGTTTTTGGATCCAATTTGAAGGTAGGACATGACTGTCACATGACGAACTTGGCCACTTTCCCGCCCATCTAGGTCTAACCTAATGTAAAGCTCAGAAGCACATCAGCTTACCACATCGAACAATTCCAACCAAGTTATTATCTTTCATTTGCTATTGCCTTTGAATATATATCAAATGCTCTATCTAGACTTTCTTCCTTTTTCTACAACGCTCCAATCGAATTGCTAAAATTGTTCACTTATATTACACTTGTATGTTATTATCTTGAGCAAACTATTTCAAATTTAAATGGTGTTATTATTAAAGTTATATGTGTAACGGCTATATTTTCTACGGCTATATTTTCCCACCTATAACGATTACTCTTCTCACCTTTACATGCATGCAAATTCATCATGTTCCTCCATAAATTCTTTATCGGAAACCGAACAGAAGAAACCTCCACCCTCGGCCTTGCACGCGTTGGGGTTCACGTGGCGGCGCTACCGTGCTGCTAGTTGGAGTTACTCCCAGTAGGAGAGCCTAACCAGCTATTACTAATTGAATAACTAAGGGCTCGTTTGTTTCGGTTGGACCTTTTAGAAAAGCTACTTTTAAATGATGATTGTGGGCTTGTTTTTTTCCATCCAAATTATATGAAAGGGACCCAGGTAAACATGTTTACCAATTTTGATGGGGTATTCATTGAACTGCATTGCCGTCACTTTAAGATGTTTCAATCGTTTAATCGGTTAGAATATTCACCTTACACAAAATGGTGCTTATTGCTTGCTATGTCCTCTTCGCAAAGATATCAGTTGGGAACTACAGTTTTGGCTTGGATGCATTCACGGCCAGGGATTTCAAAATTAAAAGAAAGTAAATGAGGGAGAATAATGTGCTTTTCAATAGCATATGGGTGATGCTGGCTTCGCTCTCAACTTTTCCGTTAGGTGTTTTAATAATTTGGAAAATAGAACATGTCAAATTGACACCACGACTTTTTATTAAAAAAATAATATATTTTAATATTTCAGCCTCTGCATCGACTAATGCATGTAGCTGTTAATTAGTATTTCAGACCGAGGCAACATGTCATTATTTTAACAAACTAAGTCGATTACTAAATAACCATTCATTTCTAGCCAAGACTTTCGTGACAGTGGTTTTAAGCAAACGGCATCCCCACCTAATTGACACCATGACGATTAAAGAGTATGAGAAGCTTGTCGTGGTAGCTAGGATAAGGCTTACAACTACAACATATTCCATTAGTTGGTTAACATCTCAAGCTTGCCCTTTTACGGGCCATGATGAATCTCCAGGGTCCTTGAATAAGGGTAATTTCCTTGAGATGATCAAGCTCTTGGTATCGTGCAACAAGGATTTGAAAGAAGTTGTATTAGACAATCTTCCAAAAAATGCAAAGTACACTTCGTCCGATGTAGAGAAGGAAATTCTAAGTATATTTGCTCAAAAAGTGCAGCCATCAATTAGAGAAGAAATTGGCACCAAGTTTTGCATAATGTTTTGGTTGATAAAGATAGAGATGAATCTAAAAATGACCAAATGTCTTTAGTTGTTAGATTTGTCAACAAAGAAGACCTTATGAAGGAGTGTTTCTTTGATACATAATCCTACATGTGTGTCTTTTTGGAAACGACACTAGTACTACGTTGACTCTTAAGTATGTGCATTTGTGCTTCCCTGTCAAGTAATAACTTGAGTGTGCAAGGTAGCAGAGGAGGAGGTTATGATGGGGCAAGTAACCTGTGAGGGGAGTGGAACGAACAGAGGATCGCCGGCTCCGAACCAGTTAAACTAAGCACCGAAGAAAATAACATTATCTACAACACCACCACCCCAATCGATGAAACATTGCAACCCGTCGCTTGCCATCATCGCCAATCTTGTTGCTCCAGCGACATAGCTGCTCCGATTCGAGCATTGCTCCACCCTACGCACAAGATCCCCACTGAATGATGAGCCGGCTGCGTGTGTAATCTTGCCAAGCATGGAAATCTCCTTTTGTACGCAGCAATTTCTCTCTTAAAACTGCTACAATATATGACCAAATAAGAACTGCTGATTTTAACCAACGAACCATGACAGCACTCCTATAAGGTGAGAACTGCCTGGATTTTACATAATACGAATCTGAAATGGTCAAACTTAACGAACGTTTAGTGGCTTGCAATGGGCCTCTGAAGTTATTACCACAATAACACACGAATTGGCCTTGGCAACTGCTCGCTCATCAAATCAAATCACTAAACAGATGAGCAACTGCCGAATTTAAACATCTTTTTAATTGTCACCAATTAAAACCGGAAATAAATGCGGTAAGAAATGCTTGGACCATCCAAAAAAAAATGGGCATCTCCGTAATTTTACCCCCATCATATTTCACCGTATATCACGGATTAATGGGCACAGTGAAAATGGTTAAACATCAACGAGCAGTTTCCGGAGTCACTAATGCATCATCACGTTCGTTTGTGCTGTTCCATGCGGGCAGATGCAAAAGGCACCCTGAAAAGTAAGGCTAATGCTAAATCCCTACACATTTCACGCTCTGTTCACACTTGGCACTCGTTGCACACGGCACTCAGCCGCAAATAGGCCGAATGGGCAACAATTTGTGGTGCGGCTCCCACTAAGCAAAGATTAGCTCGATTTCCATCCGAAAAGCAGCTCAACTGCCAACCAACTCTACGATATTTTCCGCTTGAAAATGATATTCGCTCAACTGGGCTCCGCGGCTAGAAAAAGAGCAGTAAACGGAGAAGATAATGCTGCACAAAACGCATCCCTTTCGCTTTCCCTTTCGGAGAAGCTTTTATTTGCTGTATATTTGAAGAACATCTGACGAGCAATGGAACAGGGCATAAATCCATGGAGAAATTTACAGATGACCAAAAGTATGTACTACTATCTAGGAAGGCAAAAGAACTAGCAACTTCGATCGGTGCCGTCGAAACAGACGCTCCCTCTTATTGCCTTTCACAAAGGGGAGCTGAGGAGCTCGTCGTCTCAAAGCAAGCAGAGCCCATCAAACGGCCACACAAACACACACATCCCGCTTACACGAAGGCTATTACCGGAGGGAGGAGGGCTAGTCCAGGCAGGTGCCGCAGGGCCCGAAGCCGCCGCTGCATCCGGGTCCGGTGCCGTCGCAGAGCCCCGACGCGCCGACGAACACGGGGCTGCCGCGGCTGCCGCCCTGCTGCCGCCGCCGCCTCCTCCTCGCCCCGTCGTCTTCGTCGACGAAGGTGAAGATGATCCACGACATCACGGACAGCCACAGGATGATGGCGCAGTAGATCGCCTCCCCGCCGAGGCCGCCGTTCGCCACGCTCAGGAACTCCGCGCCCATCTTGCTCTTGGAAGAAGCACACGCGAGTGGTTGCACCGGCAGTGTGTGAATGAATCATCGGCGCCGCGGGTTTTATAGCGGTTTGGTTGGGTCGGTCGGGTTGGGTTGACGCTGTGGCTGGCTTGCAGCCGATCGGGCGTCCACATCCGCGCGCGCGCCGGGGTCGCGTGCGCCCGGCGGAAAAACGGTGCCGTCACGGGCGGAAACACGCGGGCGCTTCGCTTCGCTTTGCTCTGCTTTGGTTTGCTTTGCTTAGCGCCGAGGTGTTTGGTTTCGTTCGTCTGTTGGCTCGCCACGCCACAGCCTGTGGGCGGGCGGGCGTGCCCGCTGCCTTGGAACCGGTCCGCCTCGGACGGCGCCTTCGTACATATCCAATCGGCTTCATCGGTTGTACTACCACCGCAGCTGCAGCACTCCATTTGGTGGGGGAAAAAAAATAAGGGGAGCATGTGCACTGTAGTACATGTTTTTGATATGTTTAAGAGCATGGGAGGCGTAAATCGTTGGCCAAGTCAAGTCGTTCCGGTTTTTTTTCGCGGGAGGATTAACTACGCGACGTGGACGTGGGCGGCAAGTGGTTGGGCACCTCAGCTAAGCAATAATCGAAGACATTGCTTAGTGCCATGATATTCCCCGTGACGTCTCAGTCGCGCCGGTCTTGGATGGGATGATGGCGATCGAGTGCGGATGACTTCAGGCTTAAGCAAACGACGGGGCCGAAGGCCAAGTGCTCGTTAACGGTGTTTAGAGGAAATCCATTGTGGTGCGTCAGAACTCAGAGCAAAGCAGAGGAGATGTTCGTTTGCAACAGGTGAACTTTCACCGGGTCCAGTAAGCACCTTGACTGACTAACGCAGCTTTCACTCGTTATGTTAAATTCAGTGAATCTGACGGAACTAGAGCGCTGATGTCCGCGGTCAAGTCAAGCATGTGTATGCCTTAATAATGAAATAAATAAAAGAAAAATGGATATAAAGATTTAACTTTTAGTTCATGCATCAACGCATATGCAAATTGCTAATTTATGAAAATTATACCGAGAATGGAATTACACGATGAACAGACTACTAAGTTGTTCTTAGAGTACGGCCGATCTAATATTATGACTGGTGGGGGGTGGGGGGGGGGGGGGGGGGGGGGATAATGATGTGTGTTATCCCAAACAATCCAATGCTCTAATGGGAGACAAAAAGATCATCGCGTTTCATAGTTTCGTATTATACCATTGTTGCACACCACACCTTCCAAAGAATTTACGATGACTATCGTCATCACATAGTTGAGTGACAAACAAATTTCACGACAACGTTAAAGTTCACTGCTTATATCGGATCCTGCAAAGTCACAATAAGGGACACATGCCCCCTCAATCTATATTTAGTGTATCGCTTATTTTTTTAGCTGCCATCCCTAGGCCTTTACCATTAAAAACTTTAGAATCCCATGGCTATCATAGTACTTGCCACATAGGCATACAAGTCCGATCTTACTTTTATCGCCTAATGGAAATTGTGATGAAGTGAATTCCATGGTTGAAAGCGCTACTGATGCATCCTGGTGTCCTACAAACATATAATGGAGCACGTGGATCCAGAGTTCTCCACAGATCAAGATTAGAGAGAGAGAGAGAGAGAGAGAGAGAGATGAAAACAGACAGACCGCCTCCCCGCTTTGAATTAAGGAGATATAGGGCTCGAACCCGGACCGGTCGAGCGCGAGAGCAACCACCAACAGGTCAAGCTTAATATTTGATTAGACAAAATAGGAGTTCAGCCAGTAACCAAGAAAGTACTATGACTTCAGAGTGGCATGTGCTATTGCTAGTTATTGATGTGTGGACGAATTTACAAGCATTATTCACTTAAAAAATCATAGAAAACCATTGGATTTGTCAAAACAAAAGACAAGGAATCCAAAGGAACAAATTTCACATTGTTCAGATAATTCAAGTCACATAAGGAAAAAAAAAAGACATTTTGGTTATCGGATCTCTGAACCATTGCCGGCATACTACAGTTGCAGGTTCCAGCTCAATTTGCGATGGGTGTCCATGTGCAAAGTCATACAGAACCACAATGTATCAGTACAAGAGCTATTTTGTTGAATAATATCAAACAAACGTCTCACATAAATCCCGATTTGGCTCAGCGACTCCATAAATTACAGCAACAATCATATAGTACATCCCTCGCACAAAAATATATAAAATAAATGTAAGAAATCAGCAATGCTTGTAGTGGGATGCGTTAAACATTCTCCGAGGTTTAACAACCTGAGCCAACCTCGCCTGCCCTCCTTTTCCTGAAAATTTCATATGTTTAAGCCTCCTTTGGAACAAAGGAAAAAACACGGGAATTTTGTAGCAAACCAATCCTATGGAAAACTTTCATGTGTAGACCTTTGGAACAAAGGATTGCACCCTTTGAAATTCCTAAGGGATACTTTCTTGTGCATGATTTCATAGGAATTTTGAAGGAAATATAATCTAGCATGAGCTCCAACCTCATGAAAACTTACCTTTGTGTCTATATCTCTCCTCACAAACCTGTGTTTTTCCTGTGGCTAGTGCATCCAAATACTCGATTCAAAAATTTTCTGTGTTTTGAATACCTATAGGAATGCAAGTGACATCCAACTTCAATCTTGTGTTTTGAGAATCCTATGTTCCAAAGAGGCAAGAGCACAAGACTGAGAACAACAGCGAATCAATCAGCACACCATCAAATACATGGCCACCAGATTATGGTGACTGGTCCAGCAAGGGACTAGTCAAAGCAACCCGCACTGTTTGTACTAAACTATAGTCCAAGTATCTAACCAAACATGAAGAAACTTTCAGAGCAAACGAAATTCAGGCCATGCTTTGTACTGTTCTAATATCTGTATGGCATACCGATATTTTTTTTTTGAAAGACCCGTGGAATGCCAATATGAGGTCTAGTGTTAGGCATTCTACATTCTTTCTGTGTGCTGTTCAAACAGGTAATTGCATGAGAAATGGGGACTTGTTTTGCACCAATAAGTAACAAGGGAAATATTAACGCATTTATGTTTTGCTAAAAGAGTATAAAAGCAGTGTTCTCTGGTAGATCTGATAGAAGTGCATTTCAACAACTGAGGCATGTACGATAACAAAGAAGGCTCCTAAACTAAATGGACGGTGCCAAGAACAGAGCAGCAGTGCAATTCATGATCATTTGAGAGATACAATGAGATGGTTCCTGACTACCTGCGGTGGTTCTGCTCTCGTATAGACCAGAACCAGAAAAGCACCTGGATTTTGAAGAGATAGCTTTGTCAGAACAAACTGATGGCCTTGTCATGAGTGATTTTTTTTAATGAACTACGGTAGCCTAGCTGAACTTTATAGATGGCACGAAGCCTAATGTGTACATGAGAACAGATTACATGGGGGCAAGAAGCAGGAAACTTGAGAGAAAACAACACAACTGAAGATGGACTACATAATGGAACGAAGGCAACTGCTCCAAGGGCAGTAGTATCGGCAGGCTTGTTACTGCGGTGAGACCTTGACTGTAAGGAACATGCAGATAACTATGAATCGTGCACTTAGAGGAGAGAAAGCATGCATACTAGACAACAGACAGGAATCTTTGAACCTATCATATGCGCTAGAATCTTTGAATCCAACAAGAATCTTTGGACTCTTATATGCTTTGTAGAGTTTTCTTCAAATAAATTAGCAATACAGATGCAGATTCAAATCAGTTTTCAGCAAATGTTGAAACGGTTAGAAGTCAGAAGCAATCTATTTTCTCGTCCAAAAAAATGCACACTAGTTATAAGTTACAAGGGAATAGACAGGACGAAGTAGAGGCTTCAACAATATGACTACGTAATAACCCGGGCAGCCAGTGGCAGGCCATCGTAGGAACCAGGCACCTCTAACAGCCGCCGCAGCCGCCTCCACCGCAGCCCCCTCCGCCGCAGCCACCTCCACCGCAGCCGCCTCCGCCACATCCTCCTCCGCCGCAGCCACCTCCCCCATGATGGCCGCCGCCGCACGCAGAGTACGCGGCGGCACCGGTGTACGTCGCCATGTACATGAGGTTTTTACCCCTATGCCATTACAAAAGTTTGCAGTTACCCGTGTGCCATAGAAAAGTTTCCATGCACCTGTGTGCCATGGCGCCAAAATTTTTTGACGTGTATGCCATGTCCAACGGATTTGGACTTAACAGGAGGCAACGGAGACGTGAAAAGACATTTATGCCCTTGTGAATATGTTGGAAAGTTTTTTTTAACCTGTTAGCCCTGCTGCTTGAGGCGCCGGTTGCTGGCATGCTTTTTGCAACCTGAGCTGCGCGTTGCTGCTGGTTGAGCTTAATTAATAAAAAAAGAGAATAGAATCATGTGCACTTGTTCGTTTTAGGAATATTTAAACAATAATGACAACAAAAGATAATAGTAACAATTAACAAAAACACTTGTTCATTTCACCAACATGTAAACAGTCAAGTTCAATGGTTCACGACATAAGTAATTATTCAGAAGTAGCAAAATAACCACAAGGCCTAAATTACATGACCATTGCATAAGACATACATGAAAAAGAAGTACTTGCTCTGGGCCACATGCCAAAAGATGCTTCATGACATAGGATTACATGTCCAAAACAACACTCAACAATCACATATTATTCAACATAGAGTTTCTTCTTGCTTCTGGTATTTGAAGCGGGGCTCTCTGGGGTAGGTGTGACAACCGGACTCCTCCTCTTTGGTGTAAGCTTCTTCATGACGACACGTCTCTTTCTTGGTGTCTGCACTGAGGGTTCACAGGATCCAGTGTCTTGATCAAAAGGGGCAGGGTGCTCAATTTGGAGAGGAACATGGTCATTGGATCCAGTCCCATGTCTTGTGTAAAAGTAAGAAGTACACGTCAGTGTGTTGTTGTAATTGACAAAGTATTGAAAATTGAGAGATCATACCTGCTTGCTGTACTTGTTGGTGGCCTCTTTTTCCCACTTGATTTTCTCTTCCTTTTCTTGTGTGTAGCATTGGCTACCGCCTCATTGTGTGGGAACACCATCCCAGATGCAGAGTTGGCCACAACAATGCTTGTCTCTGTGTTAGAACTTAATGCTTTCTTTTGCCTTCTCTTTGGTGGACCCCTGAAATAAAATTTAATTGATGTAATCTGAAATGAAATACTGATTTGCAAAGGTAAATGGCAAAGAAACATTATTAGGGGTGCCCTTTACCTCTCAGCCTGCATTGCAGCTATGTCCTCTGGATTCCCATTTTTGCAGGTGTACCAGTGGTGTCCTTTCTCATGGCATATTGGGCACTCATGTTTGCCCTCGCTGGTTGGTTTCCTCCTGGTACTACCTCCCTCTAAAGCTGATTTCATCCTGTTCTTATTCCTTCCTGCAGTGGCCTTAAGTAAAGGAGGATGCATGAAGAACCCATGTGTGGCTTTGGGCCACATCGACTTGTCAGGAATACAAGGCACAGAACCTGCATATGTAGCTTTGAATTTCTCAACTGAGTAGCAGTCATCCACATAATCTTCTAGTTTTGCACCAGGAATTGATGTGATATAAGCAATAGCATGTTTGCAAGGTATTCCTGACCCTTCCCAAGCCCTGCAGGAACATGTCCTCTCAACTGTGTTGACAACAAACCTGAATTCTACAGAATTTCCCTTAGCACAAACTTCTGCAATACCATCAGGTGAGCTTGTGATCACTTCAATGTCAAGGTTGTAGCTGTCTTCCCTCAATTTCTGGACTATATGAGGCAGAATCTTTCCCTCAAACTTTTGGGCAACCCTTTTCCTGTTATTCCACTTAACCAAGATCATCTGCCTAATAGTATCCATCAGGTCATCCAAGTGCTTCCCCTTCTGATCCTTGACCCAACTATTGAAAGCCTCAGCCAAGTTATTGGTAACATAATCCACCTTTGACAATGTGGAGAACTGGCTCCTAGTCCACAGTTTCTTGTGAGTTTCCTGAAGATACTTCATAGCCTCTGGTTTGGCTTCAGCCATTGCTTGGTAATGTTTCTCAAACATGTAAGGGTTCCAAGAATATGCAGCTTGCCACAAATGATCATTAAAAATCTGTCCATTGTACCTCTTTTTGAAATTCTGCACAAGGTGATACATACACTCTCTATGTTCAGCTTCTGGAAAAACAACACTAACCCCATTCATCACTGCCTGCCCACAATCAGTGCTGAATGTAAGTCCCATTGGGGTGCCTATTGCTTCCTTCAACCTCCTCATGAACCACACCCAACCTTCAGGCTTTTGTGCAGGCTCTCTATCTTTAACAATTTCATCTATGTCCTCTATTTCATTATCCTCATCATCAGACAAAGATTCATCATCATTGTCTGTTTCATAGCATGTGTCTGATTCATCATTTTCTGGTTGTCTTTGGCTCTGAGGATTGGAAGGTATTCGTCATCAACACCCACATGCTCATTGGATGGGTTTGGGTTTGCCAGGGAGTTATCATCTGCAGATTGAGTTTGAGTTTCAAGACTTGGTTCTGTTATGCTAGGACATGGTACTGAAAGGTTGGATGGCTCTTCCGGCATTTCACATATCATATCAAGCAATTCTAGCTCGAAGCTATTGTTAGGGTCCATCCTACATATCAATTATTGTAAAAGGTTAGGCTACAAAAAAAACATCATGCATATCTTAATCCTATGGCTATCGCAAGCAAAAATGAAATTATCAGAACATCAATCAGGCACCCATGCTCACTACTGAAATTAACTGAGGCAAACAAGCAGGCAAGCAGCATCACACACAAGCAGCGCATGCAAACAGGCAACCAGCAACGCATGCAAGCAGCCAGTGGCGGAGCTGGCGAAGAAATTAAGGGGGGGGCCAGGCCGAACAAACAAGAGCAATATTTTTAAGTGGAGTTCAAAAATATTGATCAATTGCGCTACATTTTTTTAAATTGTTTACGCACATGCACTAGCTAGCCATAGTAATTACTTGTCAAATATTAAATATTAAATATTAAGCAAAAAAGAGTTTACAAGAAAGGAGTCAACAGAATGCATTTTTCTTCTAATGCATTTTCATCTCACTTGAGTACTCATCATTGTGCCCTTCTGCACATACCTTCTTTTAGAAAGAAAGCTTTTAGGTACAAATGACGAAGATTGCATGATATCAGCACAAAATATCATCCAAAATGGATTTATGAACCTAAGTTCTTACACTATTGAGGATTTTAGTATTGTTTACATGCACCAGAACCAGCAAGCTAGTATCGTATTAGGAAAACGGCCAAGGCGCCGTATTCGTATTCGTGCGTCCATGCAGCAACTGAAGAGATGATCACCTCGCTTCTCACGTGGGTAGGATTGACTTGACGTGGTCACGCGAGCCAGTAGCAGAGGGGATCCGCCACTGCAAGCAGCGCAGCCAAGCAAGCAAGAAGGCAAGCAGCAGCGCAAGCACCAGTGAACACGCACAGCCGTCAGGCAAGCAGTAGCGCAGGCAAGCAGCGGCGGACGCGCAGCCGGCGTGACCAAGCAGGCGAATGCAAGCTAGCAGCAAACGCGAGCAGGAGGACGCGCAATCCCAGAAATCCTGCAAATCCCTCTCGAGCGACACCGGGCGACCTCCAAATTGACGAACAATCCGAAAATCCCTCACAAATCCGACCAAATAGGAGTAAATCACTCACAAATCTGACGAATCAAGAAACTACAACATAACAAATCGTCTATGTGTGTGATTCGAAAAAAAAAAACTTACTGCCAGCCGCCTTGCCACCAGGCGCAGCGGCCTGCCTCCAGGCGCCGCGGTCTGCTCCAGGCGCCGCGGTCTGCCTCCAGGCGCCGCGCCGCGCCCTGCCTTCTAGAGTGACGGGGGCAGCCTCCAGGCGCCGCGCCGGCGGGGAGGCCCAGATCTTGCGAGGCCGCGTCGGGCGACGATGCGAGCGGGACGGGCAAGGCCGCGAGCGGAAGCCAGCGGGACGGGCCAGGAGGCGAGCGGACGCCGGCGGGACGGGCGACGCGCGAGCGGACGCCGGCGTCGGGCGGCGGCGGCGGCGGCAGCGGCGCCGGCCCGAGGGCGAGTTTTTTTTTTCTTTCTCACTTCACGGCAGGAATCGCATGAGACAGAGAAGACGTCCGCCTTGTTACTCATTTCAAGCAAGGGCATAATGGTCTTTTCCGTATGTGGGTCCTACCTGTCAGGTCTGGGAAACTGTTAAATCTCAACAGAGTATGGATGGAATGGCATACACGTCAAAAAATTTTGACGCCATGGCACACAGGTGCATGGAAACTTTTCTATGGCACACGGGTAACTGCAAACTTTTCTAATGGCATAGGGGTAAAAACCTCCATGTACATTGTCGACGTGTCCGCAACAGTCCCGGACTTCGCGGTACTGCGGCTCGCCGCCTTCGCCGACGGTGCCGCCGCCGGCTTCTTTGCGGGCGCCGGTGCGGCCTTCTTCGCTGGCGCTGGCGTCGGCTTCTTGGGGCGGTCGTCGTCTTCGTCGAAGTGGCCGCCGAAACAACAAAAGAGGATTCCCGCCATCAACAGGACGATCGACAAGTTCTTCGATCTGCTAGGCAAGTGGTTGCAGTATGTTGCACGCAGACTCTCTCTGTACTTCAAGCACGGGCAGGAGCAGGAGAGCCCGCGGGCAGATATATAGCAACGAGGATTGGCCGCCTAAACAAGTACGGAATCGGATCTAATCCGATGCGGTGATCTGTGTAAACCAGAGGTTAACTCGGATAATCGCGCTGATCACGTCGAAACATAGTCCGAAACGGTTCGCTTTGACTAATTACTTCCGTTAAGTTGCGGCCGGTTTCCGACTAGTAGTAGTACGTTTTTTCTATCGAGAGGGGAGGATGCAAAACATTTTTCTACCTGTCCGGCTGTCCCTACATCTGGGGACCTATCCCGGTCGTCAAGACATCTTAGCATCAGCGTGTATCATGTTGCAGGTTGATAGTTCCTGGCTTCCTGCACGGTGGTGGCGTTCCTGCACAACCATGTTCTTCAGCCTGTTACACCATTGTTTCAATCTTTTTCTATGAAAAATACAAAGTGTGCTCCTTTATCTACACTTTCAGACTAATTCCAAACTTCAGCCGAAAGCTAAAACACCAGGAAACCAGATTTCGAGTCGACAAGCTTTAACACATATGCATTGGTCTGGCATAAAAATACAATTTCCCTACTCAGTTCAGTGCCAGTGGTACCACTTGCCTAATCATTCTCCTTGGCCTTATCAGCTTGCTAGTTACTGTACCTCATCTCGTCTTCATCATCTTCTTGCATCCATTTCCTACATTGAGCAACATTGCCTCTCTGTTGCTTCTGCCAAAAAGTTGGTTACTATTCTCATTATCGCGCTCAGCAAAGACATTAATTCGTTTCCACCAGCTACCTTTGAACGTAAGAAGAACCGACTTCAAAACAATATTTTGCTCAAAATCAGGTGACAGCACTCCTCAAGACCTCAAAAACCAGAAGGAAGCAAAATTATTAGAGTTATCCTCTGACAACAATAACACTTATATATTTTGCAACCACATAATTTACGCGAACTCAAAGCATTCTCTCTTTGTTTGTGTTGTCGAATTCATGTTGCTGGTGGCAGCTCTCAATCTCAATAAGAAACAGTTTTCTTTTCTCCAGAGAGGACCGCATAAACATCTCGCGGCGTCCGGAGTCTAGGAGCGAACATGCACTGTTGTGGCTTCCCCTGCCAGGGCTGGACTGGGTAGTTGCCTCGCCCAAGCTAGGAGCAAACACGCACTACAGGGTTGCTTGAGCAAAAATGCCTTATATGTTTGAGAAATAATGGATAAAAAAATTATTGCCACAGGATTACAAGATGATCTTATAACTTATAAAAGTGACTTGGACGAAGTAGGCGATTCCCTTACAGTATGACTAAACATGCTCATGATCTCTTTGACCTCAGAAACCTAAGATTAACACGACGATTTGAACAATCTCTCCGCATCTAAAGAATACTGTTCCGGACATTAATATGAGTCAGGCAGTAGCGAAGATCACTCAGACGAGTTAACTAACCATAAACCATTCTCGTGTGCAGCCAGGCTGCCAGTGCCAGCCACATCTAACAGCCACCACCACCACAGCCGCCGCCGCCACCTCCGCCACCGCCACCGCAGCCGCCTCCGCCATGGTGGCCACCGCCGCCGCCGCAGCCGCCTCCACCATGATGGCCGCCGCTGCACCCGGAGTACGCCGCACCGGAGTACGCAGCCGGGTACATGCCCGTCGAGTCGGCCACGGTTCCGGACCTCGCAGCACCGCGGCTCGCCTTCTTCGCAGGCGCCGGCGCGGGCTTCTTCTTGGGGCGGTCGTCGCCGTTGTTGGAGTGGCCGCAGATGAACACGGCAAACGAGACGACCCAGACGGAGACGACGAACACGCAGAGCCCGAACAACCACGATGGTGCCAGGCTGGCGGACGCCGCGGCGGCACCGGATGCAAGGATTCTCGCCATCAACAAAGGACGGACGACACACAAGCACTTCTTCTACTAGGTCAAGTCGTTGCGCACAAAGTCTCTGTGCCTATCACGCACCACCACCCCGGGCAGATATATAGCAACGAGGATCAGCCGCCTAATAAACAGGATCTGTAAACCAGATGGGTTACCTCGGATAATGCCCAGATAATCGCGCTGATCACGTCGATTCATATCCCGTAACGGTTCGCTTACTTTCCGTTAAGTTCCAAAGTCGTGGCCGCTTTGAAACTGACGCCGATATCCCTGATTCCTGATCCTTTGCCAGCCATGCCACGTAAAGCCGTCAATTGCCCAACGAGTGAACACTGATTTTCTTCTCTCTCTCTCTCTCTCTCTCTCTCTCTCTGGCTTTAGTGCGACGAATTTTAAACAACTTTACTGGAAAACAACATGGCAGCGTATCCTATGAGAATCAAGTTTATGTGAGAACTATGAGAACTCCAATCTAGACCATATGATCTAGATCTAAGGGGGGCGCATAGGGAGAGGTGGGAGGGGGAATTTGCAAAAGTATGATTAAGTAGGCGGTGATTTAGCAAATCCCCCTCCCACTTGAATTCATGCGCCCCCTTGAATCTAAATCATGTGGCCTAGATTGGAGTTCTCATAGTTCTCACATGAACCTGGTTCTCATAGGATACGTTGCCAAACAACATACACCACGCAAAGCCACTAATTCATATTTTTTGGCGAAAAAGCACTAATTCATTTCTCTTTCTTTTTTTGGGCTTATTTTGCTGATGTGCTTTGGGCATCTTGTGATCATTTTGTTAGAAATGCACGTCGTCCCGAATCCCCGATCCCTTTCGGCAGCACGTGCGTGAGAAGTTGTTGAAGATCGTCTCGTTCCCTTCCCTCAAGCGCACGCCATGAGAGCAACACACAAGAGACGCGTGGATGTATGGTGGAACCCAATTCTCTTTAGTGAATGGTAGGTGTACAAATGATTCAAATATACAGAAGAAGCCTTCATAGCATATTTGGTATGAGCCTAATTAATCAGTTCCCCTGATTGAGGGATTCCTAACACATTTTACTCATGTGCTTTGGAGTAATAAAACGAGTCCCCAAGAAGGGGTACAAAAATATGTTGGCTGATTATCACTGTCAGTGTGTGTTTGTTACCTCCTACATCTATCGATTGTTTAGTGTTTTTTTTTAGACGAGTATTGTTTGTTTAGTGTTGTGTATGCGTTGTTTTATGCCATTTTTTTCCATGCCCCTGCCTAATTGGCACGTTGTTGTACCACTATTTGTGAAGAGAAAAATTTATTGCTCGTAAATTTAGGCTTATTAGCGGCATGGTTGAAGTCATTTAGTCTTATTTGCGAAACGCTTGAAGCAAGCGGAATGCGCTCTATCTTTATTTATCGTAGTTGGATTCTCTTATTTTCCTAAACGTATTCTTTAATTTGTTCAGAGCTCACGCTTTTTCCGAACATCAACATGTTTGACTGAATTTCACGAAACCAAATCTTACTTAAACATGAGCCTCATTTGGGAAATCCAAACTATACCCACGCCTTAAGCAGACGTGCTAAAAAATTAGGACAACACTCCTCAAACAATCGAAAGAAACTGAAATTTTACCCGCTTGCAGTACCACTTGTCTTGCAGCCTCATAATTTCTATGAACTCAAAAAAAATTGTCTCTTTATTTGTGCTGTCGAATTCGTGTTGCTGGCGGCAGCTCTCCATCTCAAGCAGCGAGGCTGCAGACGCGCTTGACGACGGGCGGGAACAGCGGGTTGAAGGGGAAGCTGGAGAAGGCGTCGATGACACACCTGTCGCCGATCTTCTCCAGCACCGAGCAGCACACCTTGCTGACGCGCAGCTCGAGCCGGGCAAGCGACTCGAGTAAGTCGTCCACGCATTCCCTGGACGCCAGGATGGACTTCCAGCAGGCCACGGCCGCCGGCGGCAGCGGCACGATTGGTCCCGGGAAGCCACTGTTTCTTGGAAGAGAATCCTCGTGTTCATTGGGATCGATAGTCATCTTCTGTAGCCGGCGGCGCGACGCCGGCTCTGTCGTTGTCGTCGCTGCCAGGGCACCGGCAACGGCGAGGAGAAGGCAGAGTGAAAGGAGAGCATGGTTAGCGTTTGCCATTGTGGTTTCGACCTGGCTTTGTGCTGGACTTTTGGTTTGGTTGATTCGAAGGTATGCGTAGCTGAGTGGTTTGTTGTGGCGATGTGTGTGGTGTTGGACTATTTATAGCTTGGGAGGAGAAGAAGGGTAACGACTGGATTCAACGAATTTGGAAACGGGCTCTGGTGTTTACTGCGCTTCAATGATCTTAATTTTGTCTGAGTTGTGTGCATGTAATGTTTTCCAGGATCAATTGTTTTCCAGTTACTGCAGACAAAACAATGCAGCATTGATCTACGCATTTAAATATTAGTTTAAGAGGAGCAAATAAATTCACGAAAGAATTGTTTTAGTACTGTAATTCATTTTCTCCTTACTTGTCTTGTTGGGTTAAGAGACGGACATGGTAAGCCATCAAAAGGATTTTTGCATCTGGGATCTGATCACGATGCTGGATCATCGCAAAAACAAGTGCACAGCTGCAGGACATGGGGAGAAGAAGCGTTAGCTCGCTGGTAGCGCTTGATGTTCGGAGCCTACCGATCCGGAGTTGGGACTTGGAGGAATCAATGAGCACATACAAATGAAAATCCAACTTCACTTTGCACCATCCAATGGTTCTGGGCGCCTTCCCCAGAATGTGCCTTTGGATTTCTATTTCCAGGTGCTTTTGATTTCTATTTCCAAGAGTTGGACTCCCGCTTCTCACAAAAAAAAAAAAAAAAAAAAAAAAAAAAAAAAAAAAATCCCCTCGCCGCTCCATACACCAAAGCATAGATTAAGGCCCGAGCCGATCTCATACCGTGAGTCCGTGACACGTGGACCGTGAGCAAAATTACACACAGGATGCAGCAAAATGTCTTTTAAAAAAAACACACTTAACATAAACTTTCTTACTTACCATCACATTAGTACGACTAAAATAATTAACTAGAATACTAGCATGATACAAAAATGTGATATGTCACCTGTTCTCGTATAACTAGTTATGTGATCTAAAGCCTAAACCCAATTTTCTAGCACCTTTACATGAAGATAAAGATCAGTTAGAATGAATAAGGGCTCTAGACAGCTTAAAATACCTAGAGCATAAAGAATTTATCTACTAAATAAATAAATAAAATAATCAATCATGCAACACTTTTTGCCTCTCATGGATTTATATTGCACTCCTGTAGAAATATTTGTTCGAAATTGACGTATGTTGACCAGTACTTGCGGTACTTGGGCACTCCAGTCTCAAGCCAGGGTTTCAGATTCCCATTGTAGTGAATGACAGACGCCCGTCTGATATCTTTTTCATTGACATTTGGGTTGTAACCAAGTCCCAACTGATGCCAAGAGCGATCAAGAGGAAATGTCCGGTTCCAAAACGTTACAAGACCAGCAGGGAGGGTGCCTAGCTTCCACAATAGTCTGTTTTCATTCTGCATAAATGACACAATTCGTTAATAGAACTACAATATAGAAAATGATAAGACAAAACATTATCGAATGGCCAAATCCTATAGGAGTATGATGGTGTATGGAATATAGAAGGAAGCCTACTAGTATGTTGTTTATTACTCTTGGTGACATGTCTGATGGCAAATTCTATAATATTAGTATGTTATTTATTTACAATTTCAGCCCTAGCACTTTCACAACATATTTTGTAATAGCACAGGAACCAGAAGCACAAAATCTCATGCATAACTAATAAATACTCACCAGCTTCTGCCAGGTGTGGTAGACTTCAGTGATATTTTGCTTTCTCCACTCCGACAAATCAAACATGTTCATGCCATACGCCCATCCGCATGCATGTGGATCAAAATTTTTGGCAATGAGAGGATTTGAGAAGTTGAGATACCTATCAAACCTATGGAAGGTTTCCCTACAGGTCTCAACAGCGCCATTAACCTTTCCTTTGAGATCTATCAACCACAAAGCAGTTAAGTCCCGCTGCACTACAGTATCGTCATCTAGAAATAACACCTTGTTAAGTTTGGGGAAGATCTCAGGGAGATAGAACCTCAGATGATTCAGAATTGACAGATACTTGGGGTTCCGGAACTTGGGATTCTCATCACGCCTAGCCTGCCCACTCCTGAAGTAGTAATCAATCATAAACCGGGATTCTAGCTGCTTCAGAACTGGACTGTAGCTAGAATTTAGCCATGTAAACTCTTCAATATTCTGAACTTGAATAGCAGCTCTACCCAAGGGATTAGCCAAGAACCACATTCTCATTGCAGCGTAATTAAGCCTGTCTGTCACAATGTGGAACACATGGTTGCCTGGTTTCTGCATTGGATGGTGTTCAAACATTAGTGGAAGGGGAAGATAAAATTAATCCCACTAAAACAATTCAGTTCAAGATAAAAGTGATTCATGGTTATTAATCAACAGAGCATTAACCAACTTAATATCAGTCAGAAGCTAAGGGGTATACCTTAGCATGAACAAGAGTGGAGTTAACAACAACTGCAGCAGCCAATACGTTATCTGAAAACAAAGCGTAGTGATAGAGTTTGGGGTCTTCCAACTTCTCCAAATACGGAAAATTCTTATTATTCGAGTTGGTGGAATAATATTCATTCGTCAGCCGCAATGTAAGACAATGAAGACCCTTAGGTAGAGATTTTGCTGCTACTTGCGCTAGGTAGTTAGCTTGTCTTTTGTGCGCTTGGAGTTGTTGCTCTGTTGAGTGAAGGGCTGCGCGGAGCCTGTTCACAGCACCTGAGCAACTATCATGAATTTTCCTGACCTTTACCAGAGTCTGCTCCATTGCTCTAATTTTGCTGTGGACACTGTAGAGATAATTGAAAATAAGTTCAAAACGTTCAAGTTTCTAATAAGAGTTTTAGCAATAATTATAAACCATTATTAGACATGCCAATTGAAATTCAGTACAGTGAAAGAGAATGTACTTATGAGGGAGCTGCCGATCAATTGTTGCATCACCCAGTGCCCGTTGTATATCCCTCATTCGTGCGCGTAGCTCTCTTCCGAAGCCATGATTGCCTCTAGAAGCAAGAAATCCAAGATATGTCTTCGCCCTTCCCAACTGATCCTTCATAACACGGATTGTGGCATCTGGTGAAGTTGCAGACTGACCAGCGCTATTATTTGTTGAATGAACAACAGCATTACTGGCTCTTGTTTGGTGGTCTCTGGGGTGAACATCTCTAGCTTGCTCAGATAATCTATGAGCAGTGCTTTCCTGGGTAATTAGACCATTTGCAGTTAGATCAAGGCATAACTCATGAAGATAATAATACAATTACCTAAAAATGCACACCATGACCGTGAATGACCATACAAGCTACAGGCAACAGATAAGAACATGTAATATGACACTAGTTCATAAGAATAACAAAACATAACACAGTTTTCAAGACAAAATTGGCAAGCAGCAAATGAAAAGAAACCTAGAATGCCTTTTAATAAAGTCTAGAGTCCAAATATCCAAATGACTGAGAAGCAGCTTCAGATTAACACTAATTCCAAGGAAATATCAATCAATAAGTTGATCTTCTACAATAGAATTAGTAATTTACCTCATTAGAAGATGAATCAAGGTTTCCAGTAGCGTGTATTCTAGAAATGTGCTTCTGTCCTGCTTCATCTAACCCATCCTTTTGCTCTACACCAATTTCATGTGGCACCTCTGTACCAACACCAATTGCATTCGATTCAGCCTTGCCATCCACTACTTGATCAGACCCATCGTCCCTTCTCTCCCTTCCAACAACCTCCCTTATCACGCCATCCTGTCCCAACTGACTGTTGTCATTCCCCACAACAATCGCATCTTCATTCCGTAACTCAGATACCTCCCTCACTACACTAGCATCAGACTTCCCAGATACACGGTTCCCACTCGTTGCCTCAACCACTCGCCAGTGATCAGTCGCTGACAGAACACGGTTTTTGTGATCCCCGAGCCTCTCGATTGTCAAATCTACAAAAGAAATATAGACAAATTTCTTTTAAACCCCTGACGCATTGATTTCGTCATCAATTACTGGTTTGAATTCAAACAATGTGAACAAAATCTCTCTTTATTTGCCGAGTTAACAAGGATGAACACGAGTTTCTAAAACACCGAGCTCAAATATCATCAATCTAACTACCAGAAGAGTGGAAAACGCAAATCTTACCCCGAAAATAGGACAAATCCTAAACAATGAAACGAGTTGAAAAGCCTCTCAATCTGGACGGCCGCGTGGCCAGATAAATCACGACCATTGCTGCTCTTTTAATCGCACAGCTCCTATCCAGCCCACGTGTCTGCAGTTCTGTTTTGGACGCGTCTCTGCGAATGTGCCGTTTACGTCGAAGCTTCCTTGCACGTTGATATGGTTTGGTTTGGCTTTTTGCTGTTGTTCGGCAGTTCTAGGTGCGGTGCATTCTATGGTTCTTTTCTGTGTTACGCAATGGCATGCTCTTTAGCCCATGTGTTGCCCATCTCTCTGCATGCTGCGCTTACCATGTTGCAGGCACCGCCCACCGCTTGTGTCGCGCCGCTCCTAATCGGCCTCCGTTTTTTATTCAGCGCTCTACCGCCTTACTAATTTTTCTCTCCAATATAAGACCAGTACGCGGCCGCCGCTCGCCTCCCCCGCGTAGTCTCCCCCGCGTAGTCGCACCGCCTCCGTCTCTCCACAGCCACGGCAGCCCACCGCCGCCTCCGGTCGTCGTCGCCTTCATCTCTCCTCACGCTGTCACGCATCTGCCCTGACCCTAGTAGTCGGCGGGCCGGTGAAGGGCTAGCGCCGGTGAGAGGTGGGGCGATGGAGATGGTTGGTGCTCCGACGTGGAGCGACGGGCTAGGCGGTGGGCGCGGCGTCCTCTGGCGGCTTCCCCAGGTGCGGAACAAACGTCCTCAGGTCGGCGAGCGGTGGGCGCGGCGTCCTCAACTCGACTCACACGGTTCAGAGGCGCGGAGTTCGCAAGGCGCGGCGGCGGGTTCCTCGGCTTGAGCAGCTTGACGGCTGGGTCTGGCGGCGGAGATTGCCGAGTCCTCTGCTTGCGGCCTGGCGACGTTTGGGCCTTAGGCTTTCAGCTCGCGCAGCGCGGCCGTGGTCGGGCCTCCACTGGCTCGCCTCGTCGACACCAAGCCCGGCAACATTCGCCTCGTCCCAACCAATCAGCTCGACGGCGGTATGTGCTTCGTTGCGATCGCGCTGCGCGAGCTTGAGTCCGTTGGTTGTGCGCCATCGCGCCCACCTGCATCTCACTCGGCGGTGCAGATCCAATCCATATCATTATCCATCTATCAACAACTGATCACCTCTTCCCGTGATTCTTTGTCTGATCCATGTCTTGTTTTTTGGATGCAGGCTTGCAGCGAACAGGAAGGAAGAAGGGCGCGACAATGGCAGGAGGGCCAACACCAACAAGCTCTGCCGTCATCGCCATTATCGGTAACGATGTAGCTGAATGGCAGTCCAACCTGTCCTCTCCCATCCTTTCATTGTTCGTATTGCCTTGCTTTTGCCTGGCTGGTCCTGGATCTGACGCCGCTATACCTTCCAATAGTTTAGCAGAGATCATGTGGATATTGATGTTTCCTAAAGATGCCTGTTGGGTAGGCTTGATATTTGCTAAAGATTCCTTTCAGTTTCTTTACTGTAAACAGCTGGGAATTCGTGCATTACAAAAATTAACAATAGGCCATTGTTCAAGCGAGCTCTAGATGTGGCAATCGGTTACTATATTACTGATATTGTGTCTGTATTGCTAACAGCGTGCAGGCCAGTGGTATTGTGGGTGAACTTCTTTTCAAGTTGTGTTGCAGGTATATCCAGTATTGTGTTACCTGATCTTTTCATATGCCATCTGCACAGTTCCCTGTTCATATATTTATCAGACGCGGTTGCAACTTGGAAGATTGCCTCTATAAATTATGGAAGCACACCACTGTTCTGTATTTGTTCTGACTAACTAAACTTATCTTATGAATGCATCTAATATGATCTGTTATTTGAAATGGCAAGCTTTGGGTGACAGCTGTTAATGATAATATGATCCCTTCAGCAAGACTATCTGCTGAAGTTGCACCTAACTATCATCACTTGGAAAATTGGTAGTTTAGATTGTTCTTGTACAATCAACGTTTTGTAGTTGTTTCACTTTCCATCTATATTAGCTTGTGACTCCAATAATAAAATTTTGACAAAGCATGTGTTCTTTTAGAATTGGAAGCTTCTGATGAAATTAGTGGTTGGGAATGCATTACACTATTCTGGACATCTAGCCATTTGTATTCAATTGTGAACTATACAATGCTAAGTAGTTGCACTGTCTCACTATATCTGCTTATCTTTTTTTCAGCAAAAAGAAAATATGTTTCCATTGACTCAGGGGAATGCTGCGAAATGGGGAGATCCATTTCCAATTTCTAGACCAGACTGGGATATTATTACTGCCAGTAAGAGCCGTTTAAATGTATATAAGATATCTCTGAAACCTGAATTACATTTTAGGTGCCGAGCAGCCAATCTTGTAAAGACACCATCCTTTTTACTGAGGAATACAAGCCAAAAGGTCAGGGAGCTGGCTGTACAACTATCATTAGCAAATCAGGTACTTACTGAATATTTCGTTATGTAATTCGGATATTATGTAAGAGCATTATAACTGAATGCTTTCATTGGCAGGAACACAAGTGCCTGTCTGATTTACCATGTCCCTGACTAGCTGGCGTCGAAGAGTTGACCCTTCAGCTTTGTTCCTGGGATGCGAAAATGACTGGAAGTGCAGAATTTGGGGTATCTTGTGTATCTCATATAGAAGGAAGGATTAAGATTCTAGAAGATGACACATAGGTGTTGTGTTTGCTTTCAGTTGCAGCAGGAAAGGAAATTTGTGGATGTTAGTTTGTGGGAGATACTTTACTCGATTTGTCATTACCATTGTTTTCATCAAGATGGGAGGAAAGGAAACGTGTATTTTCAGTAGAGTTTGTGGGTGATATACGGGGTGTTCGTTTCCAGGAGTCTAAATTTTAGAGGGGTCACATCAAAGAAAATTTTGTTATTTAGAAGTATTAAATAAAATTTAATTACAAAACTAACCGCAGAACCCCGGGTCTAATTCGCGAGACGAATCTAATGAGGGTAATTAAGCCGTGATTAGATGATAGTCACTGTAGCATCACTGTAACAAAACATAGATTAATTAGGCTCATTAGATTCGTCTCGAAATGAGCATTCATCTGTCAAAAAGGTTTTATCTTTAAATTTTATTTAATGCTCCTAAATGACAAGATTCTCTTTCATTTTAAAGGTCTAAAATTTAGAGGGTTGGAAACGAACACCCCCATAATTTTTTATTCTTCCTGTCCATTGTTTCACCAAGGTTTTCTTCAAAAGTCACTATGTTGTATATATCTTGACAAGGAAAAGTGCTGGAGGTATTCTCCTGATGTTTTGTCACAAATTCCCCAAGAATGTGATGTTTTGTTATATATTTCTGGGTCAGGAGTTTCTTGATCTAAAATGCAAGCAATGTCTCTCTTTTTTTTTTTTTTGAGACGGAAATGCAAGCAATCTCAGAACAAGGAAATAGTACCATCTTATTGTGGACAATTATCTTCCCGGCTATATCAGTATTATTTATGTAAACCATCTATAGCTTAGAGTTGTATCTAGATTAACTGATTTGTTTGAAAAGGTATCCTTTTTCTACTTGAGTCTTTTAATGAGCAAGTTCATCCTCACAGATTGTTTACTCTCTGTTGTAGGATCATATATGAGCTCAGTTCACAAAAAGGGATACCTAGATTGCTGCTAGATGTTTTCTTCTCAAGCAAAATTGTTTTGTTCTCTTGACAAATCTTGGGCATTCTGCCTTTATTCCTTAGACTGTGCTTCTTCCCCTATACGTCGCTTGAACTTGCATCTTTCTACAAGTTCACTAATGCTACTTTCTTTCAAAAACGAACAAAATATGTGATTTTCTTGCATGTGCCGCATTATTCAGTTAAACAATCGCCTGGACATTGCCAGGAAATAATGGTCCGGGAAGAAGTCCTTCAAACAACTGCTATGAACCTAAGAAGACACGCCCATAGTTCAAAAAAATTCAAGGCAAGAAACCTTCAATGATTTGGAACTGATGTTCATAAAGCAATAACTATTATTAATCAAATTAATCATTGTAGGTGGACAACCTAAGCCGATCGTTGATGGCTGCAGATATTGGGCACTTTGCAGGTGTGACAGAAGAAGGAATAGAAATTGTCAGAGCAAACGACAAGAAGAAAGGATGGAAGAGCGCGCCAGCGGCGCGCCACAGCTTCTAGTTATGCAGAAAAGGGGAGAAAAATGCGCACCTTTGGCCAGAGACACCTCAGACGCGGCCATTTGCGGCCACACCAGATTGGACGCGTCCTCCCGATCAAACGCGCTGCTCGCTGCAGACAGAAACACCACAAAGGAGCCACACTCGTCAAGCACGGATCTTTCCTGCATTGCGGAACCCACACGCCGACACAGGCAGGCGCCGACATTGCGCGCCAGAGGGAAGAAGGGAACGCACCCGTGGAGTCCGGAAGATGGGAGACCGAGACGGGGGAGCCGCCATAGAGCACGAGCGGCGCGAGCACCGACGCGAGGAGCAGCAGCAGCAGCGCCGCACGGAACCGCCGCCGGCCCCGCGCCGCCACCGCCATGGCCCTGGCGGCCACTGCCCGGAGAGCCGTGGACGGCAGGTGCCGCCGCGCGTGTGGGGAGAGGGGCTGGAGACGATGGTGGCGGTCGCTTTCCGGTGGGGACAGGCGCTGCGCTTGCTTATTTTTGGGGGTGGCCGTGGCCGGCGCCGCGGCGGAGGGCGTCGTCGGCTTGCGGGAACGCGAGTTTTCGGGGGCCGTTGGGGAGCAGCGTGAGACGGGCGTGAGCGAGCGATGCCTATCCCATGCGTGACGCGTCGGTTTGTTGGGCGTCGCTTTTTGGTTCGCTTTCGCCACGTTGGAATGCAGCCAGCCAAATTCGCGAGGATTCCGGCTGATTGGTGAAAATGAAACGCAGAAATTCGGAGCAAAATTCAAACTTCGGAGAGCGAAATTGAATGAAACTTGTGGTTGTGCTTCTGCGAGAACGGGGGTCGAGTTTCGTGCTGTCCTCGGCGCGAGCTCCGTTCCTGTTATTTTTTGGGGGGTGGACGCGTTGCGTTGCGTTGCGCCGCCGATGTTGACGTGTGGTGGGGCGGTTCTGGTTGGCCCTCACGCGTCGGTGAGCACACGAGCCCGGCATGAGCAGATGGGCGCACCGCGCACGCATGCCATTGTCATTGACGTTTCGGTGGAGACGTAGGACTGCCAGTACACGATGCATACCCACCCACGGCCAAAAGGCTATTTTTCGTGGTGCCCCATCTGATGTGTAAGTACTTTGGGGGAGAAGGATGCATCAGTTGAACATTTGAACCATCAAAATTTATCAGTTGATCGCTTCAGAAACCTTTGTCAAAGTTGAGAAATCAGAAATGACACTCACATGAAAAAACATGGCTTCAGAGCTAGAGAACGACTACTCTACAGTTGAGTATATATAAATAGCATCCATCTCATTTAGTAGATAGTAAACTTTAAACAAATTCAGCTTCTATATGTGATCCTCTTCATTCCATTGTCCCAATTGATCTCCTCCTTCTAACCTATAAGTCTACCACTGCCCTCTTGCTCCTCACAGCCACTGTCGTCTTACATCCTAACCGCCCATGATCGTCGCCACCACTAAATCTCTTTAATATCCACGTCTCCGCCAATGACAACCTCCATGCCCATCTCTGGCTGGTAGTCATCCATGACCGCAATCGCGCTAACCTCTCCAATCCTGCAGCCTATCTCGCCCGCCACCCTCTTACCTGCCCGCGATCAATGGCGCCATCGTCGCCTCCTCTCATCATGGAATTATTGTTGCTGCTCTTAGTCCTCCCTTACAGGCGGAGACCATAGAAGGCTCTCAAACCCCTAACCTGACTCCTCCAACCAACGTCGTAACAAGGGGTGTGTATTGGCTAAGCAATGCGTGCGAGGAGCAAGAAGAGCTTCTTGCATCAGATTTGGTCTCTAAGACACTTGGTTGTTGATAGAAACATCATGAAACACCTCAAATATTTTAATAAAAAAAATGTATTTATCATATTAAATTTGGCTTTTATATAGTGCAGTATCGCAGTAAAAATAATGTACACCGTACCGAAACGGGCAAATGTTTGTTTAGCGAGGACAAGCTGCAGGTAAAATTCAGCTGTACAAAATTGAACAAACTCAACTGTGGAAACATCCAGCAGTACGTACAACATGAAACACAAAGAAATTGCAAAAAGGAAAAAGAAGACGGATATGATTATCCTCCTCCCAGCATGATATGCACTAGTGTACCATTTCTTTGTCTCTACACTGCCCCATCCGAATCATCACCGTCCCCGTACCCTGCACCTCCCCGCGCACGCCACGTCACCGTCATGCGGCTGATGATGGGCGGTGCGCCGCCGCGCACTTGAATGCCACGCGGGGGGCTCACCCCCACCCCCGTCGAACAATCACGCCGCCGACGAGGCCGGGCCGGGCCCGCCCTTGAGCGCGGACCGCCAGACGGGGTCGACCTCGTCGACGGCGTGGTCGTCGGCGAGCCAGGCGTCGACGCCCTCGAGGAGCGCGCGCCGGGTGGGCGGGGGCGAGACGAGGCGGTCGCCCGGCACGCCGATGGCCGCGGCGCCGCCGTCGACGAGGGAGCGGAAGAAGACGTCCCGCAGGTCCCAGCCCGCGGCCGCGCCGGGCGGCACGCCGAGCGGCCCGCCGCGGCACTTCTGCCACGGGAGCTGGAACACCCCCGGCGGCCGCCGCGACGCATCCCCGACGCCGTCGTCCCGCGCGGCGGCTTCCTCGAACGGGAAGTCGCGCGCGTCCTCCTCCTCCTCCTCCCTCCGGCGCTTGCGCTCCGGCCGCCGATCCATATGCCCTTCGCACTCGCACGGGCCTGCATCGATCGAACAAGTTCCGGAACGCGGTTCATGGGCATGCGGCATGCAAAAGGGACGAACGGTGCTGCTGTTCGATACGGGAACGCAAAAGGAACATTCATGCGCGGACGGCACGTACCTCAGACGCGAGAGGACGACGTCGAAGGAGAAGGCGCCCGCGGCTGCGCGAGGTGGTGTGTTTCCTGGGTTGGGTCTCGTCTGAGGAGGAAGAAGAGGGCGAATGGGTGACGAGGGCGTAACAGATCAGAGCGCGCGCGAACGGGCGAGCGTTGTGCACGCACAGCACGCCACGCGAAATGGTCGCCCAAAACTAACCGGCCATGCCATGCTTCATGCCAGTCACGCAGCAGGGATTTGCTCCTTGAATCTGTCATCGGAATCCGGGGCGTCGCTCTGTTGTAACTGTTTGTACGAGTGGTTTTTGCGTGACCAGGAGCGCGTGCGTGCTCTGTTGGCGATCCACCTTGGCTTGCCAGGACGGGCACTTTCCGCGCCGCGCCGGGTGCCAGCAGGAAGGCGTGCCAGGAATCACACGAGTTTGTGCCTCGCCAAAGGAGGAATAATTCGCTCAGAGTCACAGGCGTGCACACCGGCCGTGCATGCAACCCGGAGGTGGTGCGTCACGGGATCGCGCGCAAGTGGCAGCGCCAGCATCAGCAGCCAGGCGAGGCGCGCGCTAGGATGCCGCCGGCCCATGCCCGCACGTCGCGGCTGAGGCCGGGGCGCATCGCATCCGCATGCGCCCGCGGCTGGCGTGGTCACCTGGCTCTCCCCCTGGTTCCGTCTCTGCCAGCAGTGCAGGGCAACGACGCCCAGCCTGGCTTTCGTTCCTTGCTCGGACATGCGTCCACGGCACACTGCCTCTTAGAAAGAAGCACGAACGTTGATCTGACGAGCTAGTGGCACTTGTGTGCGACTTCATACAGCTAGTGGCTGGGTAGCTCCTGTGTGTGGAGATAACATCAAATATGTAGAAATCATCAAGTAGAACAACGCTCCAAACACCACAAAGGGGACCCACAATAAACTGCTTTGTCGCTGCTATATTTCATCTTGCTCCGGAAACAATTTGAAGACCAAGAGAACTCTCCAGTAATAATGTCTAAATCCTTTAATCATAATGCCTACGTACTACGGATCATCAAATTGTATATTTTGTACAAAGCTTTAATGAATGAATACAAGAAGTGATCTTTTCCGGCCCTTATCAACCTGGATCGCCCTCCAGCAGACCCATCACTCATAGTCTCATCTCACCGGAGCAGCTTGCATCTCTTTTGTTGCGCAACTACATAAGTGCAGCTAAGTAGTAGCAATTGTAGCATCTTTCGACTGGCAAATGCAACTATAAGCTTTGGACACATCTTTCATGGATTAGACCAACAATACACTGTACACCTCAAGAACTATGAGCAGATTTCATCTCTACGTTACCCTTAGCTAATCTGACATTGAAGTGATTTCAGAGGAGATGCCATCACCCCATATCTGCCCAAGGATCGGGTGACATTGTCAAGTGAGGCAGTGCACCATATGGAACTGTATCTGCACCAACCATTTAACCTTTCAGTGGACTGCATCAGCTGTCATAATACTAACAAATATCATCTTGCAATCCTCTTGGGGCCGTAGTGCTTGGCTTCCTATTCCACACACATATTTCAGGCATGGCATGGGTCAATATTCATTATGTTGTCTAAACCAAGACCTGGCCGTTATTGTTACTGAATGAACTCATGATCTGCGAGTACAATGGGCCTTGCTTCCCTCAGAATTCAGAGATATTCAAAATCATTGGAATCACCAGTAATCTCCACAAGAACAAGAGCCATTGCTGAAATGGTGGAACCTATTAGTGTCCCTCACAACAATGTCCCTCTCAAAAACACTAGAGACGTACTTGAAAGCAGAGTGGCAATCTCCACATATCCTAATATTCTTCATGATCCGAATCGTTGCTCCTGCAGGCATGTTGATCAGAGCAAATGCAAGTGCAATCTTCTCGCTATGGTACTGTAACTTTGCCTCCCTCTCTTGTTTATCGATGTGCACAAGCACATAATCCATGTTAGGGACATATCCTGCTTTCCTAATCCTCATGTTTATCTCATCCAGCATCCCCTGTATCTCTTTGGCATTCGGATGGGTGTCGTCATCTGCCACAAACATGTGCACGGAATTCTCAATCTCAACCCAACTACATGCAGGCTCCTTCTTCACACCTGTCTGCTTCATCATCTTCCTCACCCTAGCAGCAGCATCCCACTGCCCTGTGGAAGCGTATATGTTATACAACAGCACAGGTGGACCCGTATCATCTGGGTCAAGTTTAAAGACACGATCGACTGCGAATTGCCCTATTTTAGCATTCTTATGCATTCTGCAAGCACCAAGCAAGGCTCCCCAAACAGCAGCTGTCGGTTCCATGGGCATTTTAAAGGCAAATATCAGAGCTTCATTCAGCAAACCAGCTCGGCCAAGAAGATCGATAAAAGATACATAATGGTCGATCTCAGGCTCTACATTGTATTCTTTCATCATTTCAAAGTAGTGTTTGCCTTCCTTCACCAGACCTCCATGGCTACAAGCTGTCAAGATGCAAAGGAAGCTGACCTGGTTAAGCTGAATCCCAGATTTCCTCATCTCCTCGAAGTGGGCAACTGCTTCCTTCCCAAGTCCATACTGTGCGAACGCAGTAAGCATTGTGTTCCAAGTAACCAGATCCTTCTTATCCACACGGTCAAACACCTTCCTGGCGTCAACCATGCTACCAGACTTTGCATACATGTCAAGCATGGTGTTGCCGACGAACGCCGTCAGTTTCTGCCCTGACTTGATCATATGCGCGTGCACCCATTTCCCCTGCTCAAGGGCACCGAGGCCAGCAATGGCAGAGAACACGCTGGAGTAGGTGAAATGCGTCGCCTCAAACCCGTTCCTCTGCATCTCCGCGAACGTCTTCAGCGTGGTCTCTCCGTCCCCCTTCCTCGCGAACCCGGCGATCAGCGCGTTCCAGGACACCCCGTTCCTGGAGCCCAGCCGGTCGAACACCGCGACGGCCTCGTCCATCCGCCCCCGGCGCGCGTACATGTCGAGCAGCGCGCTCCCGACGTAGACGTCCTCGTGCCAGTCGCACTTCACGGCGAGCGCGTGGACCTGCTCCCCGACGCGCCTGTCCGCGCAGCAAGCGCCGGCCGCCTTGAGGAGGCTGGCGAAGGTGAACCCGTTGGGCACGACGCGGGCCCCGAGCATGGCCGGGAGGAGCCCTAGGGCCTCCCCCGGCATGTCGTTCTGCGCGTACCCGGCGACGAGCGAGGTCCAGGAGACCACGTCCCGGGTCGGCATCTCGTCGAACACCGCGCGCGCGTCCGGGACGGCGCCGCACTTGCAGTAGAGGTGGATGAGCGAGTTGCAGAGGAAGGCGTCCCCCGCGAGCCGGGAGGCGGAGAGGTGCGCGTGGACGGCCCTGGCATCGTCGAGGCTCTTGGATTCCGCGCAGGCGGCGATGAGGGAGTGGTAGAGGCGCGGGGTCGGGACGAGCTCGCCGGTGTCTAGCTGGCGGAGTGTGTGGAGGGCGGAGGAAGGGGTGGGCGAGGGGGCGGGGATGGCGGCAGCGGGGTCGGCGAGGTGGGCGGCCGAGGTGTAGGAATTGGTGGTGGTTCGGCGATGGAAGAGGTGGCGGATGAGAAGCTTGGGGTGCTTTCTCATGGAGGTGGCGGCCAAGGCGCAGATTGAAAACGGGAAAAGCGTTTAAACAGAAACAGGCTGCGAGCCTAAAAAGACCACAGCTGCCATCGAGATAGCAGCAAGCCAGCTACCTCAATGCGGATTGCGGAGTATGCATAGACAGGAGTACGATTTTTTTTTTCTTAAGTTTGTACCGTTAAGATAGCAAACGTAGATAAAATACACAGACTATCAAGTAAATAATGTGATATCTCAATTTTTCTCAAGGCTATGATGTCCCAGAAGGGGTACAATTTTGCTTAAAGGAGTACAAGCCAGCTCGCCGCTGCTGGGAATTACTGACTGATCATCGATCGTAGCTTCCGTTCTCCTATGCTGCTACGGGTTTCTATCTTCCCATCGCAGCTCCTCCGTTCTTCAGTTCATCAGTTGTACGTGAAGCTGCGAGCCACGCAGAGTAGGCTGGTGGCACCATAGAAATGTCTGGGTAGGCCCAACGAGTGCGGAGTAAGCAGAGCTTGATGATTATAGACTCAAGGTCCAGAAAAGTAAGATTGTTCTCATCTAGAATAACACGGTAACGGGCTGGCTTGGTTCCCTCAACAAAACCATGGTTACAGAGAAACTCAAGCTTATCATCCTTGCGGATACCTTCTTGAGCTACGTTTCCTCCGACCACCACGTATGTGACTGATGGCGCAAGTCCAACCTTTAAATGGGCGCAAGCCTGCTTGATAGCAAGTACTTCTTGACAGCAAATGTGGTTGATGTGATCTTCCCTTATGCCGTGTCTAAAAAGGATTATCCTGCAACCCCTTTTGATCTTCCTACAGAATGGGCGTATAAGATCGCCGATCATGCCACCATCTTCAGTAAAGAGTTTCTGTATGACCACTCCATCATTTGGCTGAACCACGGCTCTGTACTCTTTAAATTCTTGCCAGTCCACTGATGTAGCCACAGATGCAACGGTGTCACATGAGGTGTCAGCGCCAAAAATGAAGGTCGGGCCTTCTGACACAAATGGAATGAATGTGTCCCGCTCAACAACCTTAAGAGCGTTCTCAATGGTTGCCTCTTAACTAATTCTTAAAATTGTTTATTGAAGGAAAAGAAGAGAGAGAAGGCAGCTAACTCTTCCTCAAGAGGCAGCCTCTAAGAAAAATGAGTGATTTAAACATAGACCCCACTCATCTTCAACTCTTTGTAAGAGCTAGTTGCTACCTCTTAGCTGCCTCTACCGTTGGGGACGCTCTAAGCTTCATCTCACGGGCGGTTTTCTTCAGATATGGTTTGTCTGGCACAGTTTTTTCAGACAAAAATTTGTCTGGCTTCTTAAACATAGCAGAAGGCAAACAACATTGATATACAACTCCAAGGCTCTTGCACGCCTCTTCGATTTCGCCATCGCAATCCCTAGTTTCTGGAAGAATCACAAGTATAAGTCCTGTCGGTTCTCCCACCAGTTCATCAATTCCGGAAATCACCTCCATGATACATTTGCGCACACCCCGGAATGTTTCTGCTATACGATTGGGAACAGCAGATTTCACATGGTATGTCTTCATCGGCTCCCTGCAGAAATGCATTCCAATGCGCCCGCACACAACTGAGAGTCGACCAACAAAAAGGTGCACTCGCGCGTACATATTTGAGAAATTGACGCATACCCAGTCTTTCACAATTCCTCGTTCAATCTGCAGATTGCGATAGTGGAGATAATTCCTCTTAGGGCCCGTTTGGATGCCTAGAAATGAATTGGTTTCTTTCAATCAGATTCACAGAATCGAAATGGCTAGAATCGAATCATGTAGAAAACGATTCATTTTCGAAATTGTTGTTTGGCTGTGCACAAAATTACTTTCCATGAATTAAAATCTAAAGGACGTTTGGCTGTGGAATCAAATTCTAATTACTTGTGCATGGGCTGCTGGACCCGATCTTGCTTGACCATACAGAAATACTAGCACGCCAATCATTCATGGGCCACAGCTCACAGACCCATAGGCCATAGCCCATCAACGTGAATGGATAGGCAGAGCAGACGGATCGGTGCTCTGCTCATCTTCTTCTTCTTCAAGCTGTCTCCCGCCGCCATTGCTGAACACTGAAGCTTGTGCCGACGACTCAGGGGCGGTTGAAGGGCTACGGGAAGTAGCAAAATAGAATCCACACGCAACGGCGACCTCGACGTAGTCGATCCTGGCCGTAAATACGCCTAGGCCACGGAACAGAGGAGATGCACTTCTAGAGATTTGGGCAAGGAAGAAGACTGATGTTGGAGTTTGGTGGAGCTCGTGGTGGTGGTGTGCTCAGCAGGAGGCGCGGACTGGCGATGGCGAGATGGGGAAGGCGACGCAGGTGAGACAGGGACAGCGGCCTGGGTGAGAGGGCGAGAGCGACACGAGGGAAGCAACGGCGACGACACGAGGGAAGAGGATTCCGAACCTTTCGGAGCTTTTAGATCGGAATGTGTCGCAGGCTACCATTTCGGTGTATGGAAAATCCCGGAATTTCGCATTTCGATTCTGTGGACGCCCAAACACGTCGGGCTTCAGAAAATGATTCAATTCTGCTACATTCTGGACATCCAAACAGGCCCTTAATGAAACTCGCGGACATAGGCAATGGTAGCTTCTGACGGTGCCTCCTCTCGATTTGCATTGCCTCTGGTTTCTCTTCAGGCGTGATGTACCCAGGAAAACTCCCATTCTCAACATGACTAGCAGCTACGTTGGTGGCTTTAGGTCGAACACCTTCTCTTATCTTCTCGTGAGAACCATCGATTTGTTCAGAACCTTCAGCACCTTGTTGTGTCCCTTCATGGCAACTCTCATCTTCCTCGGACTCATCAAACGGTTCAGAGTCAGCATATTCACCCATTTCCGAGTCCGAACTAGCAAGGCCAAAATCATCTTCGTCGTCCGGGTCTGAATCAACTACTGAGTCACCATATCGCCCCCTTCCCAAGGCATCGTAATTTACAAAGTCCTCATCAAAACCACAGATTTCACTTGATGAATCACTATCATCTCCCGCCTCCCAGGAACCAAAGCGTGGGTTGTACTCACGAACCTTGGCGCTTATTTCATAAGCAGCGCTCTTCAGATACTGACTGCTCGACGTCCGAGCATGCTCCGGCAAACAACACTGACAGAGAACGCCAAGCTTCTGGCAAGTCTCCTCCACTTTGGCATCACAGCTTCTGACTGTGTCTGGCAGAATAACAACAATTAAAAGCGGCACCCACACTCCATGCTTGGTGATGAGGCTGTACACACCCAACAAAGCCCTTTCTATGACACTGGGTGCATCACAGTTTACGTGGAACAAGGCTGCTAGGCTGGTGGGAATTGGGAAAGCCCATCCCAACGGCCACACATGTGTCTCTGAGGCCGAGTATGAATTTCATCGTCTCTTCCGTAGTAAGGCTTGAAAAATCCACGCATGCCCATCTTCCCACCTTTCCTGCTTTGACCACCTGTCTCTTGCTGGAAGAACACTCAGGAACAGACCTTTCAGTTACATGGTCAGGGGGCAAGGCGGCGCCGGCAGCAGGCACTTCAACAGGATGTTCTTCAGTTGTTTGCTCGTCGGGATGGCGCGGACTGAAGATCTGCATGTTGGCCATCCCAGCCGGGTTGCAGGGTTTCGCCGGATTGGCCTTATTGAGCAGCTTCTCCAGGATGCCGTCGACGGCGTCGTGTTTGCGGCGCTTCTCGTCGTCTAGTCTTCAGGTTTGGATTGGGTGGGGAATTTTACTCACGCTGCGTGCGGCGGCGTTCGTTTATAAGATTTGGGATTGTGTATATGGATAGAAAGGAAAGCAAAGGGTTCGATCTGATCACCTGACATTGCGCGGCTTCGTCTGCCGCCGCCGGTTCGTGTGCCCCGCGATACACAGAGCCCGTGCGCCTTGCGCGTGCCGTTTCGTGGGCCGTTGTGAGCCGTATCTCATCCGTGGGCCAAAACAACGGCCTCGAGGGCAAGGCCGCCTTCCTTCCTCTTCTTGTGCGAAACGAAGTCCGCGCACAGTGTGGCCCGTTGCGCCTTGTTCCGCGACGAAGTCGTGGTACCGAAGCCACGACAACGGCAGCGGACGGAAGGCGTGGCCCCCACGGGACGGGACCGAAGCTGTCGCACCCGACTCCACCCAGACCCAACCAATCCGACAGCACCGGCGCCGCGGCCGCACCCGATTCGATTCGACTCGGCGCCGGCGAGCCACACCCTTTTATAACCCGCCGCGCGGCCGGGCACGGACGCCCAGGCCAGTACGCACGCACACCCGAATTCCCTGCCGAACCAAACCAAAAGGCTAAAGCTCCTCGCCTTTTCGCGTCGTCCCCTTTTCCCCGGGTGCGGCTGCAGCGGCGAGAGCCGAGAGCAGAGAAAGGCCGGCGAGATGTGCTGCTGCCCGAGCAAGGCGTGCTGCATCTGCACGCTCATCATCCTGGTGCTGGTCGCCGTCGGCGTCGTCTTCGGCTTCGGCGTCTACACCCGCGGATTCCACAAGCTCACCCACGACATCCACCTCGGCGGCCACCAAGACGCCGCCGCGGGGGGCTCCTTCCGCGCCTACGGCCACCTACTCGCCCCGCCGCCGCCGTACTAGGACGACGAGTCAGCCGGCGGTAGAGGACGGCTCCTCCTCGCCGAGATCTAGGAATCCTCGGCGATTCGGCCGCCGCATGTAAAAAGGAGTCCTGGTTTATTACTTACTGCATTTTGGATTTGTTTGTTCGATTGCTTACTACTATATACTGGAGTGCAATTCAATTTCATATGATACTGATTGAGTGACGCCAACTTCGAACGAGGCTTTATCCCGTCCCGCGCGGATTTGTTAACCTGCTGCCCTTATTAGTTATTACCACGGCGTCAGCCTGGGTTTGTGCTGATATTTTGATTACCGGTGTGTTCTGTTCTGTCCATTTGATTGCTGTGCACATGGATGGTGGTTTGGTTTGGCCATCTGACGTTTTCTGGCGCCGCTCACGCCAGGCAGCATGTGGGTTTGGCTTGTTGGCACCTGGCGGGCACACACGATCTGTCAACTGCCGTGCCCGGGAGTCAAGTGGTCTCCGGAAAGGGGAGAGCAGTGGCGTCTACGCCAATCCACTCGGCGCGCGATTGTTTTCTTCATGATGCTGACAGGTAAAATGATGAGTGGGATCGCTGGTGAGGTGAACCAAAAAGGCGGTTCCGTTGGCTTGTACGTTCGACTTTTGCTGCGTTTGCCCAATAATGCGGCTCAGGGAGTTGCGGAATTCTGTTCTTCTCCATCAGCATTCAGGACTGGCATCAGTAGATGCTACAGCAGCCTTTTTTTTGTGACCTTTGTTTTCCAAAACAAAAGAAATTCTTGGATATGAACTGAGCCTCCACGAATCCAATGCCAAGGCGAAGTCTGTCGCTTTGCAATGTAACCTCACCTGTTCAGCTCTAGTTCGTTAGCGATTGCTTGGCTTCGGAGCACCGAAATCTCAGTGGAACCGAAGGTGCATCTACCAAAAAGAGCTAGGGACGTCAACAGCAAAACAAGATGTCAAGGGTTGTTTGTCCGGTTAGAGACTAGGTCTGTCCATTGTTGTAACCCATCCAATATCTTGAGAGTGTCTCCAACAACTCCTAAAACTCATCCCTAAAAAACGACTCCTAACATTTTCGCACTCTCCCAACGTTCCACATCGTTGCCGCACCAAAATGGTGGTGAGTGCCATTCAGCTGCCTCCCCATATTGCCTGCTACCAATATATTTGATTGGTGATGCGACGAGATTTAGTTTTTTGGAATCCAATATAGTGGAGGATTTTTTTTCAAATTTTTTTTTTGGTGCAGGCAAGGTGGGAGGTAAGTTTTGCTCCCAATGGTTTTCTTGGAATTTATTGGGAGTTTTTTTCTTTTACATTGTTGGAGACGATGCTCTTGTAATAGGAATATGGAGATTGTACTACTACTAGCTATTTCCATTTTAGTACATTTTACACTCTAGGTTTGTGGTAGTTTAGATCGAATTATCGGACCAATAAAAGTTTGCCGCTTGGTTACCGTTGGAAAGCTTGTCTTTTGTAATGTGCGGCACTAAAAAAATTACTTTTAAGAGTTGGAAGTCATCACATGATTTCTTCAAGATACGTCCTGAGGTTTGCCATGAAGCGTATGGTGATGTTCAATGGTTCTTGTGGTACTAGATGACAAGTTACTCTTTTGATTTCGTTAAGATATTTTTTTAATATAAACTGAACTGAACGCCATTCGATTAGTAAAAAGCAAGGTCGATTTTTAAGACCGCGTCTTTTTTTTCCAATATATAAAAATCCGCGTCTTTGCATGCAAACAGGCCGAATTAAGCCCAATAGCCCAATAATCACAAAATAGCCCAATAGCCGAATTAATTTCTGTTTATTTCGTACTTCCGTCCAGACTGAGCCGGAAAACGATACTAGTACGACCCAAACTCGCCGTCGCTGCAACCAGCCTCCTGGGCAAGGATTTCCGCTGGCTCGCAAAGTCTCGACTCGCGAGAGCCAACTCTCCGCCGCCGGTTCTACACCGATCACCAAATCCGGGCGAGGTGGGCTCCTTCGTTACTTGATTCCTTGAACGGGTTCCTTCGTTTTCGACTGACCAAGATTCTTCCTTTTCATCGTATTGTTAGTTGTGGATTGTGTGCTACTGGTGCGCTACTAATCCAATCCAATCCATCCATGGTTCGTTTATGTGCTTCTTTCAGAGCTTATCCGATACCAAATCTCTTGCTGATATCTAATCATGGAGCGGATGATGTTTATTCCAAAAAATTTCAGGGTTCAGCTGAATTCTCATAACCAAGGTGAAGTCTGCCCATTGTGACGTGCTATTGTACCTTAAAAGCTCACTTGTGTAGAGAAGAGAGGAGGCAATGCACACCGTTTCCATTGATGAACCTCATACATATACACAGGCAGGAGGGAGATCACGATAAGGATCAAGCCTACAAGCGAGGAGTGCACGGTTACGTGCCCGGGCATCTAGGAGTGGAGCCGGAGAATATCTACTGAACAAGTGACCTAGTCATACTCGCTAACAACTTGTAAGCAAAGGTTTTACACGATAATTTTATATTTTCAGACCTTTCCACAAGGAATTGCTTATATTAATTATTACAGTTTCCTCATTTTGATGTTTTCTTTTCAGTACCAAAACCTCAGTGACAGTAGTACTGCTCCGTGGTTCCAAGGTGTATCCATCCCCAACAAGTAAGAAAAGAATAAGTAATGCCAATAATAAAACCGGATACGTCTCGGTCCGATGTCAAAACTGAAGGGCGCTTTGTCCAGTGGGAGGTCGGATGCCAAGAGCGCTTGAAAAAAACGAATCCCTTTATTGTAGGAATATAGAGATGGTATGTTCCCACTCTTCCTTTTTAATAGATTGCAGAATACCGGATGTTTAGATGAGGCTGTCAATCAAATCAACAAAAGGTGGAACTTTTCTTCATATAATAGAGCCTTGCTAGTTTGCTGTTGCCAAGCCCTAGCCTTGGGAAGCGTGTCATTGCTTGGCGTTGTCGGATTTCATTCAGTAGTAGGCTTGTTCAGTGTCGTCTTTTTCTAAATTTTTTCTGTTGCTTTTCTCTTGTAACCCCCCGTGTATACTCCCGCGGCTCCGGCAACCCTGGTTGCTAGTTCACGCATTGTCTGTTTTCTTCACTCCTCTTAATGAAATACATGCCCAGGCATGGTCGCGGAAAATAAAATCTTACATTACATAAAAATGTTTTTATTTGTTTCATGATGTTTTCCGACCTAGTCCCAGTGTTTGCATTGAAGGGTATATATTCACTGGTTCATGCAATACCATAATGCTAGAGCCTGTTATAGCAACAAGTGGTAAAAGTGGGAAAGTTATGGTATAGCATTTTCATGTTGTATTAACAGGTTGCCATAATGCTAGAGGACATGTTATGTGAGAGCACTGTTAGTGCAATAACTGGTGAAAGTGGGAAAGTTTTGGTATAACATTTTCATATTATCATTAACAGCTTAGGACCAAAATGTGACAACTTTGGATCTTGATCAAGAGTTTAGACTTCTGCTTTCACTCCAGCATGTCCGGAGTACAAAGATAATATTAACATGTTTCCTTCCAATCTAAAGTAATTATATCAAATATCTGCCTATTCAAGGATGGTTTCTCTAATCTACTTTCCACATGAAGTTATTATGGACTGCAAAGAAACTAATATTTTTTCATTTTTTTTTCTTTTCTAAGGCACTTAATGATGTGCAGAGTCAGCGTGAGAACTTTTGTGGAGATTATTTCAGAACCTTCACATTATACCAAGAACATGCGCCCTGCTGTTTCATTTTCAATGAAACTCCTATCTTTTCCTCCTAATCAGACGACCATAGCTCATGATCAAGGTACTTTGTATTCTGATTTATGAGTAAATTGCATCATAAGCACAACTATTTGTGTGAGGTTGGTGTGTTTAGGGTATATGACTTGGATATTTGTCATTCTGGCCATATGTCAAGTGGTGCACTTCAGATCAAAATTGTACCATGTGGCAAATCAATGCACCGATGGGGCAAAGTAGTATGCATGTTTTAAATATAAATGGAAAAAATCTGTAGGCTTACCCTTACCTTTAATTTGACAAAGTAGAATAGGAGGGGATCATAGACGGAGGGATGATCTGCATGTAGAATAAAATAGATGGAGGAGGAAGGTAGAGCCATTTTGCAAAAATAGAACTATGTATGGGCCAATATGGCATCCCAAAAAATGGTACATTGATCTATCATGCACCACACAAACAAAATCAATGACTAGAAGGAGCAATTCCCAAGCTCTATGACCTAGATGCACACCTGTCACATGTTGTGCTCACTCTTTATTTTTTCTGTACTTTGTGCCTTTCTAATTCATATTCATTATTCTGAAACAACTTGATCAGAAACAATGTGATCCTTAATCACTTCTTTGCCTGAACTGACACATATGCAGGCACAATCGACGAATCACACAAGACGGGCCATTTTGTATTAGCAGTGGATAGATTCGTTCCTGGAAAATTCTTAGTTGAAATCAAGTTTCTTGATATGAAGATTACAAATCAACTTGTAAGCAGTTAATACCTATCTTTTGACAGTGTTTCTTGTGCCCTCGAATATCTTCTTTAATTTAAATATAAGAACATTTCTTTTGCAACTGTACAGGGCTGAGGCCCTCTGTAACATAGATTCGTTCATGCATTTTGTGAACATTCATGCATTTTGTGAGTGAAACCCAGAATAAAGAAATATGAGTCATAACTCTTCTATCTATGGCTTTTAAGTTATAATCTGATGAAATGATGAATTCGAATCTATGGAAAGCATGTTTCTTTGTTACTTACATTCAGTTCTTCCTCTAGAATCATATGTTGACTGAGCAGCAATGAGAAGGTTTTTTTTTTTTTCTACGAGTTGAAAAGAATTCTTTTATTATAATATTTGGAGATTCTATGGGTACAGACTAAAAAGACATGCCGTAAGCAATTATCTGTCAACCTCTTGATTCTTAATAGCCTTGTGACACATACATCTAAGTTCACTGTTTTTGTTCTATAGTTTAGGATTATAAACTGCTAACATTAGTAGATGAAAACTGCAATAGTAATGGAGTAAAATTAAAATTTATGTTAGCCCTGTATAGCAACTGAAATATAAACACCACATTCAGCTGGTTTGTGGTTCAATTCACGAGCATCGTAACACATACCAACATTTTCTGTTGCTTCCCAGGGCGGTGAACCAGTCTCAATTTGGACTTCCTACATGATGAAGCCGTCACCTCAGCAGTCCCCATGGTCTGGGTTTGCCAGCATGCTGCAAGAAGGCATCCTCACTGACATCGCCATCAACACTGCTGATGGAAGCATTAAGGCCCATAGAGTCGTCTTGGCTGCCCGCTCAACGGTGCTCCGGAACATGTTTCTACACAATTTCAAGGAGAAACAGCTCTCTACAGTCGACATCTCTGATATGTCATTCGTCGAGTGTCAGGCCTTTATCAACTATCTGTACGACAATTTACATGAAAAAGAGTTCATTGCTCATCGGTTTGCCCTCCTTGGAGCTGCAGATAAGTATGACGTCTCTGACCTCAAAGTGGCTTGCCTTGATAGCCTATTGCAGGATATCGACACGGAGAACTTGATCGAGAGGCTTCAGGTGGCACACCTATACCGGCTATCAGAGCTCAAGAGGAGTTGTGTAAGGTTGCTTGTGGATTTCAGGAAGCTGTATGAGATTGAAGATGATTTCAACGAGTTCATCAGGACAGCAGACAACGACCTTGTCGTTGAAATCCTGCAATATGTTCTCCATAGTTTCACCTGCGTTGGTTGACAATGGTTTCCTTCTTTTTGTACTTAATATAGTTGATGTACTGACGGACTCTTTTTATAACTGTAAGAAACTTTAGACACGTCTTCACTCTTGACATACATCTCCTGGACCTGGAGGAATGTGCCCTCATCCCCTCTATAAGGTGCAAACAAAATTCAAAGAGTTCAAATCATGTACATCAGTCGTTATACTCTCGCTTCAAGTCTCTGAATAACAAGTTCCGCTGCATTGGCAAACCCAGATGTTAAAAATTCATTAGTAATCTCGAAAGGAAAAATTATCAGGACGGATTGAAAAGAAATATGAAAAATCTTTGGACATGCTTCATTACTCACCACCATGCACAAAATTCTAATCTAATTATATAAAGGCCATGAAAGCTATCAAAAGCTCTCTTCTCTGTGTTCGACCGGAACCCTGCTTATGACCTCCTCCCAGAACTCTGCTGTCAAAATTCGTTCCGAACCGGCCCCAATCTTGCCGTTGCAAAGCAGAGCTCTAGTATATATATACAGGCGCCGGCCCTCCCTCTCAGATGTCGCGTTTTCCGTCGGAGAGGTTCGTCTCAAGTCTCAACTGCAGCAGAGAGATGTCGATCTCTACGGAAGTGAGAACCGAAGGGCGATTTGCGCAATGGGAGGTGGCGGTCGCGCCCAGGCACAGCTACTTGTCATCTAACATCTTCACGCTGGGAAACTGGACATGGTACTAATACACGACCGACCCGATGCTCGATCTTCCTCTTTTATGTTCGCGCTACTCTTTTATTGAAGATGTTCTTGCTTTATTGCTGGTTTACTTATCGGATGAAGGATGATTAGATATAGTTTTTAAGAGTGATCGAACTTTTGTCCAGTACAACATATATACCTCATGCACCCAGAAAAGGATTTTGCTCGAGTTGAGAACAGCTTTAGTCTCAAAAGGTGTTAGCAAAGGTACAAACATCAACACTCAATAATGAATATATGCACCAACCTGTGCATATATCAGTAATTTAAAGTTTGTTACTATGTTAATGGGGCTTGGTGAAAGGTTATAACTCGGTACTTATTCTATTCGATGATCTATGGTTTGAAAAGTGTTTTTAGCTAGGGTTCGAAGAATATAACATCATTCTTTCAAAAATACTTGTGAATTTTGATGTACATGACGCATAGTAACCTGCTGTGCTTTAACATCCTTAGCTTCGCTCCCACGGCCCCACCTACAGAATGTCCTATCCACTGGTTGAAGTGGGTTTTTTGTCCTCCCTTTGTTATGTTTGTAACTGTAACTACAGAGCGTCCTATCCACTAGCTAAGAAAACTTGCATTGATTTCTGACTGCATGCCATTTTTTTGGGGGGGCAAATGACTCACTGCGCGTTTTGAAGGCGCCTAAACGTGGAGAAAGACCACGTGCAAACAACCTACATGAATCTTACAAGGCTAGGGCCACGAGACTTGGACGCGGAACGGACGGACACCATTTGCTTCAAAGCTACTCGTTTCCCTCAATCTTTATGTTCTCATCCAAGTAAGTTTTGCCGGAATGGTTTTTTTGGAAGGAATTTATTTTACTGGTTTCAAGTTATCTCACACCAAATTCTTATATTTAGAGTTTGCAAAACTTCAGGTTCTTTGACAAAACTATCACGAAACTACAAATTTTGAGGTGATTTTATCACAGCACTATGGATTTAGAGTTTTTGTTCTCTCGTACGTGTAAGGTTGCGATAGTTTTTTTTTTTGAAAGATCCCAAATCCGTAGTGATGTGATAAAAAAGGGAAGGCCACTTGTCTGGTTTAGAGAGCAACATCTCTAAATTATGTAGCTTTGTGATAAAAAAAATGCAAAATCCCTAATTTTGGATAGCATTATCAAACAACATAGTTTTATGAAATTTACTCATTTTATTTATTAAAATTGAAATCAATCGTTACATCAACTGTTCATGCAGGAACCGTAGCACACGGTGGCAATTTTAGATGGGCTATTCCAGGTTTTGATTCTGGAAGACTCTTGGTTGAGATAAAGCTTAACGCCACGAAAAGAAACGTTGTAAGCCATTTCTGCTCCCTTTTACCCTGTGGTTTAGTTTTTGGAAGCAATTTAGGTGCTAATAGCAAGCGAAATACATGTGAACATGAAAAGAAGTATTATTGTATATGTAGTAACCTTGGTCGGAGTTTGATCTTATCCTAAACACAACACTGTATTTGTATTGTAGGCTGGGGCACCGCTCGGATCTCAGGCGGAAGCTATGGCACAGTCCGGTGTTGCACTGATGCTAAATGAAGGCATTCTCACTGACATCACCGTTAACGCCGTCGGCGGTAGCGTGGGGGCTCATCGTGCAGTCTTGGCCTCACGCTCGCCGGTGTTCAAAGTGATGTTCTCGCACGACCTCAGGGAGAGGCTGCTATCCACCTTGGATATCCCTGACATGTCCTTCGCTGCGTGTCGGGCTTTTATCAGGTACCTCTACGGGTTCCTTCGTGAGGGTGAGTTCCTGGAGCATCGAAGCGAGCTCCTCTCCGCTAGCGACAAGTATGACATCCCTGACCTGAAGAAGGCATGCGAGAAGAGCATGGTGCATGACATCGATGCAGAAAATGTGCTTGAGAGGCTACAAATGGCTCGCCTGTACGGACTATCGGAGCTAACGGGGACTTGTATGAGGTTGCTCGTGAATTTCAAGAAGATTTATGAGATTTCAGATGATTTTGAGGATTTTGTGAATACAGCAGATGTGGATCTCGTCATTGAGGTGATCCAGAGTTGCAGACAAGCCCAAGGTCAGCCAACAATATACAACCCAGATGTGAGAAGCGCCCTCACATCCGGGTGGGCCACGTCATACTCTGTAGATGGGACTCAACCCAGCCAAGAATCCACAAGAATTGGGGGAAAACCGATCAAGCCCAGCTCTTTTGAGATCCGAGCCGCTCAAGTCTTGCGATCGAGATCGACATGGCGAGCAGCGAATCCCTATCCACGCGACACCGACGCGGCCTTTTGAGAACTTCGGGCGATTCGTGAGCGACGTGCGGAGGATCAGAGCAGTAGTTGTACTTCAACATTCGATAAAGGCGTTGTTCACTCTGATATTGTCACTTTGTCAGTTGACATTGAGACATACCCTTCCAAGATCAAAGCAGAATTTTCAATTGATTTTGACTCTTTTCGATCAAAGCAGAGTTGAATGCGGAGAAGGCGAGAAGTCATCTTGTAACCTCCTTTTATGTTTTGACTGGTGTAAGTGAGCAAGTTTCTTTTATGCATATTTAGACTTGAAATGTTGGAACTATTTACATTGGACATTTTGCTTCTTTTGTACTTCACAGTTGAGCGACTGTAATTATATTACCACATTTTTAAATATATTACATTGAGTGTATGAGATCTCCCAAGTATATCATCACACTTTTAGTTATTTTATATTATATTTGCTCAAACAAATTTTATCGGTATTTACCGAATTATTCAATGAAGTATTGGCCTAGCATACCCTAAGTTAAAATTCTAGATCCGCCACTGGCCCCATCCATTACGCCCCTGCCCTCTCCTACCACATTTGTCTGTCCCCATCACCGTTCTCCTTCCCTTGTTCCTTCTACCTATGGACCACAACCTCCCCTACATTCTTATCACTAGAAAGAGATTTGCTGTGCTTGATAGCCCTGCTTGATTCTGTACAAATTTAGAAATCAAAACAATAAATCATTTATAATACATTTACATAAATAAGAAAATATGGAGTTCAGTGGGCATCTTATAATAGTAAAACAAAAATTCTTGATGCGAGTTATTGACTCGTTGGCTCCAACTCTTGAATGTACTTCTTCATACAAATATGCATATATATGAAGGTAGCGAAGTGGGGTGGGGTGGGGGGTATCTGTTAGCTTTATGTGACCCGTGACACTTCATTGTTATGAAATGGTTTCAATGTTAGTTGTACTGAAGAGCCTTTTGAAGCTCACTATATAATTTTCAATATCAAATCTTAAAATTAAAAATGTAAAGAAATCAGTGGAGAAACATACTCTCTAGAAAGTGGAAGAAAAGGAGAAAATTGAGTTGCTTCAACAAATACAAAGATTTGTATATTTGGTAAAGGTTAATAAAAGAACTTTCAACTAGAAAATGTTACATACTATATATGATATTTGATTCTATATGAACACAGTAACATCAATTATATATATGTTGTCAATCGTTACAATTTGTTGTTATCGACAATCATAAGTAAAAGTTAAAAGAGACTTTGACCAAACCAAGAGATAATCACTACTATTTGTGGAGAAATGTTATTTTAATTGTTATGGCGGCAAGTTTTGTACATTAGCCTGGAACTATGATTAATTAAAACCGTAGGGGCGGGGGCGGTCTCCAAACTCCACAAATCCTGATACTTGAATTGGGACTTTAGACACTGTCAAGATGATATACACCTGCTTTCTAAAGCATGTGTTGTTTGTTAAATCATTCCATCTTTATTGGTGGGAGTGAGAGATATTATCAGTAGGTTGTTTACGCATTGTTGGGGATATTGTTCTACATGTGCCATTGCATAGTGGAATTTTGAAGTCTCCTTGGTGAGAATTTAGTATAGCTATTGCTTCAGATCACCGTGCCTTGGCTCTGCAATTGACCAGAAAAATGAGCATGCCATGTGAAAAAAAAAGAGAAAACTTTACACTTTGTTGTAGTCTTTTAGTTCTCATCAAAACTACTCCCTCAATTCTTTTTTAAATGACATTGGCTAGCTCAAATTTGAGCTAACAAACGTCATATAATGAAAAACGGAGATAGTAGTTTCGGAAAACCACAACTATTTACGCTTTTGTATGAAAAAATCATAACTTTTTCATCTGATCCCACCTGACGGTGACCACTAGGTTGTGCAGGACAAGTGGCGCTGACATGTGGGGTCTGTAAAAACTTATTATCTTATATATGATACAAAGGCCTAAATAAGCATGGTTTTGTTAAACAAATTTTGTGATAAAGGTATTAAAAGTTGTTGTTTAATGAAATGAGTTAACCCATATATATTGTTGTTTTTTAAGCCCACGTTCCTCACCCTCCTTGTAATTGTCTCGAAGCTGCGTCGGTCTGCGATGGCCGCGAACTGCGCCATCTTTGTTGTAGCCCAGGGCACGGAGGAAGCCGTGTGGTACTCCATGACGTTCGTGTCGTAGACAAGGCCGGGGTCCGCCACACGTCGTGGCCGGCCATAGATGAATAATGGCGTTGCTTGGAGAACAGAGGTCCGGAGGAGCGACATGAGTTGCTCGTCGACGTCCTCACTGGGATGTTATATTATCTCCAACGAGTGATGCATATGATGACTTACACCTAAAATGGGGTTGAAAACTGGCAAAATAGCTCTCCAACCGACCACCCAAATAGAAGATCCATTCTTGGAGTCGTGGAGGTCGCCACCTAGAAATGAAGCAGCACAGCCCCTTACCCATCCGTCCGCAACCGCTTCTTCCTCAACGGCCGCTGTCGTACGTGCTTCCCTCCCGGTTCCGATGGGGGTGGGGCGACGCTGGCGATAAGGTTGCCGAGAGGCTGCTGCTGCGCGGCATCACGTGCGACGCGCCACCGGGGGAGCTGGTGGCCATCGTGGGGCCGAGCAGCATCGGGAAGATGACGTTGCTGTCGGTGCTGGCCAGGGCGGCGGACCCTGGCTGCGTGGCGGCCGGCAAGGTGCTGGTGAACGGGCAGGTCGTGGGCGAGGTGGTCATGCGTGAGCAGCGGCTGGTGGTGGTCGTCCCCAAGATTCAGCAGGTCGAAGCGGCGGCTGGGCGAGCACGAGGTGGAGAAAGGGGAGTCCGTTGAAGATTGCAGTTTTTGGGTGACCTTTCAATGTTTTGGACATCTATTTAGTGTTTTGGGTACTTCTTTCCGTTGAAGATAGCCTAAATGGTAAAAGGAAGTTCCCTTTTTTTTGTCGTCCATGCCGGTCTGGACTCTGCAACCGTTGCGTTTCGGTTTCTAGCACGACACTCGCCGATTCCTTATTATGGTACCCATGTTGGCCGCCTCCAGGAATTCGGCTTTCTCGTCCGCCGCAACAAAAACCTAAAAACTCCCTTGTCTTACTCCTAACGCCACGCATAATAACCGCCAAGGCTTCCGCCGCTCCTCTACCGATCCATCTGTGCGAGGACACCAGGTGCTTCTTGTGTTGGTAATAAGTAATCCCTTTCTGAACGTGATTATTTGTTTGGTGTAAGAATTTGTTTTGTTGTCGATCAAACTCAGACTAATTCACAAGCTAGCAGTACTTAGACTGGATTCAATTTTTACATGTTGCTGACGATATCTCGGTACTAAAATTCCAGGAGGACTACGAGGCACATCCACCTCCACAAATAAGGGCGTCAATTGCATCCATGCATGTCCGCGAGCAAAGTTAAGAGTGAAGGGCACTTTGTCCAGTGGGAGGTCGGGCGCTCTGATTTGCACAGAGGGTCAGATGCCTTTATAATGGGACAGTGGAGATGGTAATGCCGCCACTATTTTTTTTTTGTGCATTGCAGACTTACATTAAATGAGTTTATTGAACTAATGACAGGTAACATATTTCTTCGACTTCCTTGATTGTTGGCAGTAGCAAAACCCTTGTATCATGTTTTGGAAGTGTGGTATTCTGACAAATCTTACCACCTTGGTTTAGAATTTCCGCACAGTTACATGAATTTCTATGTTGTTCATTCAGTAGCTTATTGCTAGGTGACATGTCATGAGAGCAACCACAGATTAAGATGGGGAAGAAAGTGTATGGGTTTTTCACTTCATTACTGGTTAATCGAGATCTTAATCAATTTCCTTTTAAGTAGCTTCATGGAGAGCGTAGTGCAGTAAAATTAGCTTAGCTTTTTGTTCCAAATTTAAATGGCACCAGTGTGATGCTTAATCGAGGGCGTAAAGTTCAGATTATCATCTAATAGTACAGTAAAGTTAGGCTTGTAATAACACCACCAGAGAGTTTCAAAATAACATGCATCTTAAATTTCCTTTCCACAGGTATAGTAATGAACTTCCATAGAATTAACTTTTTCGTTCTCTGTGTTATTTGAAGGCATCTACGGACTAGCGAAATCAGTGGAAAAACTTGTGTGGAGCTCTTAGCAAGACCATCACATTCTACCAAGGATGCGTGCCCTGTAGTTTCCTTCTCGATGAAACTTCTCTCTCCTCTTCCTAACCAAACGATCCTAGCTTGTCATCTAGGTAACTTCATATTCTACTCTTTCTTCATTTTTTTTGTTATTCCGTGCCTTTTCCAAGTTCATCTTCGTTACTATTTATTTATTGAATCAATTTGCTACCGTATCAACAATGTAGTCCTTCACTTACTAACATTGACTAATAACATATATGCAGTAACTGATTTGCCACTCAAGATGGATGGTGGTTTTACTTGGATAGTGGATAGTTTTGTTACTGTGAGATTCATAATTGAGGTCAAGTTTCTTGACCTGAAAGTCGCAAATCGATCTGTAAGGACCTACAACCTATCTTTTGATATTTTTCATGTACGCACAAGTACCCTTTTTGGATTAAAAAAACAGAGCAGCCTTTATTTTGTAAATTATGACATTATTGAGATCCTCTGTACGATTTTACCTTGATATTTCAAATTTGGAAAAGCATACGCTTAGTGAAGAAAACAAAGACTAATTGAAATTGTAAACAAAAATTAGATTAAGGTCAACACTCTTCAACTCATGATTGGAGTTTATGCTAGAGTCAGAACAAATAGAAGCATATTTCTTTTTACTACTCCCTCCATCTTTTTTTTGAAGTCGTTCGGACAGCATCAGGTAGTTCAATTTTAGCTTGAGCTTGATGTCCGAAACGTCAACAATTTGAAGACGGAGGTAGTAGTATTCATTAAGTCAAATTGTTTTACTAAGATCCTCTCGTACACTAAAATCAGCAAATTCATTATACTTATTGGAAGAAGTGTAGGTGGAACTAAGCAGGCCAGAGTTGATACAATGCATAGGCGTAATGGCATCTGCATAAATTTTACTCCTGCTTAAGCGCTGAAATCAACCTCTTGATTCTTGTTAGCCCCTTTGGGTTTGAACATGAAATTTTGCAGTGTGACATGTGTTGTTCAAATTATAATATCAAAAACTTTGTTCTGTAAATTACAGTAAAAATTGACAGTATCCGCCCGTTTTTCTATGCCTTGTATGAGAATCGCCAACATATTATATTCAACTGAATACTACTGTTAATGTTCTTCATTGTTTGCAATTGAAATAAGAAAGTAATGCAGATTTTTTTTACGTGTTAATAACGCAAGTTTACTTGAAGCTCAACAACAATTCTTTGCTGTGACACCACAGGATTGTGATCCGGTATCTATTTGGCCTTCCTTCGCACTGAAGTTACAAGACACATGTTCCGAGATCGCCGGCATGCTGGAAGAAGACATCCCCACCGATATCACCATCAGCACCAGCGATGGAAGCATTAGAGCCCACAGTTCCGTCTTGGCAGCCCGATCACCTGTCTTCCAGAGCATGTTCTCACACAATCTCAAGGAGAGGCGGCTCTCTGCGATCGACATCTCTGACATGTCCTTCAACGAGTGCCAGGCCTTCATCAACTAGGCCTTCATCAACTACATGTACGGTAGTTTACACGAAAAGGAGTTCATACCTCATCGAATTGCCCTCTTTGGGGCCGCGGAGAAGTATGACATCTCTGACCTGAAAGCGGCTTGCCTCGAGAGCCTGTTGCAGGATCTCGACGCGGAGAACTTGATTGAGAGGCTTCAGATGGCGCATCTTTACCAGCTATCCGGGCTGAAGAAGACATGCATAGGGTTACTTGTGGACTTTGGGAAAGTTTACGAGATCGTTGACGAATTTACCGAGTTTATCAAGACCGATAGGGACCTTGGTTCTGAAATCCTAAGACTGCTTGGCCCGTCCACAGGCTTTGTTTGAAGACCGCTGCCCTCCTTAATTTTACGCTGACTGCTGAAGAATCTTGTGTAGGCACATGGCGATTTTAACTGTAAACATTACTATCTCACGCAAGATTCTGAATATACATTTTTCAGGACAATAATTTGTTAACACTTGACACAGTGCAAGCAAAAATGCTATTGAGCTCTTTTGTACTATTAATTATTGAACACGGGCGAGCTGTTATAGATTCGCTTCGAGTTCATGAATTGCAAGAGGATGTAACCGATTGAAATCCGGAATGCAAGAAAGAAACTTGTCGGGCCGTAACAAATCTGGAAAAAATTTACACTTCATTTTTTTTAACTTATCATCACAGACGAACACGTCAGGTCATCAATGCATCGTTAAGTTCATGCTCATCGAGCCAACAGCCAAAACCTTCTTTGGTCAGTTTGCTCACAGACGTGCATAGAAATGCATCCTATCACAGCTCATCAAGCTGCCGAAAGGCCACTCTTCTTCTTCTTCCTGGCGTCCCCGACCCTCACCACAAGAGGGCTCCTACACGGTGCCCGCCGTCGCCATCCGTCCAGACCAGCCGCCCGAACACGTACTCCCCCGGCAAGAAGAAGCCTTTCCTGGCCCTGAACGCGACGGTGAACTCCCTCTCCTCCCCGGGCGCGGCGAACTCGAGCCGCGCCGGGCGCACCTCCACCGCCACGCCGCGCGGCGCGGCGACCCTGGCGACGTACGCGGCCGGGCCGGCGCCGACGTTCCGCACCCTCCTCGTGACGGCGCGCTCGGCGCCGGTGGGGGACAGGTGCGGCACCGCCACGGACGGGTAGTTCAGGTCCTCCGGCAGCGGCGCCCGCGCCGCCGGGCACGCGCGCTGCTGGCGCGGGCCGGCGCCGGCCATGAACGCGGCGATCGTCGAGGAGTTGTAGCCCAGCGCGCAGAGGAAACCCAGGTAGTCCGTGGCGTTCGCGTCGTAGACGAGGCCCGGGTCCGCGGCGCGGTTCGGCCGCACGTGCCCGGCGCCGTAGCCGAACGGCGTCGCGCGGAGGAACGACGAGTTGCTCATTGGCTTCTTCATGTTGTCCTGCACCCTGGCTGCAAAGCATCAAGCAACTCTTGTCAGCGCTCGAGATACATGGTAGCGAGTAGCAATTGCAGTACATTGTGCAGTGTCTGCGTCAGGAACTGTAAGTTACCGGTTGTCATGATCGCCGACTTGATTGCGGCCGGGCTCCAGTCGGGGTGGATGGCCTTGAGGAGGCCGGCGATGCCCGCGACGTGCGGGCACGACATGGAGGTGCCCGACTCCGAGTTGAAGAGGACGCGGCGGTCGTCGAAGGCGAGACCTGTCGGACCAGCCAGGCCGGTGAACGCCGCGAGGATGCTGACCCCCGGCGCGGTGATGTCAGGCTGCCGAAGGAATCATCGGTTACAGATCAGTCAAGCTCATGGGAAGAGTGAAAAGAATTCAGAGGAAATTTGCGCTGGAAATATTATTTTGAACCTTGAGGATCTGAGGAGTGACGGGGTTCGGGCCCTGAGAAGAGAAGGCGGCCATGAACGGCGCCGGCTTCGTGTCCACCGCTGTGGTTGGGACGGTGATGTAGGCTGACGCCGATCTGCACGACCACGACACAAGGAGCTCAGGATTTAGGGGGGAAAAACATAAGAAAAAAATGGATAAAACACAAGGAAAAAATATGGGAAAACTGCCTAAAAAGTAAACCATCTGGCCCATGCAGGTCTCGAACCTGCGACCTTCGCGTTATTAGCACGACGCTCTAACCAACTGAGCTAATAGGCCGGTTTGCTATAACGATTTAAACAAAATATATAGATTATTACCTGGTCGAATTTATGTAGGCCAACAGTATAAGCCCATCAGAATAGGTGATGTGCGTGGCCGGGAGCACGTGCGCATCGGCGATCATCTCGTTTCCGCTGGCCTCATCGTTCGCCAGCACCAGGCCAACCCCTCCAGCCCGGCGAACCTCCTCGCCTTTCTCCACTCTCGCATTCTTCCCCCGGATGCACACGACGATCCTCCCCTTCACTTTCGCCTTATCTAGAGATCTCTCAATGCACAATTTCCTGCAGAATTAATTAGCGTGTGCATAAAATTTTACATGACAACCATCCAGCCTTCAGAAGATTAACAATTACAGATCTCGAGAACATTGCGAGGCTGTTCCATTCTTACGCTTGATTTGCTGTTGCGTTTGCCGCCTTTGCTTCCACGGAGCTGATCAGCGGGTAGTACTTGTCGCCGGAAAGGCGAACTGGCGAGAGGCTTTGCCCCTGTCAAAATAAAACGCAACATTTAGTCAGATAAATAGAGACTGAAATAACTGAAGTCTGAAAGACAATTTGAGGAATCTGCCACCAACTTTGATCCGCTTGTTGTTGTCGAGGACCATGTACGCCGGGAACTCCCTGTCCATCGTACTGGCGCCGACGGTCACCAGCCACGGCGCGGTGTTGGACACGGTGCCGGCGTCGGGCCCGGAGTTCCCGGCCGAGCAGACGACGGTGACGCCGTGCCTGGCGGCGTGGAACGACCCGATGGCCACGCCGTCCCGGAAGTACTCCACGGGGGAACCCCCCAGCGAGACGGAGAGCACGTGGACGCCGTCGTGGATGGCCGCGTCGAACGCCGCGATGATGTCGGCGTCGAAGCACTCGCTGCCGTTCACGGGGCGCCAGCACACCTTGTACGCCGCGACGTGCGCCCCGGGGCGCCGCCCTTGGCCGTGCCGTTGCCGTACCCGAAGAGGTTCGCGCCGGGCACGAACCGGCCGGCCGCCGTCGACAGCGTGTGCGTGCCGTGCCCGTCCGTGTCCCGCGTGCTCGCCGGGTGCGACTGCTGTCCCACCGTCGCCATGTACCCCTTGTTGAAGTACCGAGCGCCGATCAGCTTCCTGCACGCAAGGCATATACGAGCACCATCAATTCTCAAAGCACAGTTTACGACTAATCCTACCAATCAAACATAATAACAATGCTTAAGGCTAATGTTCCAGTCAACGTTCCAGTAAAATCTCGCACGGGGGCGACAAAACTTTCTGCAGAAGAGCAGTGTGATGTATGGTCGGATGCACATGCCGCAATCTGTGCTCTGAGACCTCTGGCTCTGGCATTCCCTTACGGGAGCAGTTCTTCAGGTTTTGGCAGAGCCGCATTATAGACTGTCGATCTAGTTGCACCGCACGATCATAAACCAGATGATGCTTGTGCAGGAACCATGGATCCCTATCCAGCCCCGTCCATTGGTACACATGCCAAAGCTCTGTGCGTGGATTAACACATCGTTTTGGAGCCTTTCTGAAGATACAAACCGTGGTGTCTGCTTGCTGCTTGTCGAGACCTGAAGCAGTCCATCGAGCCACTCCACACGGACAGGGGCACAGGGTTTACATGCATGGGACAAGGCGGATTCGGCGCGAGGCAAGCACGATCTCCGAGGGTCCTTGTAATCATGGGAAAGCGCACGGCAAAGGGATGGAAATCTTCCTAGGATGCGAGGCAGTTTGGGCCCTAATCTTAGCAGAATTATGGCAGCAATCAGCTGTACGTGTGGTGGCAACAGCGAAAAGGGAAGCTCTGCGTGAAGCACTGTTGATTTGATCAGGTGTGCTCTGCACGCCCTCATCACATGCGTGATTCGTCAAGGGGTGAAATGGTGGAAAAGTATGCAGAGCGAAGAAGAGTGGCTGATAGAGCTTTTGTTGAATGACATATTTTTTCCATTTTGAACCTTGTTCATGTTTTTATTTCACAATGTTGAGGATACCACCAAAACAGTAGATCTGAATGTTACACTAGCTTGTTGAAAGAAAAAATATCAGACTTGAGACTTATATAGGACCTTAAGACAAGCTGCTTAGTACCATGCTTAGCGTAGATATGGTGAACTATTACATAGTTTGGCTATCATAACTCTGAAGTTCAAAGCCATTTGTTTAGAAAAACGCCGAAACAAGGGCTAGCCAGTGATCTTACGTAGGGATCACTTTGGAAGTAAAATCCTATATACTAATATTTGTCAGGAAATGTTTTTCTTCCATTTTGAACCTTGTTCATGTTGCACTTCTTTCTTATACTACTGACACATCCTTTTGTACGAGTTACATACATCAACACAAATTGTTTCTATCACAAATCTGAAGTGCAAAATCCTTTGTTTAGCAAAGACTCGCTCAGTAATATGTCGCTTCGAAAGTTATGTATACTGATGCATGCTGGTCGAGTAGCTAACTGACGCTCACTAATCGTACCCAACTTTTGTTTTTCTTCCCATTTAACTGTCAGCTTTATTTTGTAGCTGCAATCTTGCTTGTTCCCTCAGCATTTGGCGAGTCTGCCAAACCAACTACTAGTAGTTCAAAATATCAAAGTTTGCAGAACAAGCAAGTTATGATAAGCGTTGTCTCTGAAACCGAAGGCGGCGGCTCTGTCGGTCTGCAACATCTTGCTATTAGTTTACGCTTTACGACGCTGTGTTGTGCCAAAACAGGAGAGCAAAGAACCGGAGTCAAAGAGAACATGCACTGTCACTGTCGTGCTGAACGACTTAAAAACACAATCAGCACGGTTTACCCCACAAGGATAACGCCGTGCTTGTTTCAACCTCATACTGCACGCATGCAGTTTTTAACTATGCATGCATGCCAAGGGAGATGAATGACCGGCACACATGTTAATAAACTGCACAGTGCCCGAGCCAGAGTGCCATGGACGACGACATGGATGGGTGCAAGCAAAGAAAGAGAGACAAACAAGGGGAGGAGAGAGGAGGGAGGGGGACAGACCTGTTGCAACGAACCTGCGCGTCGTCAGAGGCCTGCTGGTCCTGGCAGATTCCCCGCCACCCGGCCGGCGCGGGGCCCATACCGTCGTCGCTGAAGCTGCCGGCCTCCGGCCACACCCCTGCAGAGCACGGCGGCAATAATAAGCAAAAGCAAAACGCCTTGTTTAATCACCTCGTCGATCGATGGCACGCGGGCATGGTAAGGAATTAGCATGGCCCCATGAATACTGCTGTATTGTCTGTGGCCCGCTGCATGCGCGCACGGCAGCTGCTGGGGACGACGACGACGACGGACGGCGGCAGGGACTTGACTCTACATGCGGGATTCCCTCCCTGCCGCCGGCCGTGTGTCTGTGAAGCCCCACGCACGTACGGGCACGGCGCAGACCCAGTGCCGTGCAACTGCCGTGCTGCGGTAGCAGCCGTGGTAAAGCGGCAGATGCTTTGAAGACCAGTCACGAGCCTGGCCACGTATTTGTACTCTGCTTGCTAAGCGTGTTTGTTTTGCTCCAAACAACCAGTAAATTAGCTTCTCTAACTCAACCATTTTCTCTTCCACTGCTCCTACATGCTGCCCTACAGTAACATCCAAATAGCCTAGGCTTCAACAGCGTAGCAGCTACAGAGCAGGGCTACCTCCTCCAAGTCCCAAAAGCCATGAAAGCCGTGGCGGCAGGCGAGCAGCAGCCGTTCCCACGGGCGCCCGCAACGGACAATTAATCCGCTGCGCTCGGCTGCATCCGGGACAAATTTCATCGCAAACTGCAAGCCAACGCTTGCGTCTGCGCAGATACTGATTGCAGCCACTGCCGCCTCTGCGCACTCCGGCCGGCCGACCGGCCGCCTCTTCACAAGCCAACAGAGGCCGTCTCCAGCTTTACACGGACCGATGGATGGCGTCCGTGAGCTGGCGGCGCGGCAGAACGTGGACTCCTATTTTGTTCCTCTTTATTATCAACGCGTTTCTCTTCTAATTAGCGAACTGGTTAAGGGCCATTAGTTCTACTTGTATGAACTCTATGGTTGACGTGACGACAAGGAACAGCTAGCGCGAAGAAGAAAATCGCACTACCAAGAAGAACATCGTGAGGAATGAGAGCTTGTCATTACCGGTGTCCAGGTTGCCGATGACGACGCCTTGGCCGAACTTGGCTTTGGCCCAGAGGGAGCGGGCCTCACCCGGCCGTCCTTCTCCATCCCAAGGAACTCCCACGACCGCGTCGTGTGCAGCCGGTGGCCTCGGTTCGGGAACACGGAGACGACGCTCGGATGCTCTGTTCCAAAACCACTACACATCACCTCGACGAAACCGCAACGAACAACAGCAGAAAACACGACGAACATGAACGTACTCGAGATCTCGGCCGCGTCGTCCTCCTCCAGCGTGGCGGCGAAGCCGTTGATGTAGCGCGTGTACGAGTAGAAGATGGCGTCCCTGGCCTTCTCGTCGCTGCGCAGGACGGAGCGCAGCAGCGCGTAGTGCGAGCGCCTGGCGCGCTCCCGATTGGCCGCCAGAGCCGCGCCCTCCCGGCCATGCGAGTGCCCGCCGAGGTAGACCACGTACGACTGCACCAAACCAAACCAAGCAATCAGCTTTTTCATCAACAGAAACAGTGAGAAAGAATGAATGAAACAAAAAGAAAAGAAGAAGGGGAGTCAAAGCTAAAGAAATCAAGAACAGTCATCAGTCACACTCCACTCGCCTTTTTCGCAGCTGAGGCCGGCGGCGGCAGGAGGAGGCTGGTGCTGGTGATCAGCAACGCTAGAGCGAGACGAGCAGGGCGATTTCTCAGAACGAGAGCTGGTGAAGCGCACATCTCCTCGCGCTGATGCTTGGACGACTAATGGCCGCTCTTAAGTGAGGATTTCAGATGCTGCAGCTCGCTAGCCACTCAGGCAGGATGTTGGTTTTTTATAGGCCCAAGAGTGCGCCATGCCATGGCATGGGTGTGGGTCTTGTCCTAACAAAAAGTAGTGGGAGCTTTCTGTTTCCCCAAAAGCTCCTCTTGAGTGGCGAGCAAAGCGGCTTGCCTTTCTGTTATCTCCCCACCCCTGGGCTGGGGTTACGCTGAAAAAACAAAACTTCCATTCAACACGAGAGTCACGGTGTCGTCGAACCAAACTCGTGGAAAACGCGCGGGAGGGCTAACAAACGAACTCATTGGAGAGTTGATAGCCTTGTTTCTGCATCTTCAACTCAGGATCCACCTGTAACCTTGCTGCAACTCGTCAAAGATAGCTTTAATCCGGAGCCTGTGGGTCACTGCTCAATTCCAAATGATGAAACTTGTGGTGGCTGGTAAGAATGGAAGTGAGAGGGGCATTTTGGGTATTCAGGACTACAGATAGCATGGATTGGGCCGGTTGCCCGAGCAGTGCACGTAGGGGCCCGCAACATTTTTCATCAGTCTCGTCAACGGGAGGACTGCTGATGAAGGTGAATCACACTGACTGACTGGGCTCTTACGTAATCCCGGCATATGCGGGCCTCGTCGGTTCAGGAAATCAACTTTGGATACATTGTTTAACGTTACACACGTCGGTTCACAACATCACATAAAAGGCAAAGCGACCAGCAGACCAACACCAGCAGACCAACCAAGGAGACTTCCTGAACAAAGGTTTTTAACACAGTGATCTAGCAACGTTTGGTCACCGTTTATTTTCTTCGAAACATATGAATATCTATTTATGTATGGCAAAGAGAGCACTACGGTAGTGAACTACTAGTGATTAGTTGGAGTCGTAACAGATAGCTCTCGCACAATGAATTCTATACTAGAGTATTTATCAAGCGAAACAATCAAACTGCAGTAAAGGTTCGCCAAGGCACACCGCTGTGTAACATTCAGCATGACGCAGACACCGGAAACGATGCAAGGCAAACGAAGCACAGCTGGCAGCCGTAGTGGACGCCGCGCCGTTTCGAGGCAGAGGCTGCTGTCCAAGACGATCGCCGAGCACACTCTTGAACAACGTGGCGCCTCCCAAGCTCGGCGTGCAACCTCCCGTCCAGTCACGTTTCCGTCGTCTGCCCGCGGCACCTCTACCAACACGCGGGCATACAGCCAGAGAAACCGCCTTGTCGCAAGTGGCCTAGCGCTAGCTCATCCCACGAACACCCACGGCGAGATGCCGCCGCTGTTGTTCACTTCCCACAACCCCGGCGTACCTACGCCGTGCCGCACGTCGCTCGCGCACTCGGGGTGCACGGGCTTCGTGCCGTGAGTTCAATCGCGTGCCTGCTCGCTAGCTGCAGGTGCAGAGTAGTAGATGGATGAGTCTCAGGTCAGTTGATTCACAAAAGGGTGGCCAAAGCGTCAAGCATACCATGAGCCACAAAAACTTCCCGAACAACTGAAACAATGAGTGCTAACACAGCGATCTAATGATGTCCATTGCCTGTAGTGGTAAAATCATTGATAGTTAAATTCACTCAGCAACTCCGACGACAAATAACGGAAGAAGGATCGAAATTAAGGGAGGACATGACCCCCCACGCACACACGCACGCACATAGTTCCCATACGCCTACGGCAAACGACGACCAGTACAGAACGCTGCAGCCGCTCCCGTACGCCGTCAGTGCATTCCTTTTTAGATAATGGGAAAAGAGCATCCCGACCTTGACCTCCTAAGGGCCGCGAATGCACAACGGAGCGACGCCGGCGGCGTCCATGTCCTTGTCGATGTTGCCGAACAGGCACCACGGGTGGAGACGAATGCCGCACGGGTTGCACACGTAGTTCCACACTAAGTGACGTCTCTTGCAGACGAAGCAATCACGGCCAGTCGAATGGACGAGCGTGACGAGGTGCTGCGGGTGCAGCGGCGAGATGGCGGACATCGGCAGCGTGGCGCAGACCGGGTGCAGGTACAAGCCGCAGAGGCGGCAGCCGTAGTAGATGCCGTGGATGCAGTACTCGCAGAGGTCGCAGCAGATGCCGCTGTCCGCCTTGACCACCGGGTCCAGCACCAGCGGGTGCTGCGGGTGGCCGAAGAAGCTCAGGGTCTCCGGGCACTCGGCGCAGGTGTCGTGGATCTGGAACTCGCAGGAGTTGCAGCGGTAGAAGGAGCCGTAGCCGCGGCACTTGCACAGGGCGCACCGGAACTTGGTGCGCGTGCCCTCCCGTAGCACCAGCGGGTGCGGGTGGCCAGAGTGGTTGATATACCTCGTCGCCATCCTTCTTTCTCCCCACCGTGCGCTGATGGTTGATGGAGTATACTACTGTGACAAGCCACATGCGTGTGGTTCATATATATAGTGGCTGCTCGGATGCGTTCTTGGGAAAGGAAAGGATCGTCTCTTCGACTTCGGTCGTGTTAATGCGTTGCACGTCCGTTCGCGTCGCCGGAGTCGTGGTGACGAATTCCAGGAGACCCCGCCGCGATGAACGCGCCCAGCTCTGCGTTTTGCACGCGCCAGTACGTATCACGAAGAGGCGGCGGCGGCTAGTGATGTGATCCCACATCGCGTTCAGCAAACGGTCTCGTTCGTATCGTGGCGCCTCGCGTGCTCGTCAATCCGTCAGCATGCGCGTTCTTGCTTTGTCAAGTTCCGCTCGCCGCCTCCCTCCTGCCACCTTAAATGCCTCGAGCTCTACAGCATGCGCGTGGTGTTGGGCGTACTATGGAACAGGTGTGCTGCGGGTTCTGTAGTCCTACACGGTGAAGACGAAGGGGACTCCTCTGCCGCTCAAGCCAGGGAAAGTACGCATCATACACACACAGTACTGGCAGACACACAGAGATCGGCTCGTCGCGCGGCGTGGCTATGACCCTGCTCGTTAGGACCACGGACGCCATCGAGTGGCGCAGGAACCAGTTCGGGACTTCCCACCCACGTCGACCTGCCTATTTCGTTTGCGACCTCATTTTCCGCCTCCCGGACCCGAACGTTCACGTCTCCTACCACCGCAACCAGGCCCTCACCAGTCACCACCATCCCGGTGGACACTACAAAGGGGGCCATGCCCCCCCCCCCCCCCCCCCCCCCCTTGATCCCAAATTTTACACTAATCTTCAATATTTTGCATTAGATTTTGCCAATGATCTTAGTATTTGGCTCCTGGCATCGCGGCTTGTTTGGCAGACTGTTTTGCAGCTGTTTTACTGTAGCGACTGCTGAAGAAATAACTGCGAAACATTATAGCTGCTGAATCGCAGCTGCTGCAAAGCAGCGAGACGAACAAGCTTATAGCTCTGCCCCTGGCTGGAGTTATGTCAATGAATTCCAGGAGTCGCCGCCATGAATGCACCAGCACTGCATTTTGCATGTGCCGTATCACGAAGAGGCATCAGCCAGTGATCTGATCACGGATAGCGTTCAACCAACGGTCTCATATCGTGGTGCTTCGCATGCTCATCACGTCGTCACCATGCGCGTTCCGGCTCTGTCACGTTCCGCCTGCCCCCTGTCACCTGATGGTCGCGCTCTGGGAGCTCTACAGCATACGTGTGGTGTTCGGCGTATATGGAACGGAACGGAAGGGGCCTCCTCTGCCGCTCAAGCCAGCGACCGTACGCATCATACGGCACTGCCCGGCAGCCCGGCACAATGCCAGTGTACCGAGATCGGCACGTCAGCTCGTCGCGCGGCGCGGCGTCGGTGCAGGAACTGCGGCGACGGGCGCGGGACGGTCGAGCTAAACATCTAAGAGGAGGCCTCGGGCGACGCGGATTCCCTTGGACGTCGTGGTCACCCTCGTCCTGAAGGCGGTGGACAACGACGTCACCAGGTCCTTCGCCCGTGTTCCGCATCATGGACCATGGGTGGAGAGGCAGGCAATAGCCGAGCGCGGCGAGCGGCGTAGGCGTCGCCAAGCGCATGGTCCAGAGCACGTACGGTCCACATCGCGCTCGCACGCCAAGCTGATCGAGCCGCCGCGACGCCGACCGGTGCGCCATACCCGAGATAGATTTCCACCTCCGCAGCGCTGGGCGGCGGGCTGTTCGAGTTCCAGTACCACCGCCTCGTAACGAAAAGAACGGCACCGCCGAGGGCCCACGGCAGCACCAAGACAAACAAGTCCGGTAGGGAAGAACGCGGGGGCGCTCGTCTTCTACACCGGTGCAGTGCAGCACAGCGGCCCGAGGTTCGTGATCCCGGGTGTGGCCGCTGATGATGAGTGATGACCTCGACCCGGCGTACTCGAACCGCGCCGTGGCCGCCAACGCCGACGGACGACCTGTATCTCACTCCGCTCGTGTTCTCCGGCGCAGCTATTATGACGATCGATGAAACTCAAGAATTGTCACCATGAGCGGAGACGCGCCAGCTCCGCGTGAGCTCCGTGCCACAAAGACCGTGCGGACTCCAGTTCATACGTGGACTCGTGCCAGCTCGAGGATACTTTTTGACCGCTCTTTCTTGTGTGGTGTTTGGCTACTTGTGTGGACTGGCACTGCAGTCTGCACTCTGCAGACTGCACGGTGAAGTTTGCTCATGGCCAGCCGGTACAATGTGCTGTTGCAGGATGATAGATTGATCAGGTGTGTTTTTAGGCCCTGCTTATCAACAGTGTCATTACTAGTTTCACTAGCTCGGCCAAATTCATGTCCACAAATACTGGATTGGATTTCTGCAAAACAAAAGGGTACAAATAGACATTCTTGATGAGAATAAACATATTTTTTTACCCAGAAATTCATTCAGCTGTTCTTTTCTGTCTCATCTAAAAATGTACTCCTACTTCCTTGTCTTCTCTTTGTGTAAAAAGAAAAAGTTGATCCAAAAGCTACTCAGCTTTATTTTCAGGATCAGACTGCCTGGCCTGGCCTGCAAAAGCATACTTTACTTTGCAGTGGAAGGTCAGGTGACTCCGTCGCGGCGAGCCACCGCAAATTCTCGGGTTTTCAAAAGCACAAAACGGGCCGACCAAGCAAGCAGATCCCTCCTCAACCTCAACGACGATCGAGGAGATGGCGTCGACGCCGTGGGTCATCCTCGGCAGCGTCCCGCGGGTGTGCGACGACGACGAGCTGCAGCAGCTCTCCCTCGACCTCGCTCCGCCGCCGCGCGTGTCCATCGTCACCGTTCCCTGGCGCGTCGCGCCGGACCCCACCACCGGGGCCAACTTTCCCGCCTTCCGCGCCGCCGACCCCTCCGCCGGCCTCCTCCTCCTCGTCACCACCCAGGGCACGCTCGCCGCCGCCGGCCGCACCATGGGCGATGACAGCTCGGGACATCCCACCCACGTCGACCACGACGTCATGCTCCCCGCCTACTTCGTCTGCGACCTCGCCTCCGCCACCGCCTCCCGCCTCCCGGAACCGGACGTTCCCGTCTCCTACCACCGCAACCAGGCGCTCACCGCCACCCCCGGTGGGCACTACATGGTCGCCCACCTTGGCCACATCGACGACGCCGCCGCCGACCACGCCACCCTCCTCTGCTTCTGGTCCGACACCAACGAGTGGGTGGAGAAGACCCTCCCGCTCCTCCACGACGGCCCGCTCCCCCGCAAGTTCGGCCCTTCCGACTGCGCCATCACCCACGACAGCAGGCTCTGGTGGGTCGACCTCTCCCGGGGCATCCTCACCTGCGACCCCTTCGCCGACCAGCCGCAAATGCGATTCCTCCCCTTCCCGCCGGGGAAATCCCTGCCTCCGCCCAAAAGGATCGACAAGTACCGCTGCGTCAAGGTCAGCGCCGGCAAGCTCAGGTTCCTCGACATTGACCGCCGCGCGGATAAGGTCACCATGTGGACGCTGCAGGCCAACCAACAGGAGTGGGTGCTGGAGCACCAGCTCAGCTTCCAGCACCTCCGGGCCGACGACAGCTACAAGGCGGCCGGGCTCGAGGAGGATTCGGACCCTGTGCTCGCCTTCGTCCACCCCACGAACCCGGACGTGGTCTACTTCTTCCTGGAGGAGAACCTCGTCGCCGTCGACATGCGCGCCATCAAGGTGGTGGATTGTGATGTCTGTCTGCTGGTCTTACCGCCCATGAAGTTCGTTTCCTCTGGTTTTGTCATCGCCTGCGAGCTCCCGCCTTCCATTTCCACAGATCATATTGTTGGTATGTTCTTCATCTCTTCTCATCTTGCATCGAGCGTGCTATAGTTTCTTGTCAACTGGAGTGCATAATTTGTTACTACTGCCTTAGCTCTGGGCTTGTTATGCTATACACCACTATATGAACTGCATGGAAGTGTTTGTATTTCAGGTGTAAAATTGACATAGCACTGGCCCTAGTGACTTAAGTTGAAGCAAGAGATATTGCTCTCTCATCATAGTAGTGAATTTTCATATAGTGTGTAATTGCATTGCAAGCTTATTAATTTGATTGTCTTCGCATCTTTGCAAAGCAGAGACAATCCTTGTCTAAGCTGTTGTTCATGCAGTGCTTCTTTATTTGGCATCTATGCTAGATATGCTTCATTTGACATTGCACATCCACCCAACTGTTCTTGTCAGCCGCCCTTGAAAAAGATCTAGGCATCAATGAGAAATATAATATCTGTAGCCTTCGAACTGAATCTTTACACGCTTGTAACAGTACAATTTGCTGTAGTTCTAAATCCTCATGTATTAGGCATAAATGATACAATATGCTACTTTTGTCAGCTTAAAAGGTCTTACTCTAGAAACTTAATGTGGCTGACAAATTTATCATCTTTTAACTGTAAGGTACCTTTTGAGGATGCTTTTAACTGCAATCTCAATGTACATGCATTCCATCGGCGTATATAGACTTTATCTGCAATCTCAATATACTGCTTGTAAAGGCAATAGATTTGAGTGTTATGTTCAACTATATTGATCGGCGTGGCAAGATGTTTGTTTCTTGTCTGTACATTCTAACATAGGAACATCTGTTTATATGAGTGTTTGTACTGATGACAATTTTTGGTTTTCGATATCTTCGTCCAAATCTTCACGGAAACTTCAAGTTGAATTTTGTAATTAGCATTACGCTATTTCAATAGCTAAATGAATAACCGAATGTGTGTGCTGATGATGTAGGTAAAACTATTTTCTGTTTGTGTTCTTCCCAATTTCTGTTTTAACACCTCATTTTGCTTCTCTTGTGTACTTGCACAACATAAGCTAGTTTGATTTAGCAGCTAGCATATCTTGACTACTTCTACTGTTTGTTTTCAAGGGCTCCCTGGGAAGGATACTGACATCATCTTTGCTCTCAGCTCACGCGACGAAATAATATAGAGGAACAGGGGCTGAAGTTTGTAGTGACCCTTTTCACCAGGTGAGCTTAAAATGTTCTGTCGACAAACGCTTTGGCTTGTAACGGCATCTAACATTAAGTTTCTTCTGTGTATTCACCCCACACATCCCCCCCCCCCCCCCCCCCCCCCCCCCCCCCCCCTCCTCAATCCAGGTGAAGGTAACTGGCATACAGGATCGTACTTTGCTTCCAATGACCGGTTTGCATCGAGGGCACCTTTTGTGGACGGAGAGTCTCAGGCTATTGTGATCGATGTTTGAAATGTTCATGCTAGAAGTGACTTGTGTGTATGTGTAATGAACCTATACAACGGTACACTTCGGGTGTTTTCATTTGCTCTGGGGCGTCATGTGTTTGTTGCTGCCTGTAGTGATGCTAGCTGATCCTAAAAACGTAGCATCATGCGATTGGTTCTGTTTCCCATTGGCTTCAGTACCTGATGACCAGTTTAACAATATTGTCTCATGAGAATTTCTGTCTTTTATGTGTCGATTTTGTTTGTCTCTACCGAATTTGGCAGCGTTCACATAAGGTTTGCTTATATTTTTCTTCAGAACCAGAGTTCACATAAGGTTTGCGAACGCCGCTGGTGGACATTCTGCTGATGGTGCTTGCAACACTGGTAGTGCTGAAATGAGCTTTTGTGATTTTTGACTGAACACGTGAGTATATGTTATTTTAAGAAAAAAAACATAAAAAACATGAATTGATTTTATTTTTTTTGAGAACCCAAAAAAAAATGAATTGATGGCTAACGTTGAATTAAACGCAAGAATAGTCGGGCCACCAATCCAGACTCCAAAAATCGACGAAAACCAAGAAACCGGCCCAGTCCGGTATGCGGTGGTTGGTTTTCGACATAGAAATTTGATTTTTTTTGAAATTTCTAAAACCGAGAAAATTGAGTGGTTTTCTTTGAAAAGAAGAAATTTTCTCAATAAACCAAAATATCTAGCGACAAACTAAAAAAACCGATCGACTAACAGACCAAACCGCTTGGCTGGCCGTTCTGATTTCGATTTTGTATTTCGAATTTTGACGGGCAAACCGATCAGTTTTTGCGAAAATCGACAAACCACCGACGAGCAGTTTTGTCGGCTCCAACGGTAATGTGAACCATGGAGACGGGAGTGTTCGTTTCCAGAGGTCTAAATTTTAGAAGAGTCACATCAAAGAGAATCTTGTTATTTAGAAGTATTAAATAAAGGTTAATTATAAAACTAACTGCAGAACCCCGAGTCTAATTCGCGAGACGAATCTAATAAGGGTAATTAAACTGTGATTAGACGATGGTACTGTAGCATCACTGTAGCAAATATAGATTAATTAGACTCATTAGATTCGTCTCGAAATAAGCATTCATCTGTCAAAAATATTTTGTCATTAAATTTTATTTAATACTTTTAAATAATAATTTTTTTTCTTTTTAGAGGTCTAAAATTTATAGGGGTGGAAACAACAGCCGTAGTTGACTCCGTGCTCTATCGTGTTTTGTTTGGCAGACGTTTTGGCTCCCCAGACCACACGTTCGGACGTTCCTGCTGCTAGTCAATTTCTCGCCAAACCATGGGCTATCGGCCGCGAAAAACAGCACCAGATACAGGCAGATAGTTGGCGAGTCGTGGTTTGGAAACGTGCATCAACCCATACCCATACACCTACTGTAGAGTCAACTGCGTAGTCTACGCTTGTTTCGATTTCGACCTCCGCCTCCTTCTGCGCATCTGGGGACACTCCGAATCGATCTGATGATGAAGCCACTTGGACCAAACCTTCGAGGTTGCAGTTCTCTACTCATCTTCCTTCTTTCAGTTCTTTTCCTGCATCAGATCTCTGGCTCTCTGCAGAGGCGAAGTGCGTGCCTTTGATCTACCCGTTCATTCAGAAAGGAAAAAAAATCTGGAGAGTGAATTTGTTGCTCTGCACAAGGGAATACACTGGTACAATTTCTTTCTTACTCAATTTACCAGTTTGTAAACAGCACGGCATAGCCTCCTCTTTCTTTCCCTGTTCTCTAATTATTATTTTTTTTGTCTTCTTCCCCTTAAGTAAACGAATCCAACAACTGCAACGACTCAAAGAATGAATATCCACGGATCTCAACTATTTTTTGCAAGACTCATTAAAAAAAGATTTCAAAAATGACATGATCTGTTTCGCATTACATCTCGCACAATGGTATGCTGCTTGGTAAAAGTTTTTTTTTCCTATCTGTAGATTTGATGTACATGGGATGCAGCAGGTTTATCAGATTGAGGTTGACCTTCGCTACCATATTTTACTGAAATATTGAAGTCAACTGTACGAGCCCAAAATGGCGGAGATTGCTATTCTTCTTGTTGTGAAAAAGATTAGCATAGCTATGGCAGAAGAGACCCTAAAGTTTGCTATACCTTTACTTGCAAACAAATCTGTGTTGGCAGCAGCACTTCCAAATGACATGAAACTGATTAAGAATGAACTTGAGCTTATTCATGCATTTCTTAAGGGAATCGGCAGGAAAATTTGGAACGATGAAGTAATCGAGACATGGGTAGGGCAAGTCCGAAGATTGGCATTTGACATGGAAGACATTGTGGATCAGTTTATATATGTGGTTGGCAATCACACTCACAAAGGCTCATGGTGGAATCACATAAAGAAAATCTTCAAGAAACCTGAATTTTTGTTTACAATAGACAAAATTGCTACTGAAGTCAAAAGAATAAATCAGGAGCTTAAACAACTCGCTGAGAGTAGAGACCGTTGGACCAAACCTTTGGACAGAACGACAGATTTTCCTTCAGCAGGCTATGAAACAGAACAAGAATTGTATCTCCCTGGACATATTTGTTCATTCTGTGATGATGAACTTGTAGGAATTGAAACAAATAGACAAATCTTGATTGATTTATTGCATTCTGGAGATCGCTTGCAGCGGATCATTACTGTCTGGGGTATGGGCGGCATTGGAAAAAGCATTCTTGTCAATCATGTATACAAAAATGAAGCATCCAAGTTTGATTGTCATGCATGGGTTTCTATCTCTCAGTCATATACACTGGGAGATATATGGAAAATGTTGCTGACAGATCTCATCGGAAAAGACAAGAGTGAATTTGATCCTGGAAGGATGAATAGTTCAGAACTAAGAGTGGAACTGAAGAAAATTATGTATGAAAGAAGGTACTTGATCATATTGGATGATGTCTGGACAGCAAAAGTTCTTTTTGATATTAGAGATGTTCTTGTCGATAATGGCCTCAAAAGCAGAATAATAATCACAACAAGAATGGAGGAAGTAGCTTCTGTAGCTGAGGATGGTTGTAAGATCAAAATAGAGCCTCTAGATGACCGTGATGCATGGCTTCTATTTTGTAGGAAGGCATTTCCAAGCAACAAAAATCATATCTGCCCACCAGATTTACATGTGTGTGCTAGAGACATAGTGGAGAAATGTGATGGTTTACCATTAGCCCTTGTGGCAGTGGGGGGTTTATTGTCCTTCAGACCAAGGAATGATAAAGAATGGAGGCTCTTCTACAATCAACTTATCTGGGAACTACACAACAATGTGAACCTGAATCGTGTGGAGAAAATTCTAAATCTAAGCTACAAATACCTACGGGACTATTTGAAGAACTGTTTCCTATATTGTGCTATGTTCCCAGAAGACTACCTGATACATAGAAAAAGATTGATTAGATTGTGGATCGCTGAAGGGTTTATTGAACAGAAAGGACGATGCAGGTTAGAAGACGTCGCTGAAGGTTATCTGGGAGAACTTATCCGAAGAAGCATGCTTCAGGTTGCGAAGCGGAATAGTTTTGACAGGGTGAAATGTCTTAGAATGCATGATCTTGTGCGTTAACTGGCTATTTTCTTATCTGCGAAAGAGAGTTTCAGTACGATATATGATGAAAACCATGAGATGATACAGGTTGGTTTGGATTCCCGTCGTGTGTCAGTGCTCCAATGCAGCAAGGGAATCCCATCCAGCATAGATTCATGCAGGCTTCGCACCTTCATAACGTTTGAGACCAGCTTGGCATTATCGTCATGTTATTCTTCTATCTACTCAAAGTCAAAGTACCTTGCTGTATTAGACTTATCAGGACTGCCTATTCAGACAATTCCAAATTCAGTTGGGGAGCTATTCAACCTACGGTTTTTGTGTCTGGATAACACCAAAGTGAAGGAGCTCCCTAATTCTATTACAAAGCTTCAAAATTTACAAACATTGAGTCTTGAGAGTACACAATTGCTTAATTTTCCACGAGGCCTTTCAAAACTGAAGAAACTGCGGTACCTTTATGCTTTGCGATTGCATGATGTAACTCGCAGCAATTTCTTTAGTTGGGATGCTGTCGAGCCATTTAAGGGTTTGTGGAATCTGAATGAATTGCAAACTTTGGGTTCCATAAAAGCATCTGAAGGCCTTGTTGCAGAACTTGGAAATTTATCCCAGCTGAGACGCCTCAGTATATGTGACGTAAGGAGTGATTACTGTGCGCAATTGTGCCACTCTTTATCGAAGATGCATCATCTCTCAAGATTACTAATAAGAGCAAGCAACGAAGATGAACTTCTCCAGCTGGATGATTTGACATTTCCAAATCCTCTTCAAAAGCTTTATTTGTCTGGGCGATTGTCTGAAGGTTCGTTGGAATCTCCATTTTTCATCAACCATGGGAACTCTCTTCTCCAGATACGTCTAATGTATTGTCAGCTTACGGAGAATCAGTTATCAGGACTCTCTAAATTATCGAACTTAACTGAGTTAGGTCTTGTAAAGGCATACAGCAAACAACATATATACTTCCATACAGATTGGTTCCAAAATTTGAAGAGACTTGTTTTGCTAGAGTTGCCACATGTCAAACAAATATGCATGCATAAGGGGGCCTTGGTCAGCCTTGAATATCTTCTTATCGGTAGGGTACACGGACTAAGGGATGTCCCTGTTGGTATGGATTATCTTACATCCCTCAAAGAGGCCCGCTTTGTTGATATGCATCCTGAGTTTGCAAGTAATTTTCAGAAAGCAAAGCAAGATCATCTCCCAATCTATGTCAAAACAAAAGGCAAGTGCTACCTACTCAACCAGTAGAATAAACACTTCTCAGGTCTTTCATAGTATTATTTGGCTCCATTTGGCATTATTCGACTTTTCAAAACTATATGTCTTGCTGATTTTGTGGACGGAGAGTCTCAGACTATTTTGATGTTTAGAATGTTCATGCTACTTGTGTGTAATGAACCTCCCTATACAATGGTGCACTTCGGATATTTTCATTTGCTCTGGATTAGGGCGTCATGTGTTTCTTGCTGCCTGTAGTGATGCTAGCTGATCCTAAAACGTAGCGTCGTGTGCTTGGTGCTGCTTCCCATTGGCTTTAGTACTTGATAGCCAGTTGAGACCTATATTGTGACATGACACTATCTCTTTTATGTGTCGATTTTGTTTGTCTCTACCGATTTTGGTAGTGTTCACATAAGGTTTACATATATTTTTCTTTCAGGACCAGAGTTCACATAAGGTTTGTGAACGCCGCTTATTACCTCGACCCGGCGTGCCCGTGGCCGCGTGAACGCCGCGGACGGTACCGCACGCCGATGGTGTTCTCCGCGCGGCTGTCATGCATGCCGATGAATTCCAAGAACCGTCACCCTGGACGCGCCAGCTCTGCTTGAGCGCGTTCGACGAAGAACTCCAAAGTCTCCTATGAGGACCTTTTTTTTTTTCCTTTTCTTTTTGCTGTTTTGCGAGGGGGCTGTGAGGACTGAGGACTCTATGTTCCTACGTGTGCTGCACTCTTGCCAACTTGAGGATTCTCCAGTGCGTTACTTGCTTTAGAAGTCCACCAACAAAAGATGGTAAAACACGTGTCGTGTGTGTTTGAAACTCGAGTACGCTATACGAACTTACGAAGAAGAAGAACTTTGAGTTGCTGATTGGAAAGGACTCCTGCGCCCGGCTTATAAATCACAAATTGAACTTTAGTTCACAGATAGTAGCCCACAAAGGAATCGATCTGTGTTTTCACCGTATATTGTATATTGGTGCGCCGCGCAGGTTTCGTATGGCGTCGCCGGCGACCATCAACCACGCCGGGCACCCGCACCCGCTGGAGCTGCAGGAGCAGGGCAAAGCGCCGGCCAAGTTCCGGTGCGCGCTGTGCAAGTGCATCGGCAAGGGCGCTTCCTACCGCTGCGCCTCGTCGTCGTGCGCGTACCGCGTCCACGACACCTGCGCGTCGTGCCCGCGACGCTGAGCTACTTCGGCCACCCGGAGCACCCGCTCGCGCTGGAGAAGGGCACCGGCTCCTGCCGCCTCTGCGAGCTCTGCATCAACGGCATCTACTACGCCTGCGCCTGCCGCCTGTCCCTCCACCCCGTCTGCGCCACGCTGCCGGCCGCCACCATCTCGCCGCTCCACCCGCAGCACCTCGTCACGCTCGTCCCGACCAAGGCGGACGTCGTGACCAAGTGCGCCGTATGCAGGTTTAGGTGCGACACCATGGGAGGATGGCACTACGAGTGCAGCCCCTGCGGGTTCCGTCTCCACCCGTGGTGCCTGCTCGGTGACGCGGAAAACAACGCTCCCTTGTGCATTCGCGGCCCGGGAGGACACTTTGGGGAATACGATTAGCTGCGGCCTCGTTCCCCCTGGCCCCCTTGATGCTTTGGTAGAGGCAATTTTGTTGGACTAATTAATTAGAGGTCTAATTCCGGAACTTTTTTTTTGTGAATGTATGATTTTGAAACTTGATACTGAGTGCGCGGCGGTGCGTGTGTGTGTGGACATGTTCTTTCGCTTCCGGTGGACGTTCTACCGTAGTTTACCTGTTTTCTTTCGATGATTGTTTCGATGATCTATTCGATGATTGTTGCCACTATTTACAATAGGTAGTACTCTTTTTTTTTTTTTGCGAGGGAGGTAGTACTCTATTACGACTGAGCAGAACTTCCTTAGCCTCTATGCACGATGAATAGCTTGAAGGACTCTTCCTGGATTGCGTAGGATTATTGTGTACCGGTTAATTTGATGGTAAATTTCTAAAATCGTGTTCTTTCTTTGGATGCTATATCATCAATTTTTTCTATTGGTCGATCATCATTCCGGGTCTATTTGCAAAAAAATTAGATCCGATTAATTGTCACAATACTAAAAATTTGCAAAAAGTACCCTCAAATTATTTCAGAAAGCCCCCTGGTTTGGACGCCCGGCGCTTGTCTTAAGAGCCTGTTCGTTTCCTTTAGTTCTAAAGTTTAGTCTAGAAAATCTTGTTATTTAAGGGTATTAAATAAAGTCTAATTACAAAACTTTTTTATAGATGGATGCTAATTTCCGAAACGAATCTAACGAGGCTAATTAAGTTATGTTTTGCTACAGTAATCATCGTCTAATCACAATTTAATTACTCTCATTAGCAAAGTAGCCTAGATTTCTGCAAATTTTTTTATAATTACACTTTATTTAATACTTTTAAATAGCAAAAATTTTACCCTAAATTTTATTCCTGAACGAAACGAACACACCTGGACTCCTCTAGGCGGCCCTATTCAGGATTTGCCCTCCTTACCAATTGCCTAACATCCATTTGCCTTCCTTCTAAATGGCTTCTAACTTTTACCCTCCTTCCAGATTTTTGATCTAAAATTTGCCCTCTTGCCATTTTTATTCCAATTCTGCCCCTACCCTCATCTTCTTCCTCCCACCGCCGGCCACCGCGCCATGGGCGCCGCCGCGTCCTGCGAAGAGATCGACGACGAACTTCAACCGCCACCGCCGCCGCCACCTCGCTGACGTTGACCACCTTCCCGTCGCTCCTCTCCTCGACCGAGCACACGGTGAGCCTTATTGCCACCCCCTCTCTCTCTCCCGCGCCACTCCTTTCTCTCCCTCTCGCACACGCGCTACCTCCTCACCAAGCGCCGCCTGCTTTCCCTCTCGCCGCCGGCCGCCGTGGTGCTTCCCCGACCACTTCGATTGGATTTTCTTTATTTGATTGGATTTCCGGTGCTTCGATTGAAAAATCACATGGGCGGCTACGGCGGTCTCCATAGGTGGCTGCGGCGGCAGGAAGTCGAGGGGGAAGCTATGGAGCAGGAGCAGGGGAGCCGAGGAACTGGCGTGCGTGCACATCGCCGCGCCGCGCGCTGTGCCGCTGCCCAGCTACCATTGCTTCTCTTCCCTAGCTCGCATCGAGTTGCTGCTATCAGGACGAGCTCGGCTGCTTGGTGAGGATGACGAGCGGGGACGGGAGCGCCACGCCGAGGTCGGGGAGCGGGGACGGGAGCACCACGCCGAGATCCGGGAGCGGCGAGTCCGGCGGCGTCCATGGCGCGGCGGCCGGCGGCGGGAGGAAGAAGATGAAGATAGGGGCAGAATCGGGATAAAAGTGGCAAGAGGGCAAATTTTAGATCAAAAATTTAGAAAGAGAGTAAAAATTAGAAGCCGAAGGAGGACAAATGGACGTTGGGCATTGATAAGGCGGGGCAAATGCTGAATAGCCCCCCTCTAGGCGGCTCTACTCCCGCTCGCCGGACGGCGGCCGCCGCCGTCCTCCCCGCCTTCTATCCCGGGCGGAATAGCAAAACCCACTCTCCCACCCGCGCATGCCCTAAAATCCCAGCCTCAGCTCCTGCAGCTGGAGAGCGGCCCCTTCGTGGTTGAGGCACGGCGCACCGGGCATGGCTGCGTGCGTTGTCTGTATCGAGCGCGCCACCGTCTCTCCATGGACGGCGGCGGTCAGAGCCTTCGCCCGGCGCAACCGCGCCTGTGACGGCGTCTCGTTTCTCCGCCATAGCAGACGAGCCCTGAGGCTTCTCAGCCTGTGAGAACAAGTGGAACAGAGATTTGGTCTCGACGCCGAGGTACCTTTCGATTCCTTCGAGCCTTAGTCATACACGCACCGATTAATAGCCAAAATTCGTGCCAGTGCAGCTGCATATGCTACCTTTTGATTCCCCAATCCTCACACATGCATTTCGATTCTATCTTACATATGCATTACTGTCTCCATGGAACGCGAATACTGGCAGCTTCTGGGGTGAAGTGCAGTGCACCTACAGCTTAAGATTGTCTCAGACTCTAAGTAATGTTCAAACTGATGACGCATTTGGCCTACTAGCGACACATTGGTCTAACCAGTGACATCACAGCCGCATTCCTGTGTTATGTGGCTCTGTTGTTTGAATTGCTGATCTCTCGTATGTTCTGTTATGCATTGCCCCCGGGCCCCGGCTGATGGTTGTGTCCTGACTTCGTAAGGTGCATTCTGAACAACTGCATAAAGAACCAGTGGATATATTATGGAAAGCTAGTAATTGGGGATGATGTTGCACAATGCACACCCACTGTGAAGGTTAGCACTTTCAAGTATGATATTAGATCAGTGTTTTGAAACTGCTAGGCGCTGTGCAGTTTTTCAACTACTTAGTGACGTGGCCCGCCGCAATTTTAGTTAAGGAACTGAACTATGCTAGTTGCTATTATATTCAACGCAGTCCACATATAAAATTGAAGTCTCAAAACTACTACTGGTCCATCCTACTAGTTCAGATGGAAAAGTCTTGCAGTTTACCCACTCATTGATCCTTCCTACTACTGGTCCAGCTGCGGGCCCAACGATTGTTTTAAGTCAAACGTGAAAGGTATTTTGTACCAAGGACTTGTTTTGCAGGAGTAGTTTAGGTTTCTTCCTGGGTGAAGTTTTCCTTGAATCTGGTCTGACTGAAAGAGGTAGTTTTCCTTGGTCCAGTCTAGTCTATTTAAATGGACGAAAGGGTAGTGATGTTTTCTACATTGTGCATTGTTTACTTAAATGTTGAGGATGTGAATGATGATACAAATTAGAATAATAAATTATTTTTTATTTCTAATATTAAGTAAACAAGGTATGAACATGTACAATGACTCACTTGTGAGGAGTCATCAGGTCTAAGTCAACTGGGATTTTTTTTCCTCATGTTTCTTGTAGATCATATCATGATGTACCTCAGGTAGTAATATATATATGTCTATTTATCCTTGTATTTTGGCAGAATAGGTCAACTGATGTTGGCATACTTGTTTTACAGTTTCTCTCTCTCTCAAAAAAACTTGTTTTACAGTTTTGGTAGCAGATAGATTGGCAACCATATCATACCTTTTTTGGCCTAACATTTGCTATAATTTTGGTGATTTCTGAACCCAGTAGCGCATCATCCATCTATAAATATGTAATACTCTGGGATCACCACAGTGCCCATCAACTCCATCGTCCTCTGTACACTGCTTCCACAAACTGCTGCTGCTTTAGTTTTGTCATCTTCAACTTTGCCCTTCTACAAATTTTATTCTTCGCTGACACTCTTGCATTGCTCAAAAGGGCGCATTATCCGCATCGACTTGAGGACAAGAAATTCGATTAATCATGGAAAGGTTTGATAGTCTATCATACTTTCACTTCTAATTATCTTATTTCTGTCTCGACATCATTATCCAACTTATAAGAAACCATAGAGGTTCATGTGAAACATTTAAATTTAAGTTGTCGCTCTGTTGCATGAAAATAAATTGCCTCTCTTTCTTCCTTATATTGCTTGCGCAATTTGGGAATTATCCAACACACAAATGTTTCCATGTCTATTTTCTTCAATTTAAGCCTTTCCCTCATTCGCTACTGAATCATTATGGAAGTTACAAGAACAGCAGTGCTATTCAAATATTTATCCTTCTATATTATTGTTTGTCAATCTTTTTTTTTCCAGCAAGGGCATGCCCTCCAAAATAATGCATGGATCTCAGCAATGTCATCAAGCCTGCAGGTACTTAAGATGGTTTTGGCATATCGGCTCTTCTATGATAATTACCGTTTCCCTTTTAGTCACCAGTTCCTGGTTGTTAAAATTTGTGTCTTTTCTTTGTAGATGATTTTAAGTGGATGGAAACTGTGGTTATGACTAAGTGTTGATTACTGCACATACATTACACTGACGCATTGAGTCAAATTCAAACTGCACTAAGAGAAATGGTAGAAGTTGCTGTTCTTCTTGTCATACAAAAGATAGGAATAGCTGTGGCAGGTGGAACACTAAAGTTAGCTAAATCCCTGCTTGGAAATGATCCTGAGTTGCAAATGGCACTCCCAGAGAACATGAAACTGGTAAGGAATGAACTTGAGCTAATTCATGCATTTCTTAAGGGAATAGGCAGGAAAGGTTGGGGAGGTGAGGTCATAGAAACCTGGATAAGGCAAGTCCGGAGATTGGCCTATGATATGGAGGACATTGTGGATCAGTTTATCTATGTAGTTGGCAAACATAATCAGAAAGGGTTATGGTGGGAATACGGCAAGAAACAAATAAAGAAACCTCGACATTTGTTTTCACTAGATGAAATTGCTTCTGAAGTTAACAGAATAAATAGAGAGCTTAAGCAACTTTCAGAAAGTAGAGACCGTTGGGTCATACCATTAAATACCGGGGCTGATATTCCTCTAGCAAACTTTGAAACTGGACAAGAACCGTATCTTCCTGGATATGAATACTCAGTCAATGATGAGGAGCTTGTAGGAATTGATAAGAATAGAGAAACCTTGATTAAGTCATTGCATTCTGAGGATTGTTCTTTGCGGATCATTGCTGTTTGGGGTATGGGTGGCATAGGAAAAAGCACTCTTGTAAATAATGTGTACCATAATGAAGGGTCCAACTTTGATTGCTGTGCATGGGTTTGTATCTCTCAGTCATATAAACTAGAAGATGTTTGGAGAAATATGCTGAGGGATCTTGAGAAGAGTGAGTTTGATACTGGAACAGTGAACTGTGCAGAACTAATAGTGGAGCTAAAGAAAATTTTGGATAAAAAAAAGTACTTGATCATATTGGATGATGTCTGGACGGCTTCTGTTATTTTTAAATTAGAGAGGTTCTTGTTGATAATGGCATGGGAAGCAGAGTAATAATTACGACAAGAACCGAGGAAGTAGCTTCCATAGCTGAGTATGATTGCAAAATCAAAGTAGAACCGCTAAATAACCATGATGCATGGTCTCTGTTTTGTAGGAAGGCATTTCCGAAAATTGAGAATTATAACTGTCCTCCAGAATTACATCAATACGGTATGAACATAGTAGAGAAATGTGAAGGTTTGCCTTTAGCTATTGTGGCTATAGGGAGCATAATGTCCCTGAAAAAGAAGATTATTAAAGATTGGAGGGTCTTCTATAATCAACTTATTTGGGAGCTGCACAACAATGAAAGCCTAAACCACGTGGAGAAAATACTAAATTTAAGCTATACGTACCTACCTACCATACTATTTGAAGAATTGTTTCTTGTATTTATCTCTTTATCCAGAAGACTATCCGATACTTGGAAAAAGGTTGATTAGATTGTGGATTGCTGAAGGGTTTATTGAACAAAAAGGAGTATGCAGTTTAGAAGACATTGCTGAATCTTACCTGGGAGAACTTGTCCGACGAAATATGCTTCAGGTTGTGAAGTTGAACAGTTTTGATAGGATTCAATGTGTCCGTATGCATGATCTTGTGCGTGAGCTAGCCATTTTTCAATCTAGAAAAGAGTGTTTTGGTATAACTTATGACGACACTCATGGGGTCATTCAGGTGGCATTGGATACCCGCCGTGTATCAGTGGTCCAGTGCAACAAGGGCGTTAAACCAAGCCTATATCCATCCAGGCATCGGACATTCATATCATTTGATACCAGCATGACAATATCTTCATGGTATTCTTTCATTCTCTCAGAATCTAAGTACCTTACAGTTTTGGACTTATCAGGCTTGCTTATTGAGGATATTCCAGATTCCATTGAGAAGCTATTCAACCTTCGGTATTTGTGCCTCGATGACACAAATGTGAAGGAGCTCCCTAAATTTATTACAAAGCTTCATAGTTTACAAACATTGAGCCTTGAACGTACACAAACACTGAATTTCCCACGAGGTTTTTACAAACTGAAGAAATTGCGTCATCTTCTTATTTGGAAATTGCTAGATGCAACATACAGAAGTTTCCATAATCGGGAACCAATGGAACCATTTGAGGGCTTGTGGAATTTGAAGGAGTTGCAGACATTGTCTGAAGTTCGAGCAACTAAAGTCTTTGTTGCAAAACTTGGAAATTTATCCCAGCTAAAGTCTCTTAGCATTACTCATGTGAGAAGTAGCCATTGTGCACAACTGTGCTACTCTTTATCAAAGATGCACCACCTTACAAAATTACACAGAAGAGCAAGCAACGAAGATGAGCTCCTCCTGCTGGAGGATCTAACATTACAAAACCCTCTTGAAAAGCTGGAATTGACAGGGCGGTTGACTGAAGGAACATTGGAATCTCCATTTTTCTCTACTCATGGACATCAACTTCTTCAACTAGAACTATCATGGTGTCATCTCATAGAGAGTCCAGTGGCATGGCTTTCTGAATTGTCAAATTTAACTGAATTACGTCTTACAGCGGCGTACACCGGCCAGCAGCTGAACTTTCATAGACAGTGGTTCCAAAAGTTGAAGAACATTGTGTTGGCGGACTTGCCGCAAGTCAATCAAATATGCATACATGAGGGAGCTTTGGTCAACCTCGAATCTCTTCACATCGATAGGCTGAAGGAATTGCAGGATGTCCCTATTGGTATTGAATTTCTCAGTTCTGTCAAAGAGGCATTATTTACAAGGATGCGTTCTGATTTTGTCAGGAACCTTCAAACAAGAAAGCTAAATCATATTCCAAAGGTCTATTGGTCAACACAAGGCAAGTGAAATCCATCCAATATATTATGCTTGTACTTTTTATTTATTTGAATTCTGTGTTTGTAGTTACCTATGCAACAAACCAGTTTTAGGAGTAAAACCGTGCTCACCTATAAGTGTTCTGAGTCCACTCCATTCTAGGAGAAAACTTAGCAAATAATGTTGATAAAACTCAAAGTGAGATACACAAAATCTCTGTTTCATTGACAAAGCAGATAAACACCATGGGTTGCTATAAAATGTTTAGTTAACAGAGCCAGGAAATGTCACCTTGGGATACATTCTACATTGAACCCGAGTCCTGAGCATCGACTTTATGACTCCTTTCTCTTGCAGGTATGTCCACAGGTGAAACAGGAGCCGCGAACCTGCCCAGACCATCCAGCACCACGCCACAGTGGCGACTTTTAGGTGCATCTGGTTATTTCTTCATCTAACCCAGCTTGCCAAAAAGATGGTTTGGATGGGTTGCTGGCCCCACTGGCCCCGTTACCTGAGTGTGAGCTGCGACTGCGAAAGCGGAGATGGTGAATTGATGGTGTACTTCGACCATGAACTAATTAAACTTGTGCGAGGACTCTTTTTTGTTGGTTGACAACTTCCATCACTGTAGACTTATTCGACGGGAAGCTCAGAAACCAGGCGACAAGGCCAGAAAATAGTTTGCCATGATGCCATTGGCCATTGCCATCCTGGTGATGGTTTATCACAGCTATATTCTCGGCCTTAGATTGCTCGTGTATATCTCGATTTTGGCTGCCATTTGTGCTCTTTTGTGAACTTGTGGTACTGAAATTCCCAGCCTTCTTGTTTCGTTTGTACCACTTCCATATGCGCTTTCAGTAACAAAAGCTTCTGTTGTGTAGTACTTGCTTATGGGCTCCTATTTTAGATGCTTGCTATGACTTGCAAAAATGACCGGTTGATGCAAATTCGGACACCCCTTAAATCTTGATAATTTGATGAAAGTCCAATTGAAATTTGCTTAGAACATGGTGTGAAAATGGTTTGCAATTAGGCAAATAAATGACAGAGGCCTATAATAGCAGACAGCAGTGCAGTCGTCTCTCAAATGCAAATTGTCGTTAATTCAGTGAGCAAATAACTGCAGAAGTGTGCACAGAGAAGGGAGGAATGACTGCAAGTAGAAACTAGAAACCGTTGCCCATAGTTACGAAATAAGAGAGCTACAGCTGATCCGTGTTCCCAAAGGTTAAAGGCAGCCCCATTGCAAAAGAACAGACTTGGCTGTCCAGAATTACATTTCACCGGGACAGTGAAATCATCAGCTCTTGCGCTGATATGGTCAGTGTTTCCCACACAAAATGGCCCTACCTGTACACAAAACACTTGGTCATATGTAGCATTCCTCTATTTGACCTTTCCTTTAAGCAGGCAATCCTGTGCAGCAACTCCTGCTTCTGATTTTCGGAACTTGAATGTGCAACAAGGATCTAGCTTGAATGGCTGGTCACACCTTGCACCGTCCCCTCTCTTTTGGTTGTACCCAGGGTAGTCTTCTTTCTGAAAACGAACTTTCTCAGTCAGAACAAGCGAAGACTCAGAAGCTAGTTGCTCGAGCTCCCATCTGTCATATGGCTCTCCCGTCTTGTGGCTTACATGGATTTCACCATGATGCTGAAGAAGGTGGCGAGCGTTTTGGAAAAACCCGCTCACTAGCTTCTTGTGCAAACTGAAGGTAAGGTCAGAAGAGATTGTTAATGAGTAGTAAGAAACATAAGACCTAAAGAACATAATATCCCTTCTCTATGACATTGTTTTCTATGTACAATAAAAATGAGAAACCGTCAGCTAATTACTTTGTGGCCACTTTTGTACATACAAATGTCAAACAAATCATCAAACCTATCACTTCATATACGTGGAAAACATCAACTGCCAAATTACAAGAACTAACAAAAACTACCATAAAAATGCTGAAAGCAGATACACTCACAGAAGTCCATGAAACTGACAATATAAAGTTTTTAAGTTTATGCTTCGTGCATTAAAGGTCGGCATACCGCATATGTAATAATTGTTTGGCCGTATCACAATATCTAATCCAATTTTGCTCTTGCCTATGGGCTATAATTATGCCATTGCCTATGGACTACAATTTTGCACTTGCCTATGGAAATGAAAGACATGAGATCTCTGCAAATTATTATTTCAAATATAAATACCTCCAATTCGTTGCAAAAGGGGAATATAGTGTTGAGATTCTATACGGTATTTGTAAATATGCTCTGGACTTAGAAACTCATTAAGATAAATTAACATGCAAGCAATCACATGAAAAGGAGAACGATTGCCTTCTTAGTCAAGGATCTAATATTAGTGCAAAGAAGCATAACAAGATTATGCGCATACTTGATCATATGAGCCTGGCACTCATGTCCTTTAAAGCCAGCATGAGGAAAATTAAAGACAATTCGATCGAACTGCCTGTTCTTCAGGTCAGAGTGAGATTTCATTGTTGTCACGTCAACTTCATGATAAACGGTGGCTCCCAGTTTCTTCAGCTCTATTATATTTGATTCTGCTTTGCTGTACTTGATCCTCAAAGCCTCTATTAAAGAGGATTGCCCACAAGAAATGCAGAGAAATCAGATTAGTGCAACTAATAATGATCATAAAAACCGTATGTAGCCTTTATGTAAGCATGTCAGATCAATAAACACAGGAGGCAAAGAGCAAAAAATTTAAGAGGTGGATAATGAACTCAAACTGCTAAAAGATGGCCATATATGTAGTGTTATGTTTCAATTGTTGCCACATGTTTATTTTAATTTATCTTTTCCCCCTATGGATACTAAAATTCTATTTAGTGAAGTTATCCGTCCATGATTTTTTACCCGTCTATGAACTAATGGCCATTATTTGGACCGTAAAACTGCTCAAAATATAATAGTAGACACATTATGCTGCAAGGTGTAAAAAGGATAGCAACAGAGACTGGGAACATCGGCTTCTCTTTTTCCCCAACTGGATCCTAAAGAAATTATTTAGTAGCGTAACCCTCGTATTGTTACTAACGCACAAAAAAAAAGTTTCAAAACCGTGCTAAATATAGTAGTAGATACATTGTGCTACATGGTGCAAAACAAAAAATATGGCAATAGATAGTTATTCCAAACAGCAGTAGAAGAGCAGATCACAATAAAAAGGGAAGATAGAACTGGATAATCTAATTAATTCAAAAGGGACTAAAGAACAAGGCTCATAAACACACATTGTACTCAACCAATTCAAGTTTCAACAATGAAAAAAAAACGCTATCTTAATGACATGGCAAAACGATCTCTTGCGTGTTCTGGAAATGAAGCTAATGTAAAAGCAGAGGAAGAAACAGAGACACTAGCAAGAGTTGCTGCAATAAAGAGAAGTGTCGAGGAAGAGAGAGGATGCGCACCAATTAACATTACCGAGAATTTGTCTGATATAGCTACACCCACCTTGCAAATGGTGTGTACGGTAGTATAATTTACTTTTGTATTAGCTGATGGGCTCTTTCAGAAGAAGTTATTAATGTTGACGCGTATATAAAAACAAAACACAAGTCCGCGCGCTCTACAAGTGAATGCGGAACCAAGAATGAACCAACCATATGTGTCCAGCGACGTCGCGACCAGGTTCGCGCACGCGGTGGCGAGCGCCAGCGAGAAGGAGAAGTCGCCGTCGCCGACGATCAGGATGCTCTGCTCCGAGAAGTAATGCTTCAGCCCCTTCACCCCCTCCTTGCCAGCTCGCGGCTTGTCCATCTCAGCAACCCCAAATGGCACCTCGCAGGTCAAAGTTCTGCCGATCGCGACAACGGCAAGCTCGACCTCCGGCCAGGCTTCACCCCGCCAATGTGTGTTGCCCGTCGATGGAGGCTAAGCTGTGGAGTCTAGTGAGCCCAAGTGTGTGCGTGCAGTGTGTCTTCAGAGCTCGCGGCGCCCTTTTTGAGCGGACTGCGGTCTGAGACACTGAGAGGAGTGAGGACTTATCATGGTCACAGTGGTTACGTACGGAAAGGTACTTGTTCAATGGAAGGTCGCCACATGTACGAAAAAGAGTGTGCATGCTTGGCCAGTGTCTACCCGATTTGGTAGGTTCAAGACTTCAAGTCCTGGTGCGTCTTGAGTCCCGATTTGGTAGGTTCAAGACTTCAAGTCCTGGTGCGTCGTCTTGAGTCGAGTGTGTGCCTCCTTTGCGTTCTTGTTAGTGTTGAAATGTGGAGCTGGCCTGTGTCAGATCACAATCAGTCTCTCTCAATGGCGAAGCGAGTTCACAGGATGGTGGTGTCAAATCCGTAAAATTTATGATTCATAAGAGATAACAATGAGTTAAAAGAAGTGCACTAATGGTCAAAACATAATGATTAGCACTAAAATTTCGATTTAACCTGGGGCCTGTGCACCAGGCAAGCTACACCTAGCTTCGCCCCTGGTCTCTCTAGAAGAGCACATGCTGCAGACATGCTTGCGCCAACGATGTAAGTACTGCCGTGCCCGCGCGCGCGGTGGTATGAGCGTGCGCATGCCTTTGCCTTGTCCCCGTTTAGAAAAGGTTAACTATTGAAATTATTATAAAGCCAATTTGTTAACTACCTTTCAGAATGTTCTAAAATTATTTAAGCTGAATTTATTGCATAGAACTACGCAAGTGTCAGGTTTTGAGATAGGCAGCTTGTTCGGCTCGCTGTTTTGCAGCTGTTTTACTGTAGCGGCTGCTGAAAAAATAACTGCGAACACTGTAACAGCTGCTGAACAAATAACTGTAAACACTGTAGCAGCAGAGCAACCAAAGGAACAAGCTGGGATGCTCCGATCCAGTGTCCCGAGTCTCCAGACAATGCCAAACAAGGCCCAAATCATAAACTGCGCCCATTCCATTGCGTGGCAACAGTGCTCATGTACACACTCGTGTACTGACACATCCAGTCATTTTTCGATTCAGATCTCCTGAATTAGAGATCAAAATTCAGAGAGAGTACTGTAGTCGGAATTTTTCATTTTTTTCACCGTCCGATCTAAAATGGATGGCTCAGATTTATCGCTACAAGGATAATGCTACAGTAACAAACCGACGTTAAAATACTGTTCAAACAGTACTTTTGCTACAGTGTAAATTCAGAGAATTGTAGCTTCCCTCACATAAAACACTGTAGCGAGCTACAGTTCTCTGAATTTTTCTCTCTACTGCAGCCGATCCGAACCCGTCATTTTTACGCTTGCACAGCTACGCGAGTCTAATCAATCTCCGGACGTGTTGTCATGTTGACAGGTGTTCACTTATGGCATAGTGTTGTTCATAGTCTTCACTATCGATCTGAGCCAAGGTTTGCGGTACCGCAGTAAATGGAACCGGTTTTCGGAAAAACAGGTCTAATGTGGTAGTCTGGTTTTTGATTTTAAATTATTTTAAAAAATTGAAATTTTGAAACAACAAATATGTAAAAAAAACTAGATCAAATTTTCAGTCCAATGGTGGAAACGAAACACGTAGATTGGATCGTTTGGTCTATAAAAAAACCGAGCAAGCTTTCTGGGTTGAAAATGGAAAAAAAATTGTAAACCTTTTTTCGAACCAGCAATTTTCATCGATTTGTTTGACCGAGCAAACGATCAATTTTTTGTATTTTTGTTGCACGTTGCATTTCAAATTGGATCTAGTTTATTTACATATTTTTTGTTTTAATGTTTTTAAATTTTCATCCCCCCCCCCCCCCCCCCCCCGTTTTCCTCTTTGAACCAGTTTTCCGGGATTGTTGTCCGATTTACCGGTAAACCGGACCGGTTTACTGGAAATTTCGATATTTGAATTCGATCTGGTTTTTGACCGATTTTTCCGATAACCGGACATATGGGTCCGGGCCGGTTTTTTTCGGTCGAAACGGTATTGTAAACCTTGATCTGAGCTCGTTAGGCGTTGGTCAACACTGGTCATGTTGATGGACCTGAAAAATTAAGGGGCAATTGCAAAACAACTATCATTTCAGACTCCAATTGTGTTTTCACCATTGGTTTTCAGATTTTACGATTTTACCATCAGTTTTCGAAAAGCGATGGTGATCTTGCAAAATAGTTTTGCGATTTTACCATTAGTTTTCAAAAAATCAATGGTAATCTTGCAAAATTTGAAAGCATTGCAAAATCTGAAAATCGATGGTGAAAACGCAATTAAAGTCTAGAATCATGGTTAAAACGCTATTGTCCCAAAAAATCAATGTTTTCATAAGGTAGAAATGTTAGCCCAAACAAACAGGGGTGGAGCTTGAGCCCAATCCAAGAGGGGGCCAACACAATATAACTAGTGAATTTGCCTTAATTTCTTGCCTAATATGAACTGTAAAAGGTTGGCATTCTATCTATGTCTATGGGAGATGTCAAAATGCAAAGAGAGAGGGAGGGGGGGGGGGGGGGGGGGGCATGACCCAGATTGGTCTCCATGAAGCTCCGCCCCCTGCAAACAAGTACGTCGAGGAGTAAAGCTTTGGTAAAATAATATTCCATTGCTGCCACGTTAAAGCAACAATTTTGGTAGGGTGTATATACGGAAGAACTATAATACAGTGTTGGAAGAAATATACATTTGTAAAAGTCCATAAATCAAGAAAACAATATTTTTAGTTTATCCTCTATGCATATACCCGGTCCATTTTCATCTTCGATAGAATCAGTCAGAACATTGACATGATAATTCTTGTGCAAGATTTTCCCCTCAAGGAATCAAACTTTACTCGAAGAAACCCGGAGAATTGAAAATCAGAGAGTATGATGCTAGAGGTTTGACTTAAATGACAATGTGAGGAAGAGAGTATAGGGATAACTTAAAGATTTGGTAAATTGTGACTTCGTCAATCTCACGAGAATGACGCATCTTAGCGTGTGGGTGCAATGATCAATAACTTCACGCAAGGTTCTACCGCTGCCCGCTGACACCTGCAGTACTTTCGTATGAAGTAGTTATTTACAGTAACGTTCCATCAAATGGGGGTACTATGACGGGAGCTCGGAGACTGGACGATTATTAATGGCTAATCCTAGAAGAACGCATTAGGGCGGCCACCAACCCAATGAAGTCAAGTCTTCGGGCTTCTCTTCTATCCGTACAAGGAAATGTACCGGCTGTAGCCTATATATCCTTGTTTCACCAAGGCAGAACTCCTACTAATAACCTTTACAGGCTGATGAAGCCAGTTTGACAAGACATCAAAATTAAAGGTGCAATTCTCTCCACACTCTTTAACACTCCCTTAGCTTGCTAATCCATTAATTTTACCATAGTGTCCTATATCTGAGAAATAAAGATACAGTATATCAATTTATGCAGCAAGAAGCTTGTGATACAACTGTTCTCCAAGGAAGGAATCTCTGGAAACTGAATCTGTTCCTCTGCTTCAAGAAAAGAACAGGACAAATGTTTTGAGCTTACAAATCTCTTTTCGTTTTCCAGTTGAAACTGGCGTCGCAGGTAATTCACTCATTTAGGCTTCTGCGGTACCATAGATTAGTCTTCTTTCCAAAACAGAGGCAAGCCAGCTAACACATGTACACCAAGAACATGCAAGTAGTTTTAGTGCTCAAAACTAGTGGTTAATTGTCATTAGTTTGATCCGATGGTGTAGATATGATCTCGAAATTTCACTACTTATGACCAATATGATATCAAGCTATGGGTAATATTGAAAAAAAGATAGCAATAGACTTGTAATAAGTAGTTTTATTTTCATAATAAAATAAAACTAGTAAATTGACTAATTCTTAATGTGTATTAATGTAATAAATAATTTGTTCGTTATTATTAGTTCTTATCTTATTAGGCCATGCCCGATAAACATAAAATGTAAATTCCTTAATTAATTGTGTAATTACAATTTACTTTTAAATTAATGGATTTAGTTTTACAAACTAATGGTCATTATTAGGGTCAATTGGTTTGACACCACTAGTAAATGGTGGAGTCTAGAAAACAACATTAGTAAAGGTGGAGCCACGATTTCAAGTCGTCCGACTAATCGCTAGTAAAGTTTGAGGACTCTACGCTTAGTAATGTTGTTTCTTGGACTCCAACTCTTATTAGTGGTGCCAGACCAATTATCCCTCATTATTTTGGACAACGTTACACCGGCCTGAAAATTTTCCACGAGCCTTATAATGTATTCAAATGATTTTATTATTAAAAGTAGGGAAAAATGCAAAAAACTCACTTGCAATTTAAGAGGGTTTTCATATACCCACCTACAAATTATTTTGTGGCAGTCTCCCACCTACAAGTGTTTATAGGTTACTTTGACCTGCTGAATTAATACAAAATCACTGCCAAGTCCTAATTTTCATGATTGAAATCTCAAATCAACTCAGTTAATTTAAATATGATCAAATATGGGCTTGAACAAGAAACTCCAATTTTTTTTGCACAAAAGTGAGTACAAAAAAAATCATAGCTGGGTTACAGGAGCCAAGATAGAATGTTTTACCAAGTTTCAGAATTTTATCAAAAGCCAATTTGTTTTTAAATAAAACAAAAACCCTCAAATCTTTCCTGTTTTCCAAGAACTTAATTTTGAAAATAATTTTGAATTTGAAAATCTTGCAATAACAAAAGTTTCTCATCCTGAGATGATCTGTTTCCACAAAAATTGGCAAAAATGTTCAAGCCTTGGAACCTAGTGTTTGGAATCCTTTTCAGCAGCAGCCTGGGCATTTCTTTTTGAAAAAAAAAGGAGAAGAAAAAGGACGCTCACCTCTCTCCTTCTGCTCCCTCTCTCTCTGAACTCTACAGCGCCGCACGGCTGCCTACGTCAAGCAGCTGCAGAGCAGCCCGCGTGCGCCATCAAGTGTGCCATGCTCCCATGCCAGCTCGCCCTCATCCGTTCTCTTGACCAGCTAGCCAAGTCATCGCCGCGCACTCTCTCTTCTTCCTTGCAAGACCGTCCGCCATTGCCGCCCTTCCGAGCTCCCCGCCGCGCCGCTACTCCACTGCTTCCCCGAGCTCGACCTCCACTGAAAAATGAAGCGCCAGTGTCTCCTCTAGCTCCTCCCCATCACCAATTTCAAGCTCCTTCAACCCTGCTCGAGATCGACGCGGATTTTCAGTAATGGCCGTCGGGTGAGCGTCATTGACCTCGCCATCAAATCCTCCCTCTCCGGTGAGCGCGACTTCAATTCCTCTTGTGGGTAGCTTCCTATTTCACTTGCGCAACTCCCTGACGTGGTCTCGTCGTCCATCTCGCAGCGAGCTCGCCGGAATCCCGTTCTTGCCCGCCGCCGGCCACCGAACCCGCTGCCACCGCGCCGATGAACTCCGCCGTACGGACTTCCTCCACGTGCATACGTTCAACGGTAAGCTACACCTCATCTCGTAGAAGCTCGTGCGCGCCTTCGTTTTCCTCGCCGACTTCCCTGGCCGTCGGAACACCGCTGCGCCATCGCCGCTGTTGCCGCCATCGCCGCGTAGCTCGCGCACGTGCACACCACCGTGGCCTAGAGCCGCCACGCCACCCTGGACACGTTTCCGATGACGTTTTTGCTAAGGCAAATTTGTCTGAAAGTGTGGCATTACCCATGACACACTGTCAAAGTCGATTTTGTCCGAGACACACTACGAATCTCTGACAATTGTTTGTGACACACTTTTGACCCTTTAACAATTAATTTTAACTTTTTTATCTCAATATTTAAAACACATTAGGACTTGAAACTTGACACAAATATACATTATTGCATTCTCCATCACTAAAAAATAGAGCTAGAATTTTTTTCAATTATTATATTGTGAGCTCATTGTTTTAATATTTAATTTGTTGCCCAAACCATGCAAACAATCAAAATAAATTTAGCTCCATTTTTTTATGATAGAGAATGTGAAAATGTATATCTGTGCCAAGTTTCATGTCCTAACGTGTTCTAACCATTGAGATAAAAAAGTTGAAATTAATTGTTAAACGGTCAAAAGTGTGTCACAGACAATTGTCAGAGATTCGTAGTGTGTCTCGGACAAAATCAACTTTGACAGTGTGTCATAGGTAATGCCATACTTTTTCAATGTGCTCCAGACAAATTTGACTTTTGCTAATCGCGTCGTCGTTTAGGCGGAACGGCGACCTCGCCGCCGTCTCCGTTCGCGACACGCGGACAAGTCCGGCTCCGACGGACAAGTCCGGAACCAGAAGCTGCCAAGCCTCTGGAGTCCGCAAAGTAGTCCGCCTATAATCGGACAAGTCCGGTTCGCGGACTAGTCCGCTCCAACCCGGACAAGTCCGGACGCCTGAACACCATCGCCATGCGCACTGGCTTTGCTACAGTGCCGCGCTTTTTTCTTTTTCCCATAAATCGGCTGAAATTGTAAATTCGATAGAAAATAAAATACAACTCAGAAAATTGTGAAACAAAGTTTGTTGGGTTCCTTGTGAATCGATCTATCCAGTGGTACAACATAAACATCTGAAATCGTTTTATTTAGTTTTCTAAATCCAGAAAAGGGAAACTGAAAATCATTTTTATAAACAGATCTACTCAGGCAAAAATTCTGTAAATTGGCGCACACACTCTGTATAGGTTCCCTGAACTGCTCACCAAGTGGTTTCCTGAAATTCATCATAATTGTTGAGTAATTTCATTTCCAAGTTTCTACTTAAAGCTTTTTTATTATTATTTTGTTCCTGCACCCTTTTGCACCAAATTGTGGATATGTTGCCGTGCATAGGAATATCTCGCTAAGGAAAAATACAAGAGTAATTAGATATCTCCCAGAAATTGTTTAAAGAAATTTTAGAAGAAAATCCCTTGTACACACTTAAACACTTCAAAAATCTGAAACAAGTGTAAATGTATTGAGACCAAAGTACCAAAATCATGTCAGTGACTATGTAAGCATGTTATTTTCGTACAACAGAAACATCATGTCATCTTTATCGAGAAAGTTCCATGAACCTTCTTATTGACTTCGTACACATCATTGCATTCATTTCGGAACCGATGCCGAAACCGAGGACGTGGAAATCATTGCCGAGGAACTTGGTGCTGCTACTAACATTTTGGAATATGCTAATATTGCTCAAACCCAAGGCAAGCCCCGGTGCACTTCTATATGTTTACAAAGTTTTATGTTTTCTCATATGTACTTTGAGTCATGAATTGTGCATTTAAGTTTTAGGAGTTGTATGGAACCGTAGATGCATTTGCCTTACATACTCCTATGGGTGGGTTTAGTTTTATGCAGCCGCTCGGTAGCCCTTGCTAGGCTCAATAAGGTTGTGTCATCGGTAGAAAATCGAGTGGTATGGAGACCGCTCGTTGTAAGTGGGTCGATTTACTTTATGCTCTCACATGATGATGATGATGATGATAATGAATTTGAGACCGAACGGGGAAGTTTCATGTGTAGGTTGGGGTGACAAGCTCGCCTTGTTCACCATAGCCCTGTTTGTGTCGATTGAGGACCGTTCGTGGTGGCCTCGTTGAGCAAGTTTGAACAGTACCGGATGCATGCTAGTAGAATGGAAACTAGTAAACTGAGTAGCTCGATGTTGTATGTGTTGGACGGTGCTCCCCCTCTCTTTTGGTGATGAAGATGGAATGGTGGTTGCGGGTTTGTGTAGGAAGGGAGGGCACACGGGCTAACCACGGATTGCCTGGCGCAGGTATCGCGTGGAGGACGTGTGCTCGGGAAAGGGGAAATCGGTTCGACCTTACGATGTCTTGTGTAAAGTTGCCGTGCGTGACTCTTTTGAGTGTGCGTACGTCATGTATTCCGGATTTCGTCTGCAGGCGTAAATCGATTCGAATCGCCGTCCGTCGCGGTTATTGAGTAACACTTGTTCACTGCGTCACATCGTAGTAAAAAGTGAACTATGATGTTTATACTTGCTGAATTGTACTTCAATTAATTGTATTGCAACCATGTATTGCTTAGTGTAGGATGCTAATATTTACATTTATGCAAGAACCTTTAATTTGGCTAAAATTTGAAAGAATGACTAACTTTTAGTGCTATTTTTATGCAAATATTCCTACATCTTTGGTCAGCCCCCTGCATGCTAGGAGTCGGCCTTAGAAGGCCATTTTGACGGGTAAGTCTTGCTGAGTATTAGTTGCTCAGGGTTTGTTGTTTAAATCTTTTTGCAAAAGATGTTTTGGCTCAGGAGAATGAAGTATGTTTATGGGCTGAATGTGCTTCATCGTAGGATTAATAACGTCATGTTGTATATCGCTTCCGCTACGCTTTTTCAAACTCTTTTATGTAACCAAATTGAATTAAAGTTGTAATAATTAAGAATTTTTTACACTCTATTTTATTTATGCTTATATGTGTGGTCATTTGGAGGCTTGATTAGTCAAGCATCATCCGATTAAAATCCTAGTTAGCCAAACCTCTCATTAATTTGAGGTGGGGTGTTACAGCTTTGACCGTACGACATAGCCTTGTATGTTCTCCGATGCAGCTCCGGATGGTCTATCATACCTCTCTACTCTTTGATGTTGTGTAAATAACATAGATATCGAAACATATAGGTTTAATTTTCTCTATTTTGGTCATAGTATCGTGGTTATGTTAAACGTCATTTATGATAGCATGGTAATTTTTTATGGCGTAACATATAATTAGATGATAACTACATTATAATGGATCTATAGTGAAGCCTCATAAGTAATCGTACAGGCCAGAGAAGAGCCATGTCATCGGGTCAAACCTATCAGGGGGGACTATGAAAACAAATGAACACTTGTAGGGGAGACTGACACAAAATGTTTTGTAGGTGGGTAGTTAAAAAACCCCTGACATGTAGGTGGGTTTTTGTAATTTTCCCTTAAAAAGTACTGGCTCTCATATACCTTCTTAGGCAAAGCGTTACGTCGCACAGCTTTTAAAATTGCTACGACGTGGTATTGGGGGTGGAAGGCGAACTAATTTGAAGTGTCAGATCCTAAATAATATCAGTATATACTATACTGATGATATTGTGCATCGTAAAACTCATCTATATATGTATATTTGCTCTTCTGTAAGCCTTTCTAAAAAGTTATTGTTATGTAAAAGTTCTCTTCACTTTTAATTTGCAGATGTGATGTACAAGGATGCATTCAGTGCTCTAGATTGAGTGTTAGCTTTTGGAACTATATTTTGCTGAAATAGAAGTCAACTGCTTGAGGAAGAATGGCGGAGATTGTTGTTCTTCTTGTTGTGAAAAAAATTGGCATGGCTCTAGCAGGAGAGGCCATAATAAGGTTTGCAAGACCTTTGCATGCAAAGAAAAAATCTCAGTCGATAGAAGCACTCCCAGATGACATGAAATTGATTAAGAATGAGCTTGAGATTATTCATGCATTTCTTAAGGTAATCCACAGAAAGGGTTGGAATGGTGAAGTCATAGAAACGTGGATAGGGCAAGTTAGAAGATTGGCATATGATATGGAAGATATTGTGGATCAGTTTATCTATGTAGTTGGCCAACTTGATCAGAAAGGATCATGGTGGGACCATGTCAAGAAAATCATCAAGAAACCCCCGTCTTTGTTTTCACTAGATGAAATTGCTTATGAAGTTAAAAGAATAAACCGAGAGCTTAAACAACTCTCTGAAAGTAGAGAACGTTGGACCAAACCGTTAGACGGTGGGACTGATATTCCCGTAACAAGCTATGAAGCTGAACAAGAACTGTATCCTCCAGGACATGATTACTCAATCGGTGATGAGGATCTAGTAGGAACTGATAAAAATAGACAAACTCTAATTGATTCATTGCAATTTAAAGATCCTTCACTGCGGATCATTGCTGTCTGGGGTATGGGTGGCATAGGGAAAAGCACTCTGGTCAATGATGTGTACAAAAATGAAGTATCCAACTTTGATTGTCGTGCGTGGGTTTCTATTTCTCATTCATATCGGCTGGATGATATTTGGAAAAGGATGCTCGGAGATCTTCTTGGAAAAGACATGAAGGGACTTGAATCTAAAATGATGAACAGTAGAGAACTAAGAGTGACATTGTCGAATATTCTGGAGAAAAAACGGTACTTGATTGTATTGGATGATGTCTGGACGGGTGAAGTTATTTTTAAGATCCAAAAGCTTCTTGTCGATAATGGACTCGGAAGCAGAGTAATAATCACGACAAGAATGGAGCAAGTAGCTTCAGTGGCTGAGGATGGCTGTAAGATCAAAATACAGCCTCTAAATGACCATGATGCATGGTTTCTATTTTGCAGGAAGGCATTCCCGAAAATTAAAAATCATATTTGCCCTCCAGATCTACATCAGTGCGGTAAAGATATAGTGGAGAAATGCGATGGCTTGCCATTGGCCCTCGTGGCAATAGGGAGCATATTGTCCTTGAGAACAAAAAATGTCAAAGAGTGGAGGCTCTTTTATAATCAACTTCTTTGGGAACTACACAGCAATGAGAACCTGAACTACGTTGAGAAAATTCTAAATCTAAGCTATAAATACCTACCATATTATTTGAAGAATTGTTTCCTGTATTGTGCTATGTTCCCTGAAGATTACCTGATACGTAGAAGAAATTTGACTTGGATGTGGATCGCTGAAGGGTTTATCGAACCAAATGGACCATGCAGCTTAGAAGAAATTGCTGATAGTTATGTGGATGAACTTGTTCGACGAAGTATGCTTGAAGTTGCGACACGGAACAGTTTTGCTAGGATAAAATGTCTTCGTATGCATGATCTTATTCGTGAACTAGCCATTTTCCAATCTACAAAAGAGAGTTTCAGTACAAATTATGATGATAATAATGGGATGAAGATGGCATTGGATTCTCGTCGTGTATCTGTGCTCCAGTGCAACAAGAGCATCCCATCAAGCATATACTCACCCAGGCTGCGCACCTTCATATCGTTTGACACCAGCATGGCATTATCTTCGTGGTATTTTTCTGTTTCTTCCAAATCAAAGTATCTTGCAGTGTTGGACTTGTCAAACTCGTCTATTGATATTGTCCCTGATTCAGTTGGGGGGCTATTTAACCTTAGGTTTTTGTGTTTCAACAATACAAATGTGAAGAAACTCCCCCCATCTATCTCAAAGCTTCAAAATTTACAAACATTGAGTCTTGAGTGCACACAATTGCTGAACTGCCCGCAAGGATTATCAAAACTGAAGAAATTGCGTCACCTGCTATTTTTTACATTGGTAGATGCAACGTACAAAAGCTTCAATAATTGGGTGTCTTTGGAGCCATTTGACGGCTTATGGAATTTGAAGGAGTTGCAATCCTTGAATGAAATCCGAGCTACTAAAGTCTTTGTTGCAAATCTAGGATATTTATCCCAGCTTAGGGTCCTTAGCATTGCTGATGTAAGGAGCAGCCACTGTGAACAAATGTGCGAGTCTTTATCAAAGCTGCACCAATTATCAAGGTTAGAAATAAGGGCTTCCAGCGAAGATGACCTGCTCCAACTGGATGATTTGACACTTCCAAATCCTCTTCAAGTGCTTGATTTGTATGGAAGATTTTCAAATGGAACTTTTGAATCTCCTCTCTTCTCAAATCATGGAAATATGCTCCATCTTTTAAGTCTAAAGTACTGTCAGCTCACAGAGAATCAGTTGTCACAACTTTCCAAATTGTCAAAATTAACTTACTTAGATCTCACCAAGGCATACAATGGACATCAACTGCATTTTTATTATGAATGGTTCCCAAAACTGAAGAAGCTTCTCTTGAAGGATTTGCCACATGTCAATCAAATACACATACATGAGGGAGCTTTGGTCAGCCTCGAGTATCTTTGCATTGATAACCTACAGAAACTACAGGATGTCCCTATTGGTGTCGATTTTCTTACATCCCTCAAGGAAGCTTATTCTATTGATATGCATATTGATTTTGCAAGCAATTTTTGGAAGGCAAAGCTAGACCATATACCGAATGTTTACTCAACAACAGAAGGCAAGTGAACTGTTCTCAACGAACATATTTTTAACATGTAGCATTATGTAACTTTTCAAAACCGTTGAATAGTTTTTTGGGTGGAGCCAGCTGATTCCACATTTTTATGTTCAAGTAATTCAAACATCAAATTGTATCTAGAACCTGCAAATTACCACTGAAAACCACATTAAGAGCAACTCCAGCAGTCTCCCAATAAACTGCCTCCCAATATCTCTTTTGGGGAGGCTCCCAATAGGATTTTCAGGATATTGGGAGGTGCAGCTCCAGCAGTCTCCCAATATCCTCCTCCCAATCCGTGGATCCCACGCCACCACGTCATCCTTCTTCTTCCTCCCTTCAACGCGCGTCGTCCTGGTTCTCCCCTTCCTCTCTCTCCTCTCGCCGCGTCTTGCTGCAGCCCGGCGCCGGCGGCCCTCCTCGCGTCTCCATTTCGGCTTTTTTTTTTATAAAATGTGTATAATGGCTGGCTTGCTGCACAGCCTGAATCAAAGGAACTAAATTAGCACCACAAAATATGTATATAATTGCTGGCTGACTGCTCCCGTGGTGTAAAACTGCACACAAAGTAGAATTTGCAGGACTAAATTAAAGGAGATCAAATTTCCAAGATAAGCATACTAAAAGTATAACCTACATCATTTTTTCTGATTTGTTTGGTTTAGTTATAGTTTAAATTAGTTAGATTTTCCATCAAGGGCTTTCATGATCTTAAATGGTAGTAATTATATTTATATCAGTTTGAAGCTTGATTATTCACATATTTTTTATTTACTAAAACTTAGCCTCGGGGTTTGTTTTCTCTAAAATGTCTGAACCTTTTATGTCGCTCCATAGGATTTGAACTAGATCTTCTTAGCCCCAATTTCAGTTTGTTCCGAGCTGCAATCATTCACATCCTTTCTTCCTGAACAATTCCATATGTTTTTCTAAGCTGAATGTATTTTCTTCTTCGCAGATCCACTTTGAATCAGAGTCATGCTTTCATCCATGGTTTGCAGTTACGGTTATCAATGATGACGTTTCTCTGTTGAGCAACGCCAAAAACAAAATATCATGTTTCGTAATCGTCTCAAGTTCTGAATTTTAACAAACCATTTCTGTTATTTATGTTTGATAGTACATTCAGCTACTGTTTGAGACAATAATGTAAGACAAAGTGATCCATGTATCATGAAAAGACTCACTCGCTTTGCCAAAAGTGAGAGAACTTTATTGAACTGAACCAGTTTGTTTCTGGTTTGCCAAACGTCAACGCCAATGAACTAGGCCATAATTTTTGCTCCATCTCCTTGCTGGGCATCAGATCGAAATTTACATCTTCCGAAATTGGAAGTCCCATCTTTCGCCCTGCTTAGAATGAGAGAAGTTTTCCAGATTCTTGTACTAGGAATTGCTTTATTTCCTGCTAGTATCTCAGTTTTTTCAGCAGAATGTACTCTGAGCCTTCTACACATACCCATGAACTTGGTTTAGGTTATTAACTGCAGTCTGTACATCAATTAATTGATTGTGGCAGTTTTATAGATATTTAACACAACAATTGGCATTGACGTTTGCCAAACCAGAAACAAACTGAAACAAATGACTACAGAAGTACGACCTCTGATCTTTTTTGTTGACGTTGGTTAGTTCAGATTTGAGCTAACCAACTTCATTAAAAAAAAAGAATGGAGGGAGTAAAGAACAAGAACTACCATTTTATTACCAATCTGAGTCACTGAAGGCAGCGCCAATTGCATAAACAGACTTGGCTACCTAAATACCTTACAAAAAAAATGAAACCAACACTCTTTGTGCTGTTAGTGTTAGCATTTGTCACACATTGACCATACGTATACGCAAAACACTAGTAAATAAAGAATGCAGCATATTAGAAACGTCAGGTTCATGTCACAGCTCGATTCTTTTAGTGGATACTAAATACAGGGAATACATACACCACCCAACGGTCCTTCAATGCTTATTGTGAAATGTTATCAACCTTGCTTTGAACTACTTTTGAACAGACTCCCAGAGGCGACGCTCCAAGAAGGCGGAATAATTCTAGCTGTTCGCTACAGGAATCAGTGGCCTCTGTATAATTGATTTCATACTCTCTCTGCACACTCTTTTGGTGTGCCCAGGCAAAGAAAGAATACTCAGCTCTCTCTTGATAATACCCCGGAGTGCTCAAAGCATTTATTTATTTTAGATGAGAAGAGAATTGTTGAACCTGGCTGTCGCCTTTAAATAACCGCACGAGGATCCAGAGTTGCCGGTATGCGAACTTGTGCTAACAGGCGAAGTTGCCAATTTGTATGAAGGGGCATCGTTGTCTCTAATGGAGGCAGGCCCAGTTCCTGTTCATTTTTTTGCTTCTTCAAGTCACCAATTCGAAACTTAAAATGTGCAACGGGGATCTGGTTGGTCACAGTTTGCGGCATCTCCTTTCTTTTGGTTATAGTCAGCTCTTTGAAAACAACTTTCTCCGTCATAACAAGAGAAGACTGGGAGGCTAGGTGCTCAAGATCCATTTTCCGTATGGTGGTTCAGTCTTATGGCTAACATGGATTTCACCATAACACCGAAGCAGGCGGCGCGGGTGGCAGGAAAAGCTCAACACCAGTTCCTTGTAGTGCAACCTAGGCTTAGGTAAGAACAGATGTTTCACATACTATCTCATTATCTGAGAACTTGAAGAGCCTACAACATTAGACGGTTCATAGTTGTTGGTCTGAATGCAACACGAATCCATCGGCTAACTACTTTGTGAGCACGTTCATATACCAAAGTTATACTACATTGCGCGAAAGGCCAAAATAAAACAGGATGCTTTGCTACGAGAGGCGGCTGAAGAAGTCGGACGAACCAGCGAGGAGGAGAAGTCTCTGCATCATTCGAACCGAATGCTCTGCATCGTAGAGGAATAATGCTTCAGCCACTCCACCGGTTCACCCCCTCTCTTCCTCTTCGTTTTTCTCCTCTTCCCCTCCAGCGACCACACCCCCTTCCTCTTCATCACCTTCTGCGTTGATCGCCGGTACCCCTGCCACAGTCACAGACCCCTTTCCCCTCACCGCCAAATCCGGTGGCGCCCCTTTCGCTGGGGGCTTCTCCATCCCAACAACCTCCATAAACGCCGACGGTGATGGAAGAGTTGCGAACTCGAATTTAGCGGTGAAACCGTTTCGGCGCACGGCGAGACGTGAAGGTCGCCTTCTACGGGCTGCGGTCTCGGGTAGTTGGGGGCCCGCATGTTCAAATAGACCGGCCTTTGCTTGGACATGTGGGCCGGATTATTCAGCAATGGGGCCATAGTTCTTACAATAAATCTTTCAAAAATTTCTCTATTTGACGCATTTTTGCATATGTTGATAAACGCATGGATGAGGATAGCAGGTCTAAAATTTCGTTTCTCGATTTTATGAGAATGTTTCTGTTGGGATCTATTCCCGACTCGGTTCACCAACTGCCAGGAACTTCACAGTACAAACATGTAGAATTATTGTAGATGCAACCCATGAGCCAACTACAAAGGCATAACTGACAATAATTCAAGGAACAAATGACAACCCCGATAAAACAAATACTTTTTTTTTTCTTGAAAACTTGAGCAGGAGCACTGCTCTTTCATTTAAGATAAAACAAATACTCAGAGTCACAAAAGGACCGAGTCCAAGTAGAACTCATTATACCGATAACACCTTTTTCTCAGATTTACCCAAATAGTATCAGACAAGACGGTGAAGGGTTATTCCTTTCACACAGGTACAGAAATCAGCACTCATTCTGAGGCTGTGCCGTTGTGGTCAGTGATTGCCACACAAAATGGCCCTACCTGTACACAAATTACTTGGTCATATCATCGATCGATATTCTTGGTGATGGACACTTTCAAGTGTGGATGATCCTTCACCGCCGACCACACAATGCAATCTTCCTACACAGTCATCCCTATTTCTGCACGTATTCCTTGCGACGATCTTCTAAGAAGGCAGAAGAATAGCTCAAGCCAGTTGCTCCAACAGATTCCTTGCGACGATTTTCCAAGAAGGCAGAAGAATAGCTCAAGCCAGTTGTTCCAACAGATTCTCTGCAGCGATCTTCCAAGAAGGCAGAAGAATAGCTCAAGCCGGCCGCTCCAACAGATTCCCTGCAGCGATCTTCCAAGAAGGCAGAAGAATAATTCAAGCCAGCCGCTCCAACAGATTCCCTGTGGCGACCTTCCAAGAAGGCAGAAGAATAGTTCAAGCCAGTTGATCCAGGCATCATCATTTGCCTCTGCATTTCATGCTCCCTCTGCAGACATCGTTGGTAGTCGAAGTAAGAGCAGTTACCTCCCCCTGCTGGATCAGCAATAGTTCTCTGCATATACCAAGACTGCTCCTGACGTGCAAGGAGATTGGGACATACAATTCTGCCCATTGCTGCAGGTATGCCTTCTGGAGAAGGCAAACCATTCGGTGATGGCCCTGGCATGCTGTGCATTCGCTGGATAGTGCCCTGTTGATGAACATAAAGAGCTCTCAAAGCGCCATTTAAGTTTAGTAAAAAACCTGGCTGTTGCATCTGAACAACTACACAATGCTGCAGAGCTGTTATTATGCGAATTGTATTAACCACTGGAGAAAAATGTGGCCAAGGTGCCTGAACAAGAGGTGGCAGATGAAATGGTCTTATGTTATTTTCCAAATTGTCAGCACGGGCATCGTGGCCTCCAATGAGTGAAAATGGACCAGCGCTGTTTTGATTCGGTTTCTTGTGCTTCTTGAAGTCTCCAATTTGAAACTTGAATGTGTAACAAGGACCTAGAACAAAAGGTTGATCACATCTTGGACCGCTCCCTCTCTTTTGGTCATAACCAGGATAGTCTTCCTTTTGAAAACAAACTTTCTCAAACATGATAAGAGAAGCCTCAGCTGCCAAGTGCTCAAGTTCCCATCTATCATATGGCTGTCCCATCTTGTGGCTAACATGGATTTCACCATATCGATGAAGCATGTGAAATGCATTGTTGAAAAAGCTACTCACCAGCTTCTTGTGCAAGCTAAAGGTCATAACAGAACATTGATAAGAATTATAAAGATGAAACAGAAGACGATAAAAAAAAATCCTGGAAATTTTCAAAAAGGCAACTACCTTACCTAAATGCAATAGTAAACCATCAGATAATTACTTTTTGGCCAGGGTCGTACCAAAAACAACATTCTAGTCAAAACCCATTTATTTTAATTCCTATGAACGAAGAGACTTCGAACAAACTACAACAGCAGTTTTCGTACAGTGTACATACAAAGAAGAAACTAAGAAAAACTACCACAAAGTGCTGCAAATATGATCTTCTTGCAGTAAAGTTAGGGATAGTCAGATTTGGCTGTACCATAAGATCTACAGCAAAATATCCCCTGGAGTCGTGGACTATCGAAATGGAGGAAATATGTAAGATGTTACTTATTCTTACTTTAAGCATAAGGATTTCATGTTCATTTAGGAGAAGCCTTAAACTGATCGATAGTGGAAATGAAAAGAATATTATTGAGATTCTATTCAAGGTCACTTGCTTCTGCTCGTAGACTTCCTATATAGAAGAGTATATCCCTTCATATCCAGCTGCAGACTTAGAAATATGAAATATACTATGAACTTAAGGGACTCGCTGCAAAGATCTATGAAACAACCTATTAACACACCCCATAACTTAATCCAGGATTTAATCTAACTTTAATGTAAAAAATATAATAAGGCAGCATACGTACTTGATCATATAGACTTGATCCTCTTTCCCTTTGAAGCCAGCATGAGGAAAATTAAAAACAATACGATCGAACCGCCTGCTCTTCAGCTCAGTGTGAAGCCTCATCGGTTCCACATCAACACCATGCAAAATACTGGTCCCCAATCTTTTCAGCTCTGCAATATTTGATTCAGCTTTGCTGTACTTCGCTTTCAGATCCTCTGCAAAAATGGATTTCCCACAAGAAAAGCTAAGAAACTATATAAGATGGCTAAATAAATAAAAAACCAGGAATGATACTTAGAGTAAAACAAGGAACTTTATTAGGTAACCGCATTTAACTTCTTTTAGATAGGTTGCATTCTAACGTTCACAATTGTCAATGGTTCATCTCCATTTCTTTTTATTTTTCTCCAATTGGAATCCTGGAGAAACTGCTTTAATCGCCATATTGTTGTATCAAGCTTGACACGAAGGAGCTGCTATAAGACATAATCAAGTGGATATATTTTGGTGCATGGTACAGAAACCGTATTATGAAATAGGGAGATCACAATGAAAACAGAAAAATGGATCAAGATGTCAAGAGATAAAATGGGCAATCTAAGCTACTACCTCCATCCCCCATTAGTTGTCGCTTCAGCTTCAAAAAGTTTTCCCAGAATGCATGTCGTCCTGGGAAGTTCCCGAGAAACCAGCATACAGTCCGTACAAGGAAAGAAATTATCTCATCCTCCCATCCACACAAAAGCATCCTGTCTAGTCTCTTCTAGTAACGTGTAGCTTGCTGGTGAGTTGTTGTACTGAGGAGTTGAATCGTCTTTTGCCACTGTCCTTATTTCTATCAAATTCTTTGCAGAGCGACATGTTTTGTGGGAAGGAGGTAGTAACTTTCAACCGAATGACAAATAAGGCCCATAAACACACGTCGTAATGTTTTAGGTTTCAGCAATGCAAAAGGCATAAGTGACTAATCAATGGAGTGTTCCTTCCTTCCATACAACAAGATATTCAGCGGGTATACAATTTTTACCAATAATGTCAGATAAATACTAATACTTTCGGCACATCGCTTGCCAAATAGCAAGAAAGCTTTATCCAATCATCAAGGACAACTAAATCAAGGTTCAGAGGAATCCCATAAACTAGTGCGTATGTCACATTACTTCGCTTCCTGTATCATGTTGAAATTGGTTTAGCTCATCCATCAAAACAATGTGAAGACACCCATTTCAAGGTACAATGTGAAGACACCCATTTCAAGGTACTCTTAACCTCAACGGAGCAAAGCTGTCCAATGATTCTTTAAAAAGGTTCCATATATTGTTGGGATTAGTCAATTAAAAGATGCGGGCCTCGTATGCATCCATCACCCAGTTGCTACTGCTAGTATGCAGCGGCAAAGGCGGCACCTTTACAAGCGAGAAAGAGGAGAACGCGGTGGAACGAACCATAGGTATCGAGAGACGTCGCCGTGAGGTTGGCTCCGGAGCGGAACGCGGTGGCCAGCGCCAGAGAGGAGAAGTCCCCGTCGCCGACAAGCAGAATGCTCTGCATGGAGGAGTAGTGCTTCAGCCATTTCTCCCCCTCCTCCTCCTCCTCCTCCGCCGCCTCTTCATCCTCCATCAAATCATCCTCCTCCTCACCCTCGCCTTCCCCCTCCTCATCATCGTCATCTTCCTCTCCCTCGTCGTCCTCGTCCGCCACGTCCTTCTGTGGTCTCCGGTGGTAGGATCCCAAACGGCAATCTTCCTTTTCACACCTCTGTTTTCATTGCTACAAAAAAAGAAATGCATTCTCCTCTGAACACATTGTTTACTCAAAACTTTCATGGACACTGGTCCTGAAACATACACCTCTAGATCCTCTTTGATGTGTTAGGACTCGGAGACAATACTTATTAGAGAAGTATTTGTATACTCTCTCTGTTTTTTAATATATGATACCATTTGATTTTTTTTTGTCACTTTGATCATTCATCTTATATATAGATATTTGTGTAAATAGTTAAGTATATAAGTTAATCTTAAAAAAAATTGATGATGAATCCAATGATATATTTATTTCCCATTCAAAAAGTAATCATTTACATCTATATTGTTGGTCAAAGTTCAACAAAAAAAGTCAACAATGTCATATATTTAAAAACGCAATGAGTATATGGCAAGTTATTTGAATTTCTGCCAGAATTTTTGTCCTTAAATATAAGGTTTTCTGGTATCCCGATATTAAAATAGTTTGAAAGTTAAAAGACTATTATACCTTTTATTTTATCTCAACGTTCACAAACTTTCTTCTTCTTCTTCTTCTTTTTTTTTTTTTTTGAGTTGAACGTTCACAAACTAGTCCGCCAGCAATGCAGTGAAAGGCAACGATCCTCCCAGCGACGCGATCACAAACTAAGTTCCTGGGCACAGTAGGCATCGTGGTGGGCCTGGTGGCCGTGTTTTGCCAAAGATGGCAAAGTTGTTTTAGGCTTGGAAGTTTAATTACAGCAAAACAAATTTTGAACAAAATTCGGCAAATCTCAAACGAGCTCTCTACTACACTTACCCATCACAACGACTAGTAATCCGTGTATACGGATAGGCAGTACGAGTTCCTGTCCTGACGAAACTCTGCCAATAAGTGCCAAAAATAAGTGCCCTTTTCTAAAAAAAAAAGAAATAAGTGCCCTTTTCTAAAAAAAAAGAAATAAGTGCCAAAGAAGACACCTATCTCAAATAATCCAGGCATTCTGAATTTCAGAACAACTTCTTGCTACCTTCGCCCTTAAGCAACAAGACTCTTTCGTAAGGCAATTTCACATATTGCATCGGAAATGGTGGCCGTTGAACCCAAAGGCCAAAGCCCTTCACCAGTTCACCGACGTCACATCGACGGCGTCGAGACGGCCATCCGCGTGGCGTGGGCGTGCTCCGGTGCAACGGCGGCACGGTGACCGTGCTGAGCCCTGGCGTGCTGGAGAGGCGAGCCGCGGAGCCGGCTCCAGCACGTGGTCGTGCGCGGCGGCGGCGTCGTTCCACCGGTGCGCGTTGACGGTACCGGCAGGCCGACGTGGCAGTGGCGCGGACGCCCTCGTCCGGTGCGGGTCCGCGGACGCCTCCCGCTGCGGCGCTTCGACCGGTGCCGCGACGCGAGCGTCTCCGGCTGCGGCACGGTGGCGGTGCGACGCGGTAGGGTGAGCATGGTGGATGCGCCCAAAGTGCCGCCGGGTTTGTCAGGAGCCGGTGACGTATCAGCAGGCGGAGCCTGTCCTCGAGGCGCCGGTGGGGATCATGAGCAAGTGATCGATGCTTCTTCCAACACGCGTGAGCATGAGCAAACGCCGTATACGTATGACCGGTGATCATACCCATATTCGTATGCTCAGTATTTGTATAATCGGTCGTGCTAGGACTCTGGTTTTTTCCCCTGTATTGTACTTTTATGTTACCGACCAATTCCTGTCGTGTTTTCTGAAATTATCGCCAGCGTGTATGTTATCGATTATATACCATTTTCATATATATGCGCTGTAATGAATAACTATATGGTTCGTAGAGATCAGTTATGTTCGTCCGACCAGGCCCGCTGCATAGCATGTCGTGATAAATATTGGTTGAGGAGATAAATAATTTTGCGGTCCACATATTCATTGAATTTGCACTAGATTTCTAATCTTCAGTTTTGATATGTAACAGTATAATTTGCTGTAGTTTTCCAAATCCTCATGTGTTAGGCATCCATGAGACAAGATGCTATTTTTGTCAACTTGAAAGGTCTTACTCTGGAAACTTAATGTGGCTGTCAAATTTATCATCTTTTAACTTGAAGGTACCTTTTGAGGATGCTTTTAACTGCAAGCGCAATGTACATTCATTTCAACGGCTATATAGATTTTAACTGCAATCTCAAGTTACTGTTTGTAAAGGCAATATATTTGAGTGTTATGTTAAACTATGTTGATTGTTGTGGTAAAGATGTTTGTTTCTTGTCTGTACATTCTCACACAGGAACATGTGTTTATATGTGTGTGTTTGTATTGACGACAATTTTTGGTTTTCAATATTGTTGTCCAAATCTATATCTCATAATACAAATAATGCAATAATATCCTAATTAACTCCTTGCGGAAACTGCAAGTTGAAATTTTTTAACAAGCATCATGCTGTATCAATAGCTAAATGAATAATCGAATGTGTGCTGATGATTTAGGAAAACTGTTTTCTGTTTGTGTTCTTCCCAATTATTTTAACACTCTTTTCCCTCTCTCTGTGTGTACTTACACAGCAGAAGCTAGTTTGATTAAGTAGCTAGCATGTGTTGACTACTCTTTGTTTTCAAGGGCTTCCTGGGAAGGATACTGATACTACCGTTGCTGAAGAATCTGCATCACAACCATCTTTGCTGTCAGCTTACGCGACCAAATAATGTAGAGGAACAGGGACTGAAGTTTGTAGTGATCCTTTTGACCAGGTGAGCTTAAGCTCTTCAAATGTTCTGTCGAGATACGCTTTGGCTTGTAAGGGCATCTAACAACGAATTTCTTGTGTGTATTTTTCCCCCTCAATCCAGGTGAAGGCAGCAGTAAACTCAAGCTAACTGGCATACATGATCATACGTTGCTTCCCATGACCGGTTGCTTCGATGGCAACTTTGTGACAGAGTCTCAGACTTGTGATGTTTAAATTGTTCATGCTAGAACTGACTTGTGTGTAATGAACCTCCCTATACAATGGTACACTTCGGATATTTTTTCATTTGCTCTGGGTTGTAGAGGGCGTCATGTGTTTGTTGCTGCCTGTAGTAATGCTGGATGATCCTAAAAACATAGCGTCAGATGCTTGGTGCTGCTTCCCATTGGCTTCAGTACTTGATGACCACTTGAGAACTATATTGTCTCATGAGAATTTCTCTCTTTTATGTGTTGATTTTGTTTGTCTATTACCGATTTTGGTAGTGCTCACATGAGGTTTGCGTATATTTTTCTTTCAGAACAAGAGTTCATATAAGGTTTGTGAACGCCGCTGATGACCTCGACCCGGCGTGCGCTGTGGCCGCGTGAACGCCGCGGACGGTACCGCACGCCGGCCGGGTCGTGTTCTCCAGTGCATTAACTTGCTTCGAACTCCACTAACAAAAGATGGTATAAAAACGTGTCGTGTCCATTTGAAACTCTATTACGCTACGAAGAACTTCAGTTCCTGATCGGAAAGGACTCCTGCGCCGGCCTTATAAATCACAAATTGATCAAGGAATCGATCTGTGACGCTTGTTTTTCACCGTATAGTATTGGTGCGCCGCAGGTTTTGTATGGCGGCGACGAGTACGACCATCAACCACGCCGGGCATCCGCACCCGCTGGAGCTGCGGGAGCAGGGCACGGCGCCGGCCAAGTTCCGTTGCGCGCTGTGCAAGTGCCACGGCAAAGGCGCCTCCTACCGCTGCGCCTCGTCGTCGTGCGCGTACCGCGTCCACGACACCTGCGCCTCGTGCCCGGCGACCCTGAGCTTCTTCGGCCACCCGGAGCACCCGCTCGCGCTGGACCCGGTGATCAAGGCGGACAGTGGCTTCTGCTGCAGGCTCTGCGAGTTCTGCATCCACGGCATCCACTACGCCTGCCGCGCCTGCAGCCTGTTCCTGCGCCCCGTCTGCGCCACGCTGCCGGCGCCACCATCTCGCCCCTCCACCCGCAGCACCTCGTCGCGCTCGTCCCGACCAAGGCGGACGTCGTCACGAAGTGCTCCGTGTGCAGGTGTAGGTGCGGCAGCTCGTCGGGATGGCACTACGAGTGCAGCCCCTGCGGCTTCCGTCTCCACCCGTGGTGCCTGCTCGGTGACAAGGAAAACAGCGCTCCGTTGTGCATTCGAGGCCCGGGGGGAGACTATGGGGAGTACGATTAGCTGAGGCCGGCTGCGTTCCCCTCGATGCTTTGGTAGAGGCAATTTTGTTTGGATTATAATCCTATTGTAAGAAGAGGTGTAACTTCGGAACTCGATTGTGAGTGCGCGGCGCTCTGTGTGTGGTGCGGGCATATGTTCTTTCTCGCTTTCGCTGGACACGTTCTACCGTAGTTTCAGTTTGCCTGGAAAAAAAGTATTCTTTTACGACCGATTGTTGTGGTGCGGGCATGTTATTTCAGCTGTTTTCTGTCGACAATTGTTTCTATATTTTTAAATGATCTATTCCATGGTTGTTGCCAATTCTTACAAAAGGTACTCTTTTACGACCGACGAGCCAAAGTTCCTTAGCTTGTGCATTACTCCCTCCGTTTTTAAATTGTTGTCGCTATTGACTTTTTTAGCTATGTTTGACCATTCGTCTTATTCAAAAAAGTTTAAAAAATATCATATATTTTGTTATGATTTGTTTCATCTCCAATGTAATTTTGAACATAACGTATAATTTTGCATATTCGAACAAATATTTTGAATAAGACGAATGGTCAAACGTTAATAAAAAAGTCAATGGCGACAACAATTTAAAGACGGAGGGAGTATGTAGCTTGAAGTATGCCGTCTTCCTCCTGCAAATATGCCGGAAACAGACTTTCCACGCATTCTAAGCCTCTTCTTCTTCAAGGCGCTTCCCAAAGTGTTTTCTTGGATTAGGTAGAATTATTGTGTATCAGTTAATTTGATGGTAAACTTTTAAAGTTGCGTTCTTTCTTTCGATGCCATATAATAATTTTTTTTAGCACTGCTATAGAGTACACCCGTTTGGTAGACTTTTGTACGACCAGGAAATCTAATGATTAAGATCACTTGGTGGTGGTTCACATATCAATCAAATAGCTTAAAACACTTGGTCGGATAAAAGTCGGACAAATGGGTCTACTTTGAAGCATTTTCCATTTTTTCCCCTATAGATCGATCATCACAATTTAGACTTTATTTGCAAATATTTTAGATCCCGATTAACTGTCACAATACTAATATATTTGCAAAAGTACACTCAAATTATTTCAGGAAGCCTCTGTGGACGGCCGGCGCTTGTCTTATTTCTCCTCTCGGCTCTACTCCGGCACGCCCGACGGCGGCTGCCGCCGTCCTCCCCCACCTTCTATCATCCCGGACGGAATAGCAAAACCCAACCCACTGGTCCACCCGCGCGTACCTATCCCAGCCTCGGCTCCTGCAGCTGGAGAGCGGCCCCTTCGTAGTTGAGGCACGGCGCACCGGGCATGTCTGCGTGCCTTGTCTGTATCGAGCGCGCCACCGTCTCTCCGTGGGCGGCGGCGGTCAGAGCCTTCGCCCGGCGCAACTGCGCCTGTGACGGCGGCTCGTTTCTCCGCCATGGCAGACGAGCCCTGAGCCGTATCAGCATGTGTGAACAAGTGGAACAGAGATTTGGTCGCGACGCCGAGGTACCTTTCGAGCACCGATGCCAAATTTCGTGATAATGCAGCTGCATATGCTACCTTTTGATTTCCTAATCCTCACACAGGCATTTGGATTCTATCTTATGCACTACTGTCTCCATCGAACGCGTATACTGGCAGCTCCTGGGGTAAGTGCAGTGCACCTACTGTTTAAGATTGTCTCACACTCTAAGTAATGTTCAAACTGGTGACGCATTTGGCCTACTAGCGACACATTCGTCCAACCAGTGAACACTTCAAGTTTTTTTTTCCTGGGTCAAAGTTTCCTTGAATCTGGTCTGAAAGAAGTTTTCCTTGGTCCAATCTAATCTATATGAATGCATGATGGGTACTGATGTTTTCCGCAATGTGCATGTAATTACTTAGCTTAAACGTTGAGTGGGTGTCAATGGTGATAGCAAATTAGAGCACTCGATGATTATTTATCTCTAATATTGAGTAAACAACCTTTGAGTATGCAAGTCAAGCCAACAGGGACTTTTTTATCCTTGTGTTGCTTTTGAAGAAAAGGTCAACTGTGTTGGAGTACTTGTTCCGAAGATAGATTAGTAATCATTCATTATATATTTTGATAACCTAACACCTGTTACTCTGTTGTAACATAATTCGTTGCAATTTCGGTGATTTCTGAACTCCATACTCTGTTCACTTCCATACAGTAAAATCATCCATCTATATATATGAATCATTCTGGAATCACCACTGTACCCATAACTCCATACTCTGTTCACTTCCACAAAACTGTTGCTGCTTTAATTTTGCCTTCTTCAGCTTTGCCCTTCTACACGCTTGAAACTGCGCTGATACTCTCTTGCCTTGCTTAAAGACAAAAAGGCATGAAAACATTTGTCTTTGTCCATGTTTTCCAAATGGTTTTCGCATATCAGACTTCAATAAAAAATTAGCTCTCCTATGATAGTTATGTTTCCCATTTTAGTCACTATTTACTGGTTGTTAAAATTGTGATTTTTTTGGTAGATGTGATGTAAGTGTATGGAAATTGTGGTTATCACTATTTACTGGTTATCACTATACTGACATATTGAAGTCGAAGTCAAACTGAGCAAAGAGAAATGGTAGAAGTTGCTGTACTTTTTGTCGTAAAGAAGATTGGGATAGCTGTGGCAGGTGGAACACTAAAGTTGGCTAAATCTTTGCTTGGAAATAAAAATTCTGGGTTGCAATAAGGAATGAACTTGAGCTAATTCATGCATTTCTTAAGGTATTTGGCTGGAAAGGTTGGGAGGTGAATTTATAGACACTTGATGGCGCAAGTCTGGAGATTGACCTATGATATGGACGACATTGTAGATCAGCTTATCTATGTAGTTGGCAAACATAATCATAAAGATATTGAGGTAGCCACCAAACCAGTCTAGAAATCAGGTAGTCAAGTCACCTGGAGTTTGGTTCTTGTAACCTCCAACCACCACCACTTTTGAAAGGGAAAACTGTGGGAGGCAGATAGGTATTTCCATGAGAATTACATCAAACTGTCAAGCGATAGTCAGTTCCACTTTGCCCTCTGCAATTGCATTATAACTTCCGCCTTTCAAAGGTCTAAGTTCTTGTAGATGACGTTGACAAACCTTGATATTATTGGAAAAGAGATCGGGGTCCTCTGAATTGAGGTTCTCAATTCAGAGACTGTAGCGATCGCTACAGTAAAATGTGAGGGCATCTACAGGTTTCTGAAGTAAACACTGTAGCGTAATGTAGTAAACAGTGTTTTCAGGATACTGTGCGAGTCGACCGTACTGTTCATATGTTACTGTAGCGTCAGATCTCAACCGTTCGTTTCCAATCCAAGGGCTGAGCTGAGAGCTAATTCCGGAACACTGTAGCACCTCTGAATTGAGTGCTCCAATTCAGAGGATCCAGAGCCTGGAAAAGAGGTCTTTTTCCTGTAAGTTTCAAAGAAAAGGACAACCTCAGTGGAGTTCTGGTCTTATATGATAATTTGTATACATATATTACGAATCCATATTCTAAATATCTTTGACATTACTGTTCCAAAAATTCTTTTACGTTATTAGTTTATTCTGTAAATCTGAATCTGTGTGTTTTTTAATATCTGAAACTTGTAAAGGCATCCAGCTTGACGCACGGCTGGTATTGCCACTACATAAATAAACTACACTGTTTTTTTTACACTCCTCACAAACTGGTGTTGCCTACTTACCTTAGTTTTACTTTCCTTCAACTTTGCCTTCTGCAGATTTGGAGCCTTATGATCTTCTCTTGCTTTGCTCAAAGGGCATATTTCCGCATCGGTCTGATGGCAATGATAATTTGATCAAATGTTTAAAGGTGCAATGCTTTCTCCTCCGTTCACTTGGTTTCTTCTCACTCTCAGAGCAATACTGATACCAATTTATACAGCAAGCATAGTAGCACTACATTTTCATTTATATTATACTCGCTGGTTTGTTAAGACAGAAAACTCGGGAACTAGAGCTGTTGCTCTGTTGCAAGGAAGGAATTGCCACTCATTCTTACATATACTGTTTGCACAATTTGAAGAAAGCCCAAATCCTTACCATTTCATCTTAATTGAATCTTTTCCTCAATTCTCCACTGCTGCAATCAATATGAAAGATACTGAAGCAACAGGGTTCTCCATGCATTTATCCTTCCGATCTAGTTTTCAACCATCTTCTTTTCTAGCAAGTGCCTGCAGATGTTTCAGATGGTTTAGCATCTTAGGGTTGTTTGATGATTATTTGTGGCTAATTATTGAGTAAACAGAAATACTAGGTGGCCATGAACCCAGTGGGACTCTAGGAGTCAAGTCTTCTAGGTATACCTACAGCTGTGAGATCCTTGTATCTGAGCTAAAGTTTACTCTGAACCTGTTGCCAAGGACAACGAGATCAAACATATAAAGGTGTGATTCTCTGCTCATCCGCCTTCCTGATTCTCTTTCCTCAACTTCCTTGTATCAGTGGACTTCTTGCCAATTTATGCACTTAGTGATATGCGATGCATTTGGCTCCCACGGTTTGATGAAACTATAAGGAATACGTGCAAACTGATCTATTGCTCTGTTACAAGGAAGGGAATTGGTACAATTTATATTGTTTATCCAATTCGACACACAATATAACCTTTTTCTACTTGCGCTATCTCCTTCCATTACTGTCGTGGACCCCGAAATTTAACTGTTTGCTTGATGATCCTTCTATCTTACTCATCATCTTCTTTCTTCAACAAAAGCATGCAATCCAACAACTGTATCTGCTCCAAAATATTGACAGATCTCAACAAGTTTAAGGAAGCCTTTATATATTTCAAATGGTTTCTGGATCAGACTTGGACAGGATTAGCTCTCTTTTACATTACATCGACAATATAATAGTTATAATTTACTGTTTGATGATTTTTTTCTTTGTTCTGCAGAATTAATTTAAAACGGTTGCAATTACTGTATTTTGCTAAAATATTGAACTTTGAAGAGAAATGGCAGAACTTGTGGTTCTTCTTGTCGTAAAAAAGATTGGCATAGCTGTAGCAGGAGAGACTCTGAAGTTTGCTAGACCTCTGTTTACAAGGAAAATTGAACTAGCATCTGCACTCCGAAATGACATGAAACTGATAAGGAATGAACTCGAGCTTATTCATGCATTTCTTAAGGGAATCAGCAGGAAGGGTTGGAGAGGTGAAGTCGTAGAAACTTGGACAGGTCAAGTACGAAGATTGGCATATGATATGGAAGACATTGTGGATCAGTTTATTTATATAATTGGTAAACACAATAATAAAGGACCATGGATGAATTGCATCAAGAAACCTTTATCTTTGTTTTCACTTGATGAATTTGCTACTGAAGTCAAGAGAATAAACCAAGAGCTCCAACAACTTTCCAGAAGCAGGGAGCGTTGGACTAATCCAATCGATGGTGAGACTGATGTTCATCTAGCAAACTATGAAACTGAACAACAGTACCTGCCTGGAAATGATTACTCAATCAATGATGATGAGCTTGTAGGAATTGATAAAAATAGGCAAATCTTGATTGACTCGTTGCATTCTGAAGATCATTCTATGAGGATCATTGCAGTCTGGGGTATGGGTGGCATAGGAAAAAGCACTCTTGTTAGTGAAGTGTATAAAAATGAAGTATCCAACTTTGATTGCCATGCATGGGTTTCAGTGTCTCAGTCGTATAAACTGGACGATATTTGGAGAAATCTTCTGAGAAGTTTCCACGAAAATGGAAAAAAAGAGTTTGATGCTGAAATGATGAATGGTGCAGAACTAAGAGTGGAATTGACAACAATTCTGAAGAAAAGGCGGTACTTGATCATATTGGATGATGTCTGGACGACTGCAGTTCTTTTCAAAACTAGAGAAGTTTTTGTTGATAATGGCATGGGAAGTAGGGTAATAATCACGACAAGAACTGAGGAAGTAACTTCAATAGCTGAGGATGGTTACAAAATCAAACTAGAGCCTCTTAATAACCATGATGCATGGCTTCTCTTTTGTAAGAAGGCATTTCAGAAAATTGAAAATCATATCTGCCCTCCAGAATTACATCAGTGCAGTATAGACATTGTGCATAAATGTGATGGTTTGCCATTAGCTCTTGTGGCAATAGGGAGCATACTGTCTCTCAAAACCAGGACTATTAAAGAGTGGAGGCTCTTTTACAGTCAACTGATTTGGGAGCTACACAACAATGAGAACCTAAATCATGTGGAGAAAATTCTAAGTCTAAGCTATAAATACCTACCGGATTATTTGAAGAATTGTTTCTTATATTGTGCTATGTTCCCAGAAGACTATCTAATTCAAAGAAAAAGATTGATTAGATTATGGGTAGCTGAAGGCTTTATCGAACATAAAGGGGCATGCAGCTTAGAAGATGTTGCTGAAGGTTACCTGGGAGAACTTGTCCGACGAAGCATGCTTAAGGTTGTGATTTGGAACAATTTTAATAGAATAAAGTCTCTTCGCATGCATGATCTTGTGCGTGAGCTAGCAATTTACCAGTCTAAAAAACTAAGTTTCAGCACCACTTATGATGACACTCATGGGGTGGTACATGTGGGATCATACTCACGTCGTGTATCAGTGCTCCAGTGCAAAAATGGCATCCAATCAAGCATAGTGTCATCCAGGCTTCGCACCTTCATATCATTTCACTCTAGCATGGAAGCATCCTCATGGTGTTCTTTTTTTCCTTGGGAATCGAAGTACCTGACAGTATTAGACCTATCAAGCTTACCTATTGAGATTATTCCCAGCTCACTTGGGGAGCTATTCAATCTTAGATTTTTGTGCCTCAATGACACCAACGTGAAAGAACTTCCAAAATCTATTACAAAGCTTCACAATTTACAAACACTGAGTCTTGAACGTACTCAATCACTGAACTTCCCGCGAGGATTTTCAAAATTGAAGAAACTGCGTCATCTACTTATTTGGAAATTGTTAGATGCAACATACAGAAGTCTCCATAACTGGGAATCTATGGAGCCATTTAAAGGCTTGTGGCATTTGAAGGAGTTGCAATCTTTGAATGAAGTTCGAGCAAATAAAGTTTTTGTTGTACAACTAGGAAACTTATCGCAATTGAGATCCCTTTGTATCACTTTTGTAAGGAGTAGCCATTGTGCACAATTGTGCAACTCGTTGTCCAAGATGAACCATCTTACTAGATTACACATAAGAGCATACAATGAAGATGAAATGCTCCTGCTGGAAGATTTGACATTGCAAAAACCTCTTGAAAAGCTGGATTTGGTTGGGAGGTTGTCAATAGGAACTTTGGAATCTCCGTTCTTCTCTATATATGGAGATCAACTTCTACAAATGGAGCTAGCGTGGTGTCAGCTCATGGAGAGTCCACTGACATGGCTTTCTGAAGTGTCAAATTTAACAGAACTACGTCTTACAAGGGCATACACCGGACAGCAGCTTAACTTCCAGGGAAAGTGGTCAAGAAATTTGAAGAGGATTGTCTTGCGGGATATGCCGCAAGTCAATCAAATATTCATACATGAGGGAGCTTTGACCAGCCTGGAGTATCTTCACGTTGATAGCCTCAGAGAATTGCGGGACATCCCCATTGGTATCAAATTTCTCAATTCTGTCAAAGAGGTATACTTTACTAGGATGCATGCGGATTTTGTGATGAACCTTCCAATGGGAAAGCTACATCATATACCGAAGGTCTACTGGTCAACACAAGGCAAGTAAAAGCACCTTCCAGCTAATATATTTATGCTTGCACTTTTTATATATTTGTTAATCGTGATTTATCAGTTACAGACATACTTTGCATTCACTTGATATTGTGGTTTATCAGTTACAGACATAACCTTTTCAGCAGTGAAGGTTGCTCACCTGCAAGTGGTTCCAAGAGCACCTAAGCCACACTATGAACAAGCTTAAAAAACAATGTTAATAAAATTCACTGTGGATCGTGCAAGATCCTAATTCTATATTTTCTTGAACTTGTAGGAGATTCGCCTATTAATATATAAAAAAGAAATGAGTAGCGTTCCAAAATACAAAGCCAAAGTTAACAAAAACTAAAGAGAGAAACAAAAGAGCAGAGGGGAAATGGAAAACAAAGCAAACGGGAAGACTTTTCAAACGGATTAGACCAAACAACCTCACCACTGCCTACAAAAACACCTGACAGATCCTCGTTTCATTGACACAAATTTACAACTTGCTAAAGGTTGTGGAACACTTTGCATTGACTATTAGGCTCTCTGTCTCTAAATTTTATGCATTCCCTTATCTTATTTAAATGCAGGAATGTCCATGGCTGAGTCAGAGCCTGCTTCTAACCTGCTCCGACCAGGCAGCACCAGCACCAAACCACAATGGCGCAGTCTAGGTGGGTCAGGTTGGGTCTTCATCTAGCTTGTCTTGCAAAAATGATGGTTTGGGGGGTCTGACTAACCAAGAAGACAATCGACCCATCTCCTAGTGGTCCTGTTTCGTGAATGTCAGACTTGCAGAAATGGATATGGTGATTTGACGGCGTAGTTATCAAGCTGTGTGATTTCTTCCATTGCATTGATCGTATAATTTCTACTGTGGTGACCACATGGCAACTTCAAGAGTCCCAGGGATTCACCAATGTAGTCTTCTTCAACCGGAAGCAACTTTTCCCACGGCTTATCTGTGTTCAGAACTTGGAAGCTCGTCACTTGAACACTTATTCTGCTTTCACTGGATGCCTGTTTTGCCTGCTAAAATTCAAAAATCAAAACGACTCACAGATTTAGGGAAGGATTGGTAAATTGACACGTCGAGAAGATAGTCAGTGTTGCCATCACATGGTTTATTATCACAATGTCCTAAGTTTCACATTGCTCTTGTAAAATTCTATTGTAACTTCATAATGCTGATTCATCCTTTTTCAATACTACTTAATAATTCTATCTTGACTGCATTGGAGGAGCTCATTCTTGGCAATTGATCGAAGAACTGCCAATCTGTTGATAGTTCGTGTCGAGGGAAATCAGATTATCTGTTTTCCATAGGATTTATTCAAAGAGCAATAAAGGGTGAATACACTCAAGCTCATCAACAAAAGCAACTGATATCACTCACTCCAATATATGCCACTGTCTAATAAAGCTAATGGTCTCAAAGAGCTACATATTTATAATTGCATTAGCTTACTAAGGCTTCGGTTTCTCTTGGAACTGTTACCGCCATACCTTTAAGATCTTTATCTACTCTCTCTGTCCCAAAATATAAGGGATATTAGCATTTCAAGACAAAATAGTCTTCATGGTAAAAGACTACTATACCTCTCATTTTACTTTCACTCACCCACCCACCAACCCTTCAACCAACATTAAAAATTTGTCTTATATGTAGAATCCTTTATATTTTGGTACAAATTTCAAACTCTTCAATCCCTTATAAAATGAGACAGAGGGAAGTACAAACATGGTATAGTCATGGTTTGGAAGATATGGAAATCCATGGGCGTCCTAACCTGACAACCTGCCACGTTGTAAAGCCGGAAGTTTCTGATGCTTGGATACGTTGGATTGTTATTCTGACTGGGAATCTGTGAAAAATGATGATTTTGTGAGGCAGAAAATAGAGTTCAATAATTCACAAAACTATGGCTACTTTGGGGATGTGCAAGTTTCGTGTGATGAACTGAAGCAATCTGATTTTTATTGGGGAATGTTTACGTTGCCGCCACAATGACTAGTAACCCGAATTTGATGGCCGAAAGACATCGCGCCATAGGGGCCTACAAATGTCGTCGAAAAAAATGAACATTTTTTCCTGATCGGGGATGATGAGGCAGCAGCAGTCGATGGAGCGGCTGCTGGCGTGGCGTGACGCGCGATGTGCCCGTAAGCTTGACGTGGTGAGGCCTCCAGGATGGGGGCTCGTTGAGCGTTAACGGCGTCTCGGCGTTGTCCACGATCGTGCGTAGTCGTGGGATTGGATTTAAATCCAAATCCAAATAGCAAAGTCTAAATTAAATTTAATTAAGAAGAATCCTAATCCAATCTAAATCCATTTCAGAAGACCTATCATCCAATCCAATCCAAGTCCATCCAACTATCCATAGACCAGCCAAGCTCATACCTACAACACGTCGACCGCCATAGATCGAGGTAGATCATGATTTGATTTAGACTTATTAATTTGCACAAAGTAGCTGACTGTTGTACTGAGTCACCTCTAAAAATTTTAGTTAATTTTGACAACAAATTAAGGTGTGAACGCGAAGTTTTAGTTTTAAGGTCCAGCTCTTGACGTGGGTCCCACGTACAGATATTGCTACACCGATTTGCATGAAGTAGCTGGCAATCATGGTGATTAAGTTGAAACAAATTTTAGTCAATTTTAGCGAAAAAATATGGTATGAATACGAAGTTTTTAATTTTAGGGTCCAACTTTTGACATGAATCTATAAAGCTAGAGAGGATTCAATGTTAATCCAGAGGATATCCAATAATCCATATAGAGTTTTTTTTTTATTACATAGTCCATATAGAGATTGAATCCTACATCTAAACACATCCAAAATCCAAATAAATCCAATCCACTTGAGTCCAACAAGAAAAAGTCCAATTCGACTCTGCACTTTGAAAATCCAATCCCACGTATAATCTTGCGGTCGGTCGTGCCCCTGAGTCCGCGCGTGCACTACGAAAAGCCAAGGATGGCTAGGCCATCGTCCGCTGACGACCGGGGGGGGGGGGGGGGGGGGGGGGGGGGGGCACCGCTCCTCGCGCATTCCAGGCTCAAGCTCCCCAACGACTCTTCTTCGATGCCGATTCGTGGGACACGCAGACAAGCCGTGGAGGACGCCACCGTCGCCGGCCACGCTCCATGAAGCCAGCTGCTAGGCCGTGTCCATCGTCGACCACTTGCCACACGCCATAGAAGTGCGAGGCGCTGTCAGGATTGAGGTATCTGTACAGGCTCCATCGCTGCGGCTTCTTCGTTGCGACACATGGTGGCAGTGCTGGCAGAGTTCGCCGGCCGGAACATTTTCTTTAAGGTCCCTAACCGCGATTCTAATATTTACAAAATACCCCTTAATTTGGATCGCGGTCCAAATATTTGCAGGAAAGCCCCCCTAGCTGCCGGTGCTCTCTTTCTCCGCCTTCTCCTCCGCCCGTCCGCCGCCGTCCTCCCCGCCGTGATCGCAAAGCCCCACCCCACACATCCCCCACCCGAGCCCTAACATCCCAGCCCTGCAGCTCCTCTGCTCCAGTGCTCCGGCAGCGAGCGAGTGTCACGCTCCCTTTGCCGCCGGCGGTGAAGATCCGGGGCGTGAGATACGAGCTCGGTGTTCACCTACTCTAACTTGCGATGCAAGATGAGATGGGGAAATGTTTCTCTTCTTTACTTAGCTGATCGTTCACGAAACACAGGGCGCCAGCCTTATAGTTCACACCGTTACACAGACAGCAGGGGCCCACGGCCAAATTCCCGCTCACACGAAACACAACACAGAAATACGTAAACACAGAGCGAAGACGCCTGATGTGAAACCCGCTTCCACTGCTCCTCATACGGCGCAGCGTCACACCGGCGTGTCGTCCGTCGCAGCTATTACACCTTCCTCCCCTTGAAAGCTTGCTTGTCCCCAAGCAAGAGCATCAGGAAACCGCTTGGTCACCACATAATAATCCTCCCACGTAGCAGCGTCTTCAGAAAGCGAAGCCCATTTGACCAACACTTGAGGAATTGCGCTGTTACCTTTTTTTACCAACCGACGTTGCAATATCTTCTCTGGAGTCAGAGTGGTCACCGAGAGATCTGGAAACTTTGGAAGATCCTTGTACACAGGTGTGTAATCAGGACGAAAAGGCTTAAGCTGTGATACGTGGAATACAGGATGTACACCACTACCTTCAGGCAACTCCAACCTGTATGCTGCTTGACCAATGCGCTCCAGTACAGGATATGGTCCGAAAAATTTGAATGCCAGTTTGGGACAAGGTCGACTCACCACTGACGACTGAGCGTAAGGCTGAAGTTTGAGCAGAACACAATCACCAACCTGGAACTCACGATCCACACGCTTGCGGTCAGCTTGAACCTTCATACGATTCTGCGCTGCAGTGAGATGTTCCTTCAGCATAATACGGTGGGCTTCACGCTCTGCCAGCACATCCACGACTGCTGGTGATGTATTCACATCAATAATAGGTGCTGCTCCAAACCTAGGCTCATAACCATACAAAGCCATGAAAGGAGAGCATCCCAGAGCTGAGTGAAAGGATGAATTATACCAAAATTCGGCTAGAGGGATCCAGGCTCGCCACTTCCTTGGATGACTGTTCACAGCACACCGCAGATACATCTCCAAGCATTGATTAACACGTTCACTTTGTCCGTCAGTCTGCGGGTGATATGCCGTGCTGTGAGACAATTTGATATCCATCAGCTTAAACAATGTGGTCCAGAAGTCACTCATGAAAATCCGATCACGGTCAGACACAATTGAGTTTGGTAAACCATGGAGCTTAACAACTGTGTCCAAAAACAGCTTGGCCACCGAAGCGGCTGTGAAAGGATGGCGAAGAGGAAGAAAATGCGCGGATTTGGTGAAACGATCCACAACCACTAAGATGGCGTTGTACCCTTCAGAAACAGGCAAACCCTCAACAAAGTCCATGGTCAGCTGTTGCCATGCACCATCAGGAACAGGTAGAGGTTGCAACAACCCAGCTGGGTGCATTAACTCATGTTTAGCCTGCTGGCAAGTACCACACTGCTTAACAAAATCATCCACTTCTTGTTTGAGACCTCTCCAGTAAAATGTTCTCTTTATTCTCTGGTAAGTGGCCTGTGAACCAGAGTGACCACCAAGAGCACTTGAGTGAAAGGCAGCAATCAGCTTAGTCCTTAATGCAGAATTTTCAGCAATCCAGATAAGATTCTTGAACCTGATAATGCCTTTGTGCAAGGAATATCCTTGTTCATTTGGACTGTGTATAGCCAGTTGAGCAATAAGTTGTTGAGCTGCAGGGTCAGTAGAATAAGTGTTCACAACCTCCTGAATCCACAGTGGTTGAACCTCAGTTACAGCCTGTGCCAACATTAGATGACCAACCCTGGAAAGAGCATCAGCAGCCAAATTGTCTCTTCCCTTCTTGTATATGATTTTGAACTGAAGGCCCATTAATCGAGTCATAGCTTTTCTCTGTAATTCTGACTGAAGATGTTGCTCATCCAGGTAACACAAACTTCTGTGATCAGTTTTGATGATGAACTGCTGGCGTTGTAAATAAGGACGCCAACGTTCAACAGCCATGATGAGAGCCAAAAATTCTTTTTCATAAATGGAGAGTGACTTGTGTGTTTCACTCAAGGCTTTACTGAGATAAGCCACAGGTTTATTGTCCTGCATCAAAACTGCGCCTATACCAGAGTCACAAGCATCTGTTTCGACCACAAATGTGTTCTCAAAATTTGGCAGAGCCAATACAGGTGTTGAGGTCATAGCTTGCTTGAGGCTCTGAAAAGCAGTCTCAGCCTGTGGAGACCACTCAAAGCACTTCTTCTTGAGAAGATTGGTCAATGGTTTAGCCAATGTACCATACCCTTTGACAAATTTCCTGTAATAGCCTGTCAAACCCAGAAAGCCCCTCAACTCAGTAATGGATGTAGGAGTTGGCCACTGCAGCATGGCAGCTGTTTTTGTTGGGTCGGTTGCAACCCCTTCAGCAGAGATGATATGACCTAAGTATTCCAAACTCTGCTGACCAAAAGAGCATTTGGATTTCTTGATATAAAACTTATGTTCTTTGAGTTTCTCCAATACTTTCCTGAGATGAATCACATGATGTTCCAAAGAAGGGCTGTATATCAGAATGTCATCCATGAACACCAAACAGAATTTCCTCAAATAAGGTGAAAGAATAGAGTTCATCACACATTGAAAGGTAGCAGGTGCATTAGTTAGGCCAAATGGCATCACCCTAAAGTGGTAGTGGCCATGATGGGTTTTAAATGCTGTTTTATGTTCATCCTCAGGCTTCATCCTCACTTGATGGAATCCAGAATGAAGGTCGAGCTTAGAAAAGTACCTAGCCCCTGACAATTCATCTAGAATTTCGTCCACCAATGGCATAGGGAACCTGTTCTTAATTGTGAGATCATTGAGCTTTCGAAAATCCACACAGAATCTCCAGCTGCCATCCTTTTTTTGCACAAGGAGGACTGGGGATGCAAAAGGGCTAGAACTCTGCACAATCAACCCAGCCCTGAGTAGCTCCTGGACCTGCCTTTCAATCTCAGATTTATGTAAGGGAGAGTACTTATAGGGTCTTGAATTAACAGGAATGGCTCCAGGAACAAGAGATACTGCATGGTCGTAATCTCTATGGGGTGGTAAGTCTTTGGGCTCACCAAATAGCTCTTTGAATTCAGTGAGTAAAGATTGAATTTCAGATGATACTTCCTCTTCCTCATGTGATTCAACAGGTTTCAACATAGTAAGAGACCAGATTTCATTGCCTTTAAGGCACTTCACAATTTGATCAGCATCAATTTCTTTAACCTCTGGTATACCAGGCTTAATGCCTTGCAGCTTCACTGTTGAGCCTTGGTCCACAAACTCTAGAGTTTTATCTTCCCAATGGCAAACCATGGGACTGTGAGGCTTGAGCCAATCAAATCCCAAAATAGCATCATATGCCCCCAAATCAAGCACTCTCATATTAGTTCTGAAAGTGTGGTTAGGAGTCCACCATTCCATCCCACACACCATTTTATCAGAAATCATTGTTTCCCCATTAGCCACTTGTACCATCACAGGTTTACAGCTCTGAGGTTGTACATTCACTTTGTGCAGGAATGAAGAGTTAACAAAACTGTGGGAGCTGCCAGAGTCAATGAGAATCAACATGACCTGGTTCTTCACCAATGCCCTCACCTTGATTGCTTCCCCTTCATCAGTGCCAGCAATAGCATTTAAGGACAAATGACCCATTTCAGCTATCATAGCATCTTCCTTGTCAAGCTGCTGTAAAATTTCATCAGAGAGACACATATCCATTTCTTCAGCAGTCAATGCATGAAGTTGAGCTTTAGGTCGTTTGGTGCAGACATTGATATGAGCATTATCAAACTTCTCACCGCAGTAGTAGCACAAATTATTTTGCCTTCTATAATCCCTGAGTAGCCTTTCTTTTGACAGGTCCCCAGAGATCACATTTGATTTGTTCTCATTTCTAGCCGAGATAGCACCAGGTTTAGCTAACTGATATGTTCTGGAGGATTTGTACTTGGTCTTCTCCAACACAGCTTCATGAATTTGAGCCAGCATCACAGCCCTCTTCACTGTTTCAGGAACCTGGGACTGAACTGTACCTCTAATCTCATCTTTCAAGCCTTCCACGAATTGAGAAACAAAGAATGTCTCATCCAGGCCACTATTATGCATAGAGACCTGATATCTAGCAGATTCAAAAGCTGAAGCATACTCTTCTACTGAGCCTTTTTGCCTTACAGCTATCAATTCCAGCATATTCTTGCGATAATCAAATGCACCAAACTTAAGCTCTACTGCCGCAATGAAGCTATCCCAAGTACCCAACCCATGCTGTTGCTTGTACACTTGAACCCATTTAGCTGCATTACCTTCCATGTGAAGAGAAGCTGAAGTTGCCCACATGTATTCAGGAACTTTGAAGATGGAGAAGTAGTCCAGACACTTGTCCTTCCAAATCCTGGGATTAGCCCCATCAAACTTGGGAAATGACATTTTCGGCAGAGAACTGCGTGGAAACTCTTGGCGATCTTGGTTGCGACCTGCCATCGAACGACTGGTGTGCGGATCATGGTCGCGGTGTGCGTCCCGATCACCCTCACGCCGGCCGCCTCCATCCTGTCCAACGCCGCCTCCCCGAGCACCAAATCTACCGCCACCACCACCAGCATCATGTCGAGCACCAAATCTACCGCCACCATCAACTCCTCCAGGTCTACCGCCACCATCAACCCCACCCGTTCTACCGCCACCACCCCCACCGTGATGACGATGTCCACCACCATCAAATCCATCACCATGGCGGCTGCGAGAATCCGCACTGCGTGACGAAGGGCTCGAATCGCGCTCCTGCTCCTGGAAACGCCGTAGCTCCCGGGCGAGACGATCCACCGTGTGGCCGCCTTCCTCCACTTGACGGCCCAGGAAGTGGTAATCCTGCGCCGACTGCTCGATCGCTCGGGAGTTGAGATTCACCTGCGCGAGTACCTGCTGCTGCGTAGTGTCAATCGAGGCCACTTGCGCGAACAGCAGATCCATGTTCTCCAGCAATTTCTCCCAGCGCTCCTCCTCCTTCATTCCACTGGTCGACATCATATCCAGGACGAATTGGGTCTGGACCGAAGGCTTCGGCACCGGCTTCTTCTTCGGCGCCGTGGTGACTGCCCCCGAATCGAACCAACCTGCGTGGATTTACAGGAAGTCGAGCTCCACGATCGCAATCGCTTTGCCCAACCTCGACCAACCACCCGAGGAATTTTACAGCTCAAGATCAAGGGAGTTCCGCAATCACCCACCGCGCCGAGGAATCGAAACCCGTCTCTGATACCACCTGTCACGCTCCCTTTGCCGCCGGCGGTGAAGATCCGGGGCGTGAGATACGAGCTCGGTGTTCACCTACTCTAACTTGCGATGCAAGATGAGATGGGGAAATGTTTCTCTTCTTTACTTAGCTGATCGTTCACGAAACACAGGGCGCCAGCCTTATAGTTCACACCGTTACACAGACAGCAGGGGCCCACGGCCAAATTCCCGCTCACACGAAACACAACACAGAAATACGTAAACACAGAGCGAAGACGCCTGATGTGAAACCCGCTTGCACTGCTCCTCATACGGCGCAGCGTCACACCGGCGTGTCGTCCGTCGCAGCTATTACAGCGAGCAGCCACTCGACTGAGCTATCGGTGCGGCTGGAAAATGGCGGATTGGTCCGTAGCCACCGCGGCTCCGTCTCCTCCGGTCCGACACCCACGGAGGTCAGAGCCCTGTGCCTACCGCAACTGCGACGTCGGCTGGCTGCTCCGCCGGGATCCCGGGAGAAACGAGCCCCGAGCTTTAGCACCTCTGAACGATACCTTTGGTGTGTTCCGGGGAAAACAAAAGGTACCTTTCGATTCCTCCGAAATTTAAGGCACCGGTCAAACACAAAATTGGACACATTGCTGCCGCATATGCTACCTATGTCATATATTGCTGTTTGTGTATGCCTTAGACCAGTTTCATCTTTCATGTCTGAATGATGCTACCAATGTCATATATTGTTGTGTGTGTATGTCTTAGACAGACCAAAGGCTCTCTGCCCAGATTTACTAGTGAGCAAATGCTTAGTTCCAGCCTTCCAGGTGAAAGAGGGACGGAGAGGAAGTAAAAAGAAAAGGAAAGATGGGGTTTCCAGTCAAGGTAGTGAAATACAATGAAAGTATGAAACTACGACACCCAGAACCAGAAGAAGCAATTTGACTTGCACCCATCCCATCCTTCAGTTCTCTGATGATGGTGGAGCCCCTCCTTTTATTTATCCATTCCAGACGTGAACTAATGATGATTTTTATATGGAAGATCCCTTACCAGAGCAGTGTTCTGAAATTTCATGGCTCTAAGCAAGCAGCAGGTGGGGTGTCTTGATTCATAACAACGACAGATGACAGGTGTCCAGTAGCGAAGCTAATTTCCAACGCGTTAGTTGCCTCAATGAAATTTAATTAAGGAACTCACTATGGGTAGCTCACCATTATAAAGTAATCCAGTCCACTTAGCGCAGAAGTCTCAGTATTAGTTCAGATGGAAAAGTCACGCAGTTTGCCCAATCATGGATTCATCCTAATGCTGGCAAACTTTGTGGGCCCAACAGAGGTGTTTTTGGGTGAAGATGACTAACCTTTGAAAGTGATCTGCTATTGTAAGTTGCATCTTGTACTATCTCTTTCCTCGGTTCCTTGAATCTTGTTCTAAAAAAGTTTTCCTTGGTCCAACCTAATCTTGTAGACCAAGGGGTACAGAGGTTGTCCACATAATGCATGGAATTACTTAGCTTTTACATTGAGCAGATGTGATGATAGCAACTTAGAGGTCAAGTGATTGTTTTCCTCTAAACTTAAGTAAACAAGATATTAACATGGTCACCAATTCACTTTCTAGGAGCCAACAAGTCAATGCTGAAGCTTTATTCTTAGTGCTTGAAGGCCCTGACATGATAGTTCTCTAAAATAATGATTAGGTCTTTTGGCTTTGATGTTCGGAAGAAATGGTCAATTGTATTGCGAGTACTATATTGCATAATGCATATAAGTAACATGACGTCTGTTGTAATCTATTTCGCAGTAATTTCAGCAATTTCTGAACCAGGAGCTATACAATAATAGAGGTCCATCTGTATATATGAAGCCTTACAGCGGAGACTGCCACAGTCCTCATCAAATCTAAACTGCTCTATTCACTCCACAAACTTGTGGTTCTTAGCCTTTCCTTCGTCTGCTTTGCATGTCTGCTCACTTGGAAGTTGGAACCTAAAGGATACATTTAGAAGACGAAGGAAAGTTGATCATACATGTTAAGGTCCAATACTCTATCTTCCTTCCTATTCTTTTATTCTTATTACCTTCTCAGGGCAACATTGTTACCAATATATGCATGAAACATAGTAGACCTGTATTTCACCAGTTAGGACAAAAGGTACCTGGAAAATGAAGTTAGTGCTCTGTTGCAAGGAAAGAAATTACTAGTATTTCGTGGTTAGGTTGCACAATTTGGAAAACATTAAACAATCCAAATGTTCAATATCGATTTGCAACCCCCTTGTTGAAATCATTATGGAAGTTACACTTTATCCTTTTTTTTTTTAGGAATACAATTTATCCTTCTACCTTATTGTTCATCCATCTGCATTTTTCCGTGAGCGCATGTAATCCAACAATTACTCATGGATTTCAACATTTTTAGCAAGCCTTTAGGTATTTAAAATAGTTTTAGCAGATCTGATTTCAATAATAGAGTCTTCTTTAATAACGAAATTTTGTTTATTATTATTATTTTCATGGTTGATAAAAGAATTCTGCATTTTTTTTGTGTAGATGTGATGTGAAAGGATAGACTAATGTTAAAGTCATAGAAATTTATTGCAAATATATTCCTGCTGACGTATTGAAGTCAAACTACGAAGAGAAATGGTTGAAGTTGCAGTCCTTTTAGTCATAAAGAAGATAGGAATAGCTATGGCCTGTGAGACACTAAAGTTAGCAAAACCTTTGTTGGGAAAGAATTCTGAGTCGCAAATGGCACTTCCAATTAACATGAAACTGATAAAAGACGAACTTGAGCTTATTAATGCTTTTCTTAAGGAAATTGGCATGAAGGATTGCAATGGTGAAGTGGTAGAAACTTGGATAAGGCAAGTTCGAAGGGTAGCGTATGATATGGAAGACATTGTGGACCAGTTTATGTACGTTGTTGGTGAACACCAACAGAAAGATTCATGGTATTGTGTGAAGAAATTTTTCAAGAAACAACCATCTCTATTTTCAATTAATGAAATTGCTATCAAAGCTGATATAATAAACAAAGAGCTTATGGAACTTTCAAAAAGAATATTTCGCTGGACCCAACCAATATCTGGTCTGAATTATGTTCCTGCAACAATCTATGACTGCGAACCACTATATCAGCCAGGACTTGATCATTCAATTAATGATGATGAACTTGTAGGAATTGAAAAAAATAGAGAAATCTTGATTCATTGTTTACATCTGGAAGATCGTTCTCTTAGAATCATTGCTGTTTGGGGTATGGGTGGCCTCGGGAAAAGTACACTTGCAAATAATGTCTACAAAAATGAAGCACTAGTGTCCAACTTTAGTTGCCACGCATGGATTTCTGTATCTCAGTCATATACAATTAATGATATTTGGAGAAACATGCTACAAGAAATCCATGGAAATGACAATAGAGCATTTGATGCTGCAAGCATGGACAGTGCAGAACTAAGAGTGGAACTGAAAAAAATTGTGGATAATAGGAGGTACTTGATCATATTGGATGATGTCTGGACGGCTGAAGTTCTTTTTCAAATTCGAGAGGTTCTTGTTGATAATGGCCTGGGAAGCAGAGTAATAATCACGACAAGAATCGAGGAAGTAGCTTCCGTGGCAGAGGAAGGTTGTAAGATAAAGGTAGAGCCTCTAAATGAATATGATGCTTGGCTTCTTTTTTGCAGGAAGGCATTTCCAAAATCCGAAAATCATGTCTGCCTCCCAGAACTACATCAGTGTGGGAAAGACATAGTGGAGAAATGTGATGGTTTACCACTAGCTCTTGTGGCAATAGGGAGTTTATTGTCACTCAAAACAAGGAATATTAAAGAATGGAGGTTTTTCTACTATCAACTTATTGCAGAGCTACACAACAATGAGAATCTAAACCGTGTGGAGAAAATTCTAAATCTAAGCTATAAGCATCTACCAAACTATTTGAAGAATTGCTTCTTGTATTGTGCTATGTTCCCAGAAGACTATCTGATCCACAGAAAAAGGCTGATTAGATTATGGATCACTGAAGGGTTTATCGAGCAAAATGGAGGATGCAGCTTAGAAGATATTGCAGAAGTTTATCTGGCAGAACTCGTCCGGAGAAGCATGCTTCAGGTTGTAGCAAGGAACAGTTTTGATAGGATTCAGTGTCTTCGTATGCATGATCTTGTGCGTGAACTTGCCATTTTCCAATCTAAAAAAGAGAGCTTTTGTGCAATTTATGATGACACTCATGGAGTGGTGCAGATGGGATTAGTTCCTCGCCGTGTGTCAGTTCTCCAGTGCAACAATGGCATTCAATCCAGCATAGATCCATCCAGGCTTCGCACCTTCATAGCCTTTGACACCCGCATGGCAGTATCGTCTTGGTATTCTTTTATTCCCTCAGAGTCTAAGTACCTTGCAGTATTAGACTTGTCAGGCTTGCCTATTGAGATAATTCCCAGTTCAGTTGGGGAACTGTTCAACCTTAGGTTTTTATGCCTCGATGACACCAATTTGAAGAAACTACCAAAATTTATCACAAAGCTCCACAATTTACAAACCTTGAGCCTTAAACGTACACATGCACTGAAATTCCCGCAGGGGTTTTCAAAACTGAAGAAATTGCGCCACCTACTTATTTGGAAACTGCTAGATGCCACATATAGAAGTCTCAATAATTGGGAATCAATGGAGCCATTTGATGGCATCTGGAATTTGAAGGAATTGCAATCTTTGCACGAAATTCGATCAAATAAAGTCTTTGTTGCAAAACTAGGAAATTTATCCCAGCTAAGGGCCCTTTCCATTACTCGTGTAAGGAGTAGCCATTGTTCACAATTGTGCAGCTCTTTATCAAAGATGCACCAGCTTACAAGATTACACATAAGAGCAAGCAACGAAGATGAGCTGCTCTTGCTGGATGATTTGACATTGCAAAATCCTCTTGAAAAGATCGATTTGATAGGGCGGATTTCTGAAGGAACTTTGGAATCTCCATTTTTCTCTACTCATGGAACTCAACTTCTGCAAATGGAGCTATCATGGTGTCACCTCATAGAGTCTCCAGTGGCACGGCTTTCTGGATTGTCAAATTTAACTGAACTACGTCTTACGAGGGCATACACTGGACAACAGCTGAACTTCCATGCAAATTGTTTTCCGAAATTGAAGAAGATTGTCTTGTGGGATTTGCCACAAGTCAGTCAGATATGTATACAAGAGGGAGCTTTGTTCACTCTAGAGTATGTTCACATCTATGGCCTAAAGGAATTGAGGGACGTCCCTGCTGGTATCAAATTTTTAAATTCTGTCAAAGAAGCATACTTTACTGGGATGAATTCTGATTTTGTGAAGAACCTCAAAATGGGGAAGCTAAATCATATTCCAAAGGTCTACTGGTCAACACAAGGCAAGTGAAATCACTTTCCCAGTCGGTTGATTACACTCGCAATATATACATTTTATATTATGGTTTGTTTGTTACAAGCAGTTTAGTTTTCATAAGTGGAGCTTGCTCACCTGCTACTGGTCCTAAATGCGCCTAGTATGGTTGAATCCTCTTGATGAGAAATCATAATTACTCTTTAATTTTTTGGAAGAATTAGGAAATGTCACTAGAATATTTTGCATTTGGGCTCTTAGATTATGTCCATCTCCACTTAATGCCTCCACTTCTCTATAAATGCAGGGGTTTCCACGGTTGAAACAGAACCCGCTAACCTGCCAGAGCCATGCAGCTCCAACCCACAATGGCGTATTTTAGGCGGATCTGGTTGGGTTTTCATCTAAGCGTGCTTTTGAAACGACATTTTGGCATTTGTGGCATGGCTTGAACCAGCAATACAATTGGGCGTTCCCTACCGCTCCAGTTCCGTTAATTCCGGATGGACTGACCGAAGCAGATATGGTGAATGCATGGTGCTCCACTGACTTATTCGAATGAATTGCTTCTTTGGCAAGTTGTGGCTTCATCAGACTTCTCCTGCAGCGACTACAGTTGTGGCAACTTCAATGGCCGCCGGTTTGCCACTGTAATTTGCAGGAAGTACATTATTTTCCATGGATATCAGCTTGTCCATTGTCAGAAATGAGAAGTTTCTTAACTGGACTACTACATTTAATTTTCAAGTCACACTACATATTCGAGAGAGAAATAAAGGTCACACACTTCACTGCATCTCTATCGATTTAGGAAAGATGGAACCCCAGCTCTTTGTATTTACTTTTATGACTTTCTTTTCTGTTGCTTATGTTTGGTACTATACACCAACTACTGTTTGCGATAACCATGTAAGACAAAGTGATGCATGCAATGATGCCCAATAATTGAAGTTAATCCGTCGGTGTGGACACCAATATGTTTTGTTCATGAAATGTTATGTGACTATAGTTGTATTTGGATGTAAATACTGGACTGCTGGTCGTGCTATCTTATTTTTATTGGCTATACTGCCAAAGTTCCGGAAGCTCCAAACTCAAGATAGTTCGGCGGATATTGAACCCACTGACTTAACCAGTCTGGTTTCAGTTCCGCGAAAATTGAACCCATTGCTGCTGTGTTTGGCTCGTCTGTCATTTGTCAACTGTTACAGTGATTCATTAGCACATGGTAAAGACGCATGCTGTGTAACTTCTGTACTGATATTCGGATCAAAGCATCTGCTATCGAGCTGTTGTTACAGTTTATCTTGCAGCCTTGCACCAATTGATCCTGGCATAATCCACTTCTGAAAATAATCACCATGTTAGTTCCAATCGTCGTTGAAAAACGCATGATCGATTGATCGGGGTCACCCAATGCCACATTATCAAGAAGACGTTGACCAAGTTTGACTGACCAACTTTCAGAAAAAGAAAATTGTTGACTTTCGGCATTTTCTTTGGACCAAGATTTGCCTTCTCCTCCTCCAGCTCTACCATCCTCCTCCACCACACGGCTTCGACGCTCCCGGTGGACATGTGGACGAACACCTTGCGGGCAAGGGGCGACGTCGAGGTTGTCGCGGAGCAGCAGGATCAGGATTCAGGAGCGCAGCGAGCAGTACGGCGGTGCGAATGTGAGGCTGCGGTTGCAGGGTCGAGTGAGCGAGCATTGCAGGCGCCGCGATGGATGGCTGCCGCGGCGTGGGACAACGTCATTGTGCTTTCGAATTCCAGTTGCTGGATTGAAGCAGCTCAGTTTTGACTTTTGGGTAAGTGAGAAGGTATCTGATGCTGTAGAGTTGTGACTAGCGAGCAGAAGAAGGTGGGGGAAAAAAAAAGTTGGCGATTTTGAAAATTGTCATCACTCTATCCTGTCAAAGTGAACCTAAACGAGTGGCACAAACATGTCCCTGTCCTGGTGGCATTAGCAAATATTTTCCAAAAGTATTTATCAAAATAAATTATCAGACGGCTTCTAGACTTCCAGGACCGCAGATTGGATGGAATCCTTGGATAGTTGATAGGCAGATATCAGTACAGTCGTCTCTCAAATGAAAATTTGCGATAATTCAGTGAACAAATGACTACAGAATTATGCACAAAAATAAGGGAAGAATGGTTACAAGAATAAACTAGAAACCTTTTTTTTAATGAAAAACGCTACACACTCTCACAAACACGCATTTAAGAATAAACGAGAAACCGTTGCCCACAGTTTATAACATTAATAATAGAAACAAAGCGAGAAAGATCTGTCTTCCTAAAGGCTAAAGTCAGCCCCATTGCAAAAACAGACTCGGCTGTCCAGCACTACATCTTTAAAGGGATAGCAAAATCAGCAGCCCAAGAGCTGACGTGGTCAGCGTTTGCCACACAACTCTACTTCTTTTTTAGAAATGGAAAACCTGATCAATGGTTGCTAGAACGTAAACTGAAGATGAAAAACACTTTCGGTGTCACTGTCTTCAGCGTCCAAATTGGCTCTGGACTTGAGGAACTTATCATAACAGATAATCATTCAGCCAATCCAAATGACTAAGAACAATAACCTTCTCTTAGCCATGGATTTAATCAAACCTTAATTATAAAGAAGTGCCACAAAGAAACATGACAAGATAACAGAAAACTTGATGACATGCACCTCAGTCTCACGTCCTCTGAATCCAGCATGTGGAAAGTTAAAGACAATCCGATCAAACCGTCTCTCCTTCAGGTCAAAGTGAAACCGCATGGTTTTCACGTCCACACTATGCAAAACTGTGGTGCCCAATTTCTTCAGCTCCATTACGTTTGACTCTGCATTTCTGTACTTGACCCTAAGATCTTCTGTCAAAGCGGATGGGCAACAAAAAAAGTACAGAAAATATATAAGTACAGCAAAACAATGTCACAAAATTACAGAAACCATACTATCTCTAGGAGCTTCGGTAAGGATGCCAGCTCGCCGCGTACAGCAAATAGGGATCTCAGGAAGAACTATTGAAAGATGGAAAATAGTAGCAGTGCTTCTATCCAATCTGAATGCTACTGTTCTCGCTGGTTGTAAAGAAAATTATTTAGTGCCTTTACTTTTGTATCTTCGTTAACAACAAAAAGATTTGTTAAAAGCCACATTAAAGTAGTATGCACGTTGTGCTGCAAGGTGTAAAAAGCAAATATAGCAATAAGGAGTTATTCCGGAAAAGAAACTAACGTAAAAAAGCAGAGGAAAAAAACAGTGACAGTTCCTGCAGTAAGATAGAGGCGAAGAGTTGGCCAAGAGCAGCGAAAGAGAGTGTGTGCACGGCGCACCGTTAACATTCCACCTTGCAAGTACTTGTGTACCTGTGATGTAATTACTCTTTTAATAGTTGACGGGCTCTTTCAAAAGAACACATGTTAGGAGGGCATCAAATGCTACTCGATCTAAAGTATAAAAACAACACAAGTACCACATTCTCCATGGCTCTATTATTCATTCAGGTGTACAAAGGAGCCATGGAAAAGAAGGCATCATCCATATTAGGTAAGATGGCGCGCGCGCTACAAAAGAATGCGGAAGAATGAACCAAACCGTATGAGTCGAGCGAGGTGGCGACGAGGTTGGCGCCGGAGCCGAAGGCGGTGGCCAGCGCCAGCGAGAAGGAGAAGTCGCCGTCGCCGACGGTCAGTATGCTCTGCTGCGATGAGTAATGCTTCAGCCATTTCACCCCCTCCTTGCCCGCTTTGAAAAATCGTTGATAACCGGCCGGTTATCGCGAAAACCGGACTTACCGGTCCGGTCCGGTAAGTCCGGTTTATCGATTTTCAAATTTGAAATTTGAAATTTTTTGAAAATTTGAAAAAATTGAAACAAAAAATATGTAAAAAAACTAGACGTCATTTGCATGAAAACCATACATGAATTGGAGTTCGTTTGATGGGTCAAATAATTCCCGGAAGATTTCTGGGTAAAAAGGAATTAAAAAAAAAAGAAAAAAGACCCTTATCCCCTCCCGAACGGATGAATCTGAGGTCACCCTCCACTTTACGACGCCACAGCGGTCCCCAGCCACGCACTCTCTCTCTCCGCCACTCGCCGTCGTCATTCTCCCGCCGGAGCCGCCGTCCGCCGTCGAATCGGCGCCGCCCGCAGGTCAATCGCCGACCGCCACTCAATAACCTGTCGATTTCTTTCGGTTATCGAGCGAGACGTCGATACGATGCGCGGGGGCGGCGCGGTCGATTCGATTCGCCGATTCTCGGTTAAATCGACCGGTTAGGCGAGCGTCTCGCTCGGTAACCGGCGGCGTCGGCTCGATTTGAAGTGGAGGTCGCGCGTCGCCAAGGTGAGGATCCCTTCCTCTTTTTTTTTTCTTTTTTTACAATGTGAAATGAGGATTGAGGGATAGGTTGTAGATTTTGGTACATATTGCAAATGGATGACATCAAATTTGGGTATAGCTCGCAAACGAGGGATTAGGAAATACAAAATGTCGATGATATAGTGAAATACTTGTGTCATTGTGGATGAAATTGTGTTGGTTGTGTAAAATTGTGATATTGATACACAATATATGTGAATTTGATGCAGGCACAATGGGTGATCGTGATAAAGATAGTGTTTGGGAACATGGAGAGGCTAAGGGGGACTTCGTATGAATTGTGGAATGTTGTATGACATTGATTGGTGCAATCTTTTATGAATTTTATGTTGTCAATGTGTGGGTAACCATTCTTCAATGTGTGGGTAACCATTCTTATAATATTTTAGCAAAGATCATGCTAAAAATTCCAACATTTTAAGCCTATTTTCGCCAATTTTCGGTCCTGTGTCGAAAACCGGTAAAACCGATCGGTTACCGACCAAAACCGGTCGATAACCGAGAAAATCGACCGGTTTCATGATTTTTAAATTCGAAATTTGATTTTTGAATTTTTATTCAAAAACCGACCGGTTATCGCGGTAACTGGTGAAATCGGGGCTTTCAGTCGCGGCCCGTTTTCACGATCTCATCTCAGCAACCTCCACAGCTGGCCCTGGCAACTTCGCCGATCACTGCCAGGGCACAACCTAGCCTCTCAGTCCCGTACGTGCTCGTGTGCGTTGCCGCCGAGGCTAAGCTGTGGACGGGAGTGAAGTTTGTGCGCGCGATTGTATATGCAGAGCTGGTGGCCTTTCTTGTCTGGACTTCGGTTTGGTCGTCTGAGGAGTGAGGACTACGAAGATGGTAAAGCGTTGGGGGCCGCGTTGGGGGCCGTCGTCTTAACCGGCCAATTGTTTTCATTTTCTTTATCTTTTGTTTTCCCCAATAATCTAGCTAGCATATGAATTAAGAGGAATGCCAAAGTATTACATGACTTAGACTTTACTTTGTTTTTATACACACGCAATAAAATGAAAGGTTTGTTCAAATGGGTGCTCATTTTTTTAGATAATGAGAAAAGGTGTCCCAGCTCAAATGAGTGTTTTTTTAGATAATAAGAAAAGGTGTCCCAGCTCAAATGAGTGTTCATACTATGGAATAATTATTTCTATGCCAATGCAAAGTAGCTCTAATCATGGATAGAGATGGTAGATGGGTCGTGCATACCAGGCTCTCTCCTAGAGAAGTGTATCGTTGAAACTATGAAGCCAATTTATCGATTTTTTTTAAAAAAATCTAAATATATTCAATCTTACATATGTACGTAGCTCAAGCGGATTTTGAAATAGTATACATTAGGATCCCAAGGTTAGTCTAGCCTAATCTAAAAAAAAGAAAAGAAAAATGCTACAAGTCTGACTGCTTTTGCCAACTGTTTTCCGACCGAACAGCAAGTCAACATGTATGACATGAACTCTGTTGAATTCTTCATGTGCCTCACGTTAATCCTTGTTGTGCCCCACGTAATTCTAACAGAGTCGGAAAATGGTCGGACTGTTGAGTCGGCTCTATAGCAGCTCTCTAAAAAAAAAAGGGTACTACTAGCCTGGCCAAAACTTACAATTAATTGCCGTTTGCCTTAATTTTGCATGCCAATCGTGCAAACCAAAGATATAAGAATGTGAAAAACACGCACATTTCATTTTTGAGCTAATAGGACCAGGCAAAAATTTCGTTCCCGTTTCTAGGATGATTCCCGCAGCAGTTACTTATCCGTATGATCCAGAAACTGCGTGCCTTTCAGTGAAGTAACAGTGTTCACGTACGTACGCACACTGCTTGTTCTTGTACTTGGCACATCGAACTAACAGTATTGACGTACAAATTTACGCTTACACAGTTACGCGTGTCTCATCAATCGCCGCACGTGTGGTCAGTCACGCGTTGTCAAGAGTCCATACCAAACAGGTATGGCCTGGACCTGAGTCCCGGTAGGGCGTTGGTCGACAGTCAACACCGTTCGTGTTGGAAGGAAAGGAGCGGCAAAGATTTCCATAGAGATTGATTAGAGAAGTTTTAGGCTTGGAACTTTAACAACAAAACAAAATTTGGCAAATCTCAAACGAGTCTCAGTCAAAGTCTTTCATGTGCTCTCCTTGGCTCTAGACTGCCATCCGCGAGGGCGTGCTCCGGTGCAACGGTGACCGTGCTGAGCCCTGGCGTGCTGGAGAGGCGAGCCGGCTCCAGGCGGCGGGGGCGTCGTACGCTTCACCCGGTGCGGGCACGCGGCCGCCGAGCGCGGCGTCGTTAACTCGTTCCACCGGTGCGCTTGGACGGGGCGCGCGAGGTGCATGTATACTGTGGGATTAGGTAGAATGCTCGCGTGCCGTTGGGCTTTGATAAGTCCATAAAACCGAAGCATCAACCGGTGTTATGCCCATACGTAATTTTTTAGACGAGATTGCCCCTTGCCTTCTTCCTCGGCTCATCTCAAGCAGACACAGTCGCCGCCATCACTTGTGCAGCCATGGCCGCCACTGCTCTCAATCTGTTCCGAGGACGAGTCGTGACGGCAGTCGGACGCGGCGAAGCTCCAGAACTGGAGGACAAGGAGCGCTAGCCGCGGCCCAGGAGTCCAGGACGAGGCTGCCGCCGACCTCACCACTCGCGGCTGAGATTTAAGCGACTTCCCCGCGCGCGCTCTCCGCTGCCCAGGACGAGGTCGTCGCTTCCGTGCGGCCGTCAATTGAAGTCCGCCCGGGCCAGATCCAGAAGGTGCTCGTCCTGCCTTGCTCCTCGAGTTCGCTGCTAGACTCCAAGCGCGTGCGTAGCTTGCTTGCGTGCGTGTGTAGTCGCCGCCTCCGTGCTTGCTTGCGTGCGTGAGTAGCTTCCTGCATGCTTGTTTGCTTGCCTGAGTGCTTGCTAGCGTGCATAGTTGCTTGCATGCGTTGCGTCACTTGCTTGCTTGCTTGCCTGAGTGGCTGCATGCTCGCGCGCTTGGTTGCTTGTCTCCCGGCGGGGAGGGGTAGATGCAGGTGAGCAGCAACACTGGAGGTGCCGTGGCCACGGTCGGCGAAGTGGGGAGGAAGAAGAAAGCCAAGGGCATTTTGGTCAGAAAAAAGAGCCATGGGCGTTTTAGCGGTGAGTGCAACGGTTTTGTGGGCATTTTATCGCATGCGGGCATTCTACCCAAGCCCACAGTATACATGGGCAAAATAGCGAAAATCTCTGCGGCGGGGCTGGTCCGCGGACGTGGAGCTTGCCGGGGAGCAGCGCTTGGGGTTGGGGTGGTGCCGGGAGGCCGACCTGGCCGTGGCGTGATGCCGCGCCGCGCGCGCGGAGTGGTGCGGCGCGCTCACCCTCGGGCGGTGCGGGTCCGCGGGCGTCTCCCGCTTCGGCGCCGTGCGCGTCGACCGGTGCCGCGCGCGACGCGAGCTTCTCCGCACGGTGGTGGTGCGACGCGGCAAGGTGAGCATGCATGGTCGATGCGCCCAAGGTGCCGTCGGGGGCCTCGGGGCGTCAGGAGCCGAGACATCATCGTTTGCTCATGCTGACCCGACGATGTGTCATCACGGTCACGGTCAGCAGCAGGTCGAGCCTGTCCTGTCCTCGCAGCGCCAGTGGGGATCATGACAAGTAGTGATCGATGTTCCTTCCAAGTTCCAACACGCGTCAGCATGAATCAAATGTAACGACCAGCTATGTTCGTCCAACCAAGCTCCGCGACATAGCATGTCATAAGCTTACAAATATGGTTTTAGGAGATAAATAATTTTGAGGTCCACCTATTCATTGAATTTGTACAAGCTTTCTAATCTTCAGTTTTGATCCCTAGTTTTGAAATATCGTTTATTTGAAAAATCACACATGGAAGACCCGTAACAACGTGGTAACGATTGTTGAAGTAGAGGATAAGGCAAAATCGTTTCCAAGGGCGACGAGGGAACAGGAATGACTCCACAAAATACCGAGTTTATTCTTAAGGGCCATGAACATCCAAAGAGATGGTAAATATATCTGAAGTTTTCCCTTCATTTACCCAGCTTAACATGCCAAGAACCTTGTCCCAAAGTTTACCAACGCAGTAGTGATAACTACTAGAGATAGCTACAGTTAATCCGAGGGCAGCCCCATTGCAAAAACGGAACCGGATCAAATGCAGTCGTTACTAGGACTGCAAGTTAGGACAGCACGCTCCATTGGCCGTCCGATTTTGGAACGAACGGAGCACATCCATCGCTACAGTACTTCGCCCACAGTGAATCGCTACAGTGTTTTCGGCGCAGTGTTCGGCTACAGTAACTCAATCGCATCTTGGCCGTCTGCTTTGGATCCGACGGCCGCTAGTGCGACTGCTTAAGTTGCAGTCACACTAGCGACTGCACAGGAACCGCGTCCAAAACTGCAAAAACAGACTGGACTGCCCAGGCGGTCTACATTTCTACAAAGCTACATCAGCATTTCCTCTTCTGATGCGTCAGTGTTGGTCACAAAATATGGCCATATCAGTAAACAAAAACACGTCGCGTGGACCATAGCATATCAGAAACGTCAAGTTCCTCTTTTTGGTCGATTATCGTGGCAGATCGCACACACATGCCAACAGTCCTTCACTGCCCACTGCACATTTCAATCAAACTGAGCAGCAACTCTTGCTTCTGAATAGACTCCCTGATGCGATGCTCCAAGAATGCAGAATAACTTGAGCCGGTTGCTCCTCCAGGGATCGCCACTTGCCTCTGGATCTCATACTCCCTTTGCAGACTCTTTCGGTATTGGTATTCCGGGTCAAATAAAGAGTACTGAGCTCGGTCTTGACACCAGCATGCACTGGGCAAGGCATCCAGTGATGATCCTGGGATGCCAAACGATGGCCGGACAGTGCCCTGCTGATGAAAACAAGGAGCTCTCACTGTGGCATCAGAGTTCAGAGGAAGATCAGACTGTCGCATTTGGTTAGGATCCAGAGCTATCGGCACATGAACAGCTCTAACAGGCGAAGTTCTCAATTTGTCAGGATGTGTCTCAGTGCCTCCAATGGATGAGATTGTTGAGCCTGCCCTGTTACCATTCAGTATCTTTTGCTTCTTCAAGTCGCCAATTTGGAACTTGAATGTGCAACAAGGACCTAGCTTGAACGATCGGTCACACCTCACGCCATCGCCTTTCTTGTGGTTATAACCAGGATAATCTTCTTTCTGAAAACCAAGTTTCTCAATCATAACAAGAGAAGACTCAGAGGCTAGGTGCTCAAGCTCCCATTTGTCATATGGCGGTCCAGTCTTATGGCTAACATGGATTTCACCATAACGCCGAAGCAGGTGCCGTGCGTTGCGGAAAAAGCCTCTCACCAGCTCCTTGTGCAACCTAAAGGTCAACGCAGATGGTCAACAATTTATCCCAGGAATAGAAGCAAAAATGGAAGACGGTTTATTTGTTTGTCTAAATGCAAAAAGAATCCATCAGCTAATAATTTGTGACCACTTCCATACAAAAGTAAAACTTTTGGCCAACACAATCATTTCATTATGTATTGAACCACTTCTACTTACAAGTTACAACTACAATTATATATCTTGATACCACGAACTAAGAAAACGACATAAAGTGCCAAAACAAATATATTTTGACAAAAGTAAAGAAAGCTGATAAAATAATGTTAGTAGTTTATTCTGCATTAAAGGTCACCACATGTGATTTTTTGGGGGGCAGTATCAAATATCTAAGCACAATGTCGTATTGCCTATCGACTGTGGAAGATCTCTAATTTGTCGCCAATCCTATCATTTCATATGTATGGAACCACTTCTACTTACATGCATGTTCCACCGACAATTATACTTTGATACAAAGAAATAACTAAGAAAACGACATAAATTGCAGAAAAAAAATATTTGACAAAACCAAACAAAGTTGATAAAATAATGATAGTAGTTTGTTCTGCATATAAGGTCGCACATGTGTGTGTTTTTCTTTTTTTGCCACATCAAATATCTAAGAACAGTGTCCTTTTGCCTATTGACTGTGGAAGACCTCTAATTCATTTAAAAACAAACTTAGCAGTGATTGGTGATGGTTAGAAGAAATATTGGAAAATGAAACAATTTTAAGATTATATTCCATGCCACTTGCTTCGGCCCATGGGTTTCTAAGTATAAGAACATCACCCTTCATAGCATTCGGAATATTAGATCGGATCTGGAGCTTAGGATCTCAATAAGACATGCTTTGATGCAACTAATTCACATAAAGCATAGAAATGGCCTCTTAATAATGGATGTAATCAAACATTAGCTACAAATAAACATAAAAAGATGGTGCACGTACTTGATCATACGCATCTGGCCTTCGCTTCCTTTGAAACCAGCATGAGGAAAATTGAACACAATCCGATCAAACCGTCTGTTCTTCAGGTCAGTGTGAAATTTCATTCTTTCCGCATCGACACCATGCAAAACTGTGGCTCCCAATTCAGTTAGTTTCTTTACATTTGACTCAGCTTTACTGTACTTGAGCCTCAGAGTGTCTGTAAAGACCTCCCACAAGAAATACATGAAAATGGATAAGCATAGCTGATAATAATCATGAAACCATACAAACAACCATATCCGTATGAGCTTGGGCAAGCATGTGAGTTCAACAAGTACAGAGGTCAAGAGATTTAAATCAAAATAAAGCAATAGCAAACTCCGCAGTTATTGAACGATGACAAGAAGGTAGTGCTTTTCTTGGCTGAATGCTACTGTTCTTATGCTTTGATTTCTGATTTATTTATTTTTTTCCCTTCAATGCATCCCATACAAATTGTTTATTTTTTTTAGATAATGGGAAAATGTATCCCGGCCTTGACCTCCTTAAGAGGCGACAGCCCAAAAAGAAAGGTAAAAAACCATAGTGGTTAGTGGCTTTGTCCTTGTATCGTTGTTAGCACAAAAAGAAAGATAAAAAACCATAATGAAGCGAACATCATGTGCTGCAAGGTTTAAAAAACATATGAAAGCAACCGAGATGTTACTCAACTAGGCGATCAGCAAGACTAGCAAACTTAAATTGTACTCAACCAATGTACAGTTTACATTCAAGTTCCAAAAATGTAAATCAAGAGCAAAAATAGCAAGATTCCTGACCGATAGGAATCTCTAGTAGGATATGAGTTTCTTTACAATTAACTTGAGTTTCCTTGAAACGCAGTAAACTTAGTAAAATCTTGCCAATTAGCAAGGGACTCGATTTGAAGAGACCAATAATGCACGAAAACAAGATTGAAGGGCATCTTACAAATAACTTTGTTGCAACGACCCGAGTTTAATTTTTTTTCCCCACTATGTTGCAACTGCAATGACTCCTCTATCACCACAACGTAAAGGCCCCCATTTTAGGATATCCTCCATGAAATGCGTCAAATACTTCACCAAATAAACAGATAAAGATACCACGCTCTAGAGGAATCGTCGACTCAGGGAAGTACACAGTACAACGCGCAAAGGGGCAACAGATGACGCCGTCACGAGGCCACAAGAGGAGGTGGGACGAAAATAACGAACCATAGGTGTCCAGGGACGTCGCCACGAGGTTCGCGCCGGAGCCGAACGCCGTGGCCAGAGCCAGGGAGAAGGAGAAATCCCCGTCGCCGACGAGCAGTACGCTCTGCATAGAGGAATAATGCTTCAGCCACTTCACCCCTTCCTCCTCCTCGCTCTCCGCGCCGCCCTCCTTCTCCGCCCCTTCCGCAATCATCGCCAGTACCCTAGCCGCTGGGACCGACCCCTTCCCCTCCACCCCCAATTCCGGCGACCCTTCCGGTGGCGGCTTTTCCATCCCAGCAACCTCCAGTAGTGCCTCAGCTCCGGCACCGCCGCCGATCACTTCCTCAGTACGCCCTACACCCGACGAGCCCACTCCCACCGGCATGGTAATCGTGTGCGTCGCCGCCGATGGAGACGAAGTGCTGCGGAAAGTTCAAACCCTTTCAGCGCACGGCGAGACGCGAACGGTCGGGGCCTTCTTCTGCGGGCTGCGGTATCGGGCCACCGGGGGCCCACATGTCAGTGGAGCTTCTCCATCTCAAGGGAGCGGCTGTAGAGCAGAGCAGATGTAGAGAACAGTTCTTGATTTTTCTAGATCATCGTTAGCTTCATTTTTCTGGGCATACGTTGTTCCAGTCGGGATCTGATCATATAAACGTGATCCAGTTGAGATACGAACCAGAAACTGCGTGCATTCCATCGGTGGGGTAACATAGTTCATGTACACACCGGCACGCTGCATGTTCTTGTACTGGTACATCTAGTCATTTATACACAGCAATGGATGCGTCAACAATAGCCGGACGTGTTGTCATCTTGTCAGTTCTCCACTAAAAATGTTAGAGGCAAAAATAATGATTGCAAGTAGAAACCATTCCCTCACATAATGACCAAACCTTGCTTCAGGTTTACCACAGTAATATTACAACTCATTAAGCAAGATACCTAACTAAAGTTAACTTATGTCCCAAAAGACAGCCCATTGCACAAAATCAGACTCGGCTGTCTAGGCCAGGGTACTTCGTTCAGACAGGTGCTGGGCAGCAGGAATCAGACATTCCTTGTGTTGTGCTCCTATGACACTGTCGTCAGTGTTTCGCCAAACAGAATGGCCCTACCTGTACAAAACTTGGTATAGATCATTGCATATCTAAGAGGTTAAGTTCCTCCACAGATCCTCATGGACGATGCTGCTGATACACCTCCCAAATCCCTACTATCCTCCAAGTCATTGTGAACCGCACAACCCCATCTTCCAGTGCAGCAACTCCTTTTTCTGAACATACTCCCTGCGGCGATCTTCCAAGAAGGCAGAAGAAATGATCAAGCCGGTTGCTCCAGGCATCATCATCATCTGCCTATGGATTTCATGCTCCCTCTGCATTTCAAGCCGCATCTGCATTTCATGCTGCCTCTGTATTCCAAGCCGCCTCTGCGCTTCATGCTGCCTCTGCGCTTCATGCCGCCTCTGCGTTTCAAGCCGCCCCTGCATTTCAAGCCGCCTCTGCATTTCAAGCCGGTAGTCAAAGTAAGAGTAGTTATCTCTTCCTGGTGGACTGGCAACAGTTCTTTGCACATACAAAGGCTGGTCCTGCGGTGCAACGGGATTGGGACGTGCAATTCTGCCCACTGCTGGAGGAATGCCGCCAGGAGAAGGCAAAGCATTCAGCAATGGGCCTGGCATGGTGAGCACTGGCTGGATTGTGCCCTGCGGATTAATATAAAGAGCTTTCACAGGGCCATTGAAGTTTAGTGAAAAAACTGGCTGATGCCTCTGAACAACTACACAATGCTGCAGAGCCGTTAGCACGGGGACCATATGAACCATTGGAGGAAAACGTGGACAAGACAATGCCTGGACATGGGGCGGCAGATGCGATGGTCTTATGTGTTTTGCCAAATTGTCAGCACGGGCGTTGTGGCCTCCAATGAGGGAAAAAGGACCAGCCCTCTTTTGTTTCGGTTTCTTACGCTTCTTCATGTATCCAATTTGGAACTTGAATGTGCAACAAGGACCTAGAGGAAAAGGTTGATCACATCTGGAACCACTCCCTCTCTTTTGATCATAACCAGGATAGTCTTCCTTTTGGAAACAAACTTTGTCAAACATGATAAGAGAAACCTCAGCTGCTAAGCACTCAAGTTCCCATCTATCATATGGCTGCCCCATCTTGTGGCTAACATGGATTTCACCATATGGATAAAGCATGTGAAATGCATTGTTGAAAAAACTCCTCACCAGCTTCTTGTGCAAACTAAAGGTCAGAAGAACAAATAAACATAAGACAATAAAACAAAATCCTAGAAAATTTTGAAAAGGCAACTATGTTACGTAAATGCAATAGTAAACCATCAGCTTATAACCTTTTTGGCCACAGTCGTACAGAAACCAACCTTTTAGTCAAAAGCAATTTATATTTCTTATGTACGAAGAAACTTCTGACAAACTACGGCAACAGTTTCCATAAAGTGCACATACAAAGAAGAAACTAGCAAAAATTAACACAAAAAGTGGTGCAACCTGCAAATATGATATATATGAGAAGTCAAACCAACAAATAACATCTTAACTTATTCTTCTTGTAGTAAAGGTAGGGATGGTCAACTTTGCTGTATCATAAGATCTACTGCAAATCCCCTAGCCTAAGGAATATGAAGGATATATGCAAGATGTTACTTATTCTTACTTACTTTAACCATAAGGATTTTAAATTCATTCAAAAGAAGCCTTGCACTGATCGATAGTGAAAAATAAAGAATATTATTGAGATTCTATTCAAGGTCACTTGCTTCTGCTTGTAGGCTTTCTAAATAGAAGAGCATAACCCCTCATATCCAGCTGCAGACTTAGAAATATGAAATATACTAGTATGACCTTAAGGAACTTGCTATAAAGTTTTATGATACAAGCAATTAACACACCCAATGACTTAATCCAGGATTTTTTCTTATGCTAATTGAAAAGAAACCAAGATAATGTACATACTTGATAATATGGACTTGATCCTCTTTCCCTTTGAAGCCAGCATGAGGAAAATTAAAGACAACCCGATCGAACCGCCTGCTCTTCAGCTCAATGTGAAGCCTCATCGTTTTCACATCAACGCCATGCAAAATCTTGGCTCCCAATCTTTTCAGCTCCGTTATATTTGACTCTGCTTTACTGTACTTGGTCTTCAGATCCTCTGCAAAAAAGGATTGCCCATAAGAAATGCTGAGAGACTATGTAAGATGATAATTTTTCATAAATAAAGAAAAAAAAAATCAAGGGTGATATATAGAGTCAAATCAAGGAAGTTTATCAGGTCGCCTCATTTAGCTTTTTCCTTTGTAGAATTTTAATGTTCACAGTTCTCAATTGTTCATCTCCATTTTTTTTTTTCCAATTGGGACCTTGAGAAGCTTCTTTGGTGTCTATATTGTTGTACAACCCTTGACACAAGCTGCCATAAGACATAATAAAGTGAATATATTGTTCAGCATGGTGCAGAATCCATATTATGAGATAGGTAGATTATTAGATGTCAAGAGATAAAATGGAGCAACCTAAGCTAAATCCTTTCGACCGTATGACCAATAAGGCCCATAAACACATGTTGTACTTGTCCAATTTCAATTTTTTAGGTTTCAGCAATGCATAAGGCAGAAGTGAAAAATCTGTATAAGTGACTGATCAATGGAGTGCTCCTTCTTTACGACACGATATTCAGCAGGGATACAATTTTTTTACCACTCACATCACATATAGTACTCCAGCAAATCTTGGCCAATCAGCATGAAGCCATAAAACCAGTTTCAAAGGCAAGGCAACCAAAAAATCCAGTGCGTTGAAATTGCAATAGCTCATCCATCAACGCAATGTAAAGGCACCCATTTTAAGGTACGCTTGATCTCAAGGGAGAAAAATTCGTCAAATCCTTCTCTGAACAACACAAGGTTCCACTCTGTTTTGGAATCCGTAAACTAATACAGTATATGCTAGCCGTGTATGCATCCATCGCCCATTCACCCAGTTGCTAGTATGCAGCAGCAAAGGCGGCACCTTTACGAGCCAGAAAGAGGAAGAGAGGGAGCGGTCGAACAAACCATAGGTGTCGAGAGACGTCGCCGTGAGGTTGGAACCCGAGCGGAACGCGGTGGCCAGCGCCAGAGAGAAGGAGAAGTCCCCGTCGCCGACGAGCAGGATGCTCTGCATTGAGGAGTAATGCTTCAGCCATTTCTCCCCCTCTTCCTCTTCCTCTTCCTCTTCTTCCCCTTCCTCTTCCTCTTCTTCTTCCTCAGCCTCCTCCTCCTCCGTCTCTTGCTCCTCCACATCATCATCCTCACCCTCACCGTGGCCCTCCCCCTCCTCATCATCGTCACTTTCCTCGCCCTCGTCCTCACCCCCCTCCGTTTCCGCCGACCCCATTACGGACACATCCTCCTCTGGTGGCGCATCGGCTTTCCCAGTGACCTCCAATGGCTCCTCGGCCTGCACCCCGCCGCCGATCGCCGCCACGGCGTGACCTACAGCCGGCGGAGCCATCCCCACCGGCATCTGCGCACCGCCCCTGTGGTCAAGTGAACACTGGACAGATGGAGGCGTCCAGTCCAAACGGCAGAACCGGGTTCAAAACGTCTCGACGCGTAGCAGCCTTCCCTTCCGCAGTCTCGGGTGGCCGGGGCTCACATGGCAAGGTGGGCCCCGAGCTTGGACTTTACTGCCTCCGAACACATTTCTTTACTTTTTTTTTTTGCGAGGGGAACACATTTCTTTACTGGAGACTTTCATGTACTTACCGGTATGAAACATACCACCATTGTATCCTCTTTGATTTGACACAGCTGGTACTACCTTCAAGTACGAATATACGATGTGCCGATGTTAAAACTTACTAAAAGTCATTTGAATTTCTGCATCAAACACTCAAACAGTACTTTGTGATTCTGTGCGATTCGGCGAGATTCGGATTTAGGAGATTCCAGGAATTGCGTGAGTTCCATTCCACAACGATTGTTCAGTCATGTACACAGTACACTCTACTAGTAGCACGGATGCGGAGGATTCCCGTTGAGTGCACGTCAAACTGTTCGCGTCCCACTGGCGCCCTGCCTGGCGGCAAAATCGATTCTGTGCCCTGGCCGTAGCAAGGTTTGCATTACCGTTAGAACCGCTCCAACAGACGCCCACCGATTTCATCGGTAACCGCGGTAACCGGTCGAAAATCGGATAAAAATTCAAAAATCAAAATTTGAATTCAAAACGTCGGTTACCGACCGGTTTCGTCGGTAACCGATCGGTTTTCTCTGAAAACCGACCGGTTTTATCGGTTTGACTGGAAATTGCGAAAATAAGCTTAAAAAGTAGGAAATTTTTGCATGACATTTGCTGAAATATTCTAATAATAGTTAACCAGACATTGACAGCAGAAAGCTAGTAGCTAGTAGTCTGAACTTCTAAACATGCACAAACTAATTGCTTTCAAATCTTTGAAATTTCGTTAGAAAATAACCATGACTCATAAAGTTAAGTTTTGTTTGCTCTGTTATGCTCTGCTCTGCATGTTAAAAATGATAACACACCCTGAACCTGCATGTCATGTTTTATCTAAATATCTTCTAACTTGTTTATACCATAATGCAATATCACTGAATGCTAAAAACATGAACCCACTTCTCAGTAGCTTGTTATGATGTTTACTGTCCATTGAAAATAATTTCCTGCCTGTATCAAGTTTGTAACATGCTTTTTCTTGTCAAGTACACACACGCTTTTTGACATTGTAAATTCTATACATAAATTAACATAGACCCAATGGACATGAGACTACCACTAAAATTCATGTTTTAATGTACTCTTTTTATTAAAAATGGCTGCCATGTTCCTCTCCTCTGTCAATTTTTGACTTAATGAAATTTGATGATCTAGCTAGATTCTGTTATTTCTGGACAGAGCAGCAGTGTTTTGTTTATAACAGAAGCATACGACCTCTATATTCATTGATTCTTGTTGCATTGTACTCATGACTTCATGCACTTCATATCTGGAAAGTTTCATCTTATTTGGATCATTCCTCATATCATTGCATTCATATTTATTACGACGTATGTTTCTTTTCACCCTGAAATGTTCCCGCAATTATTTGACCAATCAAACGATCGATTTTTTGTTAACGGTTTCCACCAATGTGCTGCAAATTCCTTCTAGTTTATTTACATATTTTTTGTTCAAAAAATTTAAAATTTCGAACTTCAAAACCGACGTACCGGACTAACCGGACCGGACCGGTTAGTCCGGTAATCGCGGTTACCGGCCGGTAACCGTCGGTTTTGCAAACCTTGTCCCGTAGTGGCACATCAGTATGTCATTGTACTGTACACAGCAATGAATGTCTCAACCTCTCGTCAGTCGCCGCCTCGCCGGACGTGTTGTCACGTTGTGAGGTCTCCACAAAAATCAGATTATGCGGTACTTTGAGCCACAAAGAATGATCAAAGGCATCACAAGTATACTCGTTCAGGTTTACCACTGTGACGGTAGAAATAAGAAAGTGAGATAGCTACGTTAATCTTGTCGCTGTAGTAGGAGGCAGCCCCTGGTCACTTAGCACGAAGTACAGACATCAATCCATGGGATATCTCTTTAGTTCTTTCAGCATTCCTTCTGCTGCAGCCCCGCAGTGGCGAGTGTTTTCCAAACGAAATGGCCCGACCAGTAAATAAAACACTTGAGAAAAATCTAACATGCGGGCCTGCTAACATGCTAACAAGCATACTGGTACGTCAAGTTCCTTTGCCCGCTGCCATGCCTGAACAGATTGAGGCAGATGAATGGCCGGCATCGTATCAGTCACGTTGTCATTTTGTCAGGATGGATGTTGTTGCCTCCAATAGATAAAACTACCCGGCCTTCGTTACAATAGCAATGCTGTTCGTGGACATCACCATATGACCCCATATGACCCCATAGTTCACATTTCCACAGTCCAAAGTTTCAGGGTTTCGGGTTCGCCAAAAAGGGCACTGGAAGTCATTTAGTTATTACTAGTATTATATAGAGCAACACTACTTACAATGCATACTGGACGTCAGCTGAAGAAACAAATGACTACAGAAGCACGGGCTAGAATGACATAAGCCCCGATTCAGGTTTACCACTGCATCAGTGATAATAAATCGAGGCAGCTAGAGTTAATCTGTGCCCCTAAAGGCGGCCCATCGCAAAAACAAACTTCGTTGCTACCCAGGGCTACAACTATACACAGATAGTGCAAAGCAATCAGCATCCTTTTTGTTGCTGTGCTGCTGTGGTCAGTGTTTGCCACACAAAATGGCACTTACCTGTACAAAAGAAAAGGCTTGGTCATATCTAAAGTACCATATCTGGGGAGATCAAGTTCTTCAACTAGATCAATCCTCTTGGCAGATGCGCATACATCTCCCAAGTCCCGACAGTCCTTCACTGCCGGCCATACAATGCGATCATGCTGCGCAGCCACTCCTGCTTCTTGACAGACTCCATGTGGCGATGCTCCAAGAAGGCCGAATAGTTCGAGCTGGTTGATCCTGGCATCAGATGCCTCCGCATACCATACTCCCTCTGCAGGCTCCGTTGGTATTCCCGAGTGAAGTAAGAGTAGTCGTCACTTTCTGGCGGATCAGAAATAGTTCTAGGGTGATACCAAGTCTGCTCCAGAGGTGGAAGGAAATTTGGACAGGGAATTCTTCCCATTGGTGGAGGAATGTCATCTGGAGCAGGCAAATAATTCAGTGATGGCCCTGGCATGCTGAGCATTGGACGGAAACTGTCATGTTCATGAAAATAAGGGTCTCCCATGATGCCATCAGAGTTCAGTGGAAAACACGGCTGTTGCCTTTCATCAGCTATGTAAGGATGCAGAGGCATGTTATCTGCATTAACCAGTGGAGGAAAATGTTGCGGAGGCCATGGTTCAACAGGTGGAAGCGGATAAAATGGCCCTCTGTCAGTTGTCAATTGGCCAGGTTGTGGAGGCCATGCTCCAGAAGGTGGAAGCGGATGAAATGGCTCTCTTTCAGTTGTCCATTGGCCAGGTTGTGGAGGCCATGCTCCAGCAGGTGGAAGTAGATGAAATGACCCTGTGTCAGTCACCCATTGGCCATGATGGACGTTACTGCCTCCAAGGTTTGATATTGAACCAGCCCTGTTTCTATTAATTTTCTTCAGCTTCTTCAAGTCTCCAATTTGGAACATGAATGTGCAAGCAGTAGCTATATGGAAAGGTTCGTCACACCTTGCACTATCTCCTCTCTTTTGATTATACCCAGGATAGTCTTCTTTCTGAAAATCAACTTTCATAATCAAAGCAAGAGAACACTCGGAGGCAAGGCGCTCAAGATCCCATCTGTCATATGGGCCCCCAGTCTTGTGGGTGACATGGATTTCACCGTATCGCCGAAGAAGGCGACATGCATTGTAAAAAAAATACCACATCAACTCCTTGTGCATGCTGAAGGTCACAACAGATGGTTAATAATAGTTTAACTAAGATTGTTGCAAAATAACAGCATGATAAGTTTCAGAAAGGCTAATGTTCAAAAAGAATCCTGCATTGTTCAACTGCACTAAGAGACATCAGGTAACTGTTTTATGCCCATTGTCATATAAAACATGACCTTCTTGTCTAACAGATCGAGTTTGTCCATACGCAATGAAAGAAACCTTTTCCGACAAATTACAACTATAAAGAAAAAATAATTTACTCTTCTTGTGCTGTTACATGGAATATTCTTTTGAGTTTGAAAGCAATATGTACTATAGCCGATGACTGTGGAGGGGAGGACATGAAAGAGCTTAGCAAGTTATTCATGAAGCACATATCTAAGATGTTACTGATTCTTAAAGAATAAAAAGCTTTACTTCATTTTGGAAATACATGGTAGCAGTGATCAATGCGGTGGCTCCAATAAAAAATGGGAAAGGAAATAGTTATGTTTCCAATACAGAACAGAATGATGTAGGCTCAGGAAAATTTAATCAACTCTAGACTTAAGGAGCTAAATAGGATAAATAATGAACCAATCCATATGAGGAGACAGAACAATTGTCTTAACACAAGGCTTCATCAAAACGTTAACAGGCAAAAAGATGTAATGATAGTGCACATACTTGATCAAATGCAGGTCATCTTCTTTTCCTTTAAAGCCAGCATGAGGAAAATTAAAGACAATCCGATCAAACCGTTTGTTCTTCAAGTCAGTGTGGAACACCATTGTTTTCGCATCAACACCATGCAGAACTGTGGCGCCCAATCTTTTCACCTCCATTATATTCGACTCTGCTTTGCTGTACTTGCCCCTCACTACCTCTACAAAAGATGATTTCCCATAAGGAATGCAGAAAAATAGATAAGTACATCAGCAGAATGCACAAACAAACAAAAACATAGTATTGAAAGGTGGTAAATGGGCCCAAAGCCAAAGCTATAATTAAGTATAACAAAACTAGAAAAATATTGAGAGATGACATTTTTTCTATAAAAGAACCAAAAAATGATGTGATTATGTACCGTTAAATCCGGACACATTTATAAGATGGCCTTGTAATTGTATAGTGCTTTTCCTTTTGCAAAATACAAATGTTCTCACTAATTTATTGAAGGTCATTTTCATTCAATTGGTATCCTAAAACCTTGAGTCGCTTTATCCATTTAAAGCGCTAAAGTGGATGTGTGTTGCAATGTGCAACAACCATATGAAAGCGACAGAGAGGTTACTCCAGCAAGCTAATGTAACAACAGAGCATTGGCTATAATGTCAAAAGATAAAATTGAGTAACCTAACCTGAACCGTTTCAACTTTACGACAACTAAGGCTTACAAGCACACACTTTGTGCTAAACCAATGAACAATTCTCAGGGTCCAACAATGCAAAAGACAGAAAAATAAAGAAGTGTCTTCCTTCCATAACATACAACCATGTAGCAGAGTGAAACAATAGATCGCGCAGATAAAACATCCTTCGTTATAATTAACATCATTATCTTATAGCAATGCAATGGGTCTTTCAGTCACCACAATGTACAGGCACTCAATTTAAGATAACATTGATCCTAATGAAGCAAAGTGAATCTGAATCAAATCCTTCTATAATACTAACAAAAGTACCACATTCTCCTGGAACCTTCGAATTTGGCAGATCATACTCTCTAACAAATCCATCCATCCATAGCTCCATTAATTCCCATTGATGGCGGAAAAGGCCAAAAGGGGGATCGTGCAGACTGGTTAGTGGTTACCTGTAGTATGCGTTAGCAAGAGGAAGCGGAAGCAATCGAGGTAGACGAACCGTAGGTGTCGAGCGAGGTGGCGACGAGGTTGGCCCCGGAGCCGAAGGCAGTGGCCAGCGCCAGCGAGAAGGAGAAATCCCCGTCGCCGACGGTCAGTATTCTGTGCAGCGATGAGTAATGCTTTAGCCATTTTTCCTCTTCCTCTTCCTCCTCATCCTCCTCCACCGCCGCCGCCCCCTTCGCCTCCACCGTGCCGTCACCTACGTCGTCGTCTAGCTTCTCATCCCCTTCCGCCTTGATCTCCCCCGGTGCCCCTTCCGCGGTGATTGCCTCCGGCGCCCCTTCCACTTCCGCAGGCGCACCCGCCCCCTTCCCGTCAGCCCCCACAGCAAGCTTCCCCTCCGCTGGCCGCTCTTCCTCCTTCCGAGCGACCTCCAATGGACCTCCACCGCCCGTAGCCCCGACGATCGCCGCCGGTGGCCCATCCGCTTCCGCCGCCGCCGTCACCACCTCCGCCAGCAGCGGCTCCTCCTTCCCGGCCACCTCCAATGGCGCCCCACCTACTACCCCGCGGCCGATCGCCGCGGCGGCGTGCCCCACCTCCGATGGGGCCACCACCAGAGCCATGCGCGCTCGTGTGTGCTCGTCGCCGCCGATGGAGGCGAAAGTGCTGTGGACTGGGGTCAGTCAGTGTCCGGTGTCCCCCACACGGGGCTCAAACCGCGTCGACACGTCGCGAGAGCGAAGGGGATTGATTGGCAACCTTTGGTAGCCTCTGGCTGGTGGGGACCACATCGCCGTGGTTGGCCCTACAAGGGCGCTTTGGCATGTGATCGTGGGCCGGATTCCTCGGGAGAAGCTACGGAAAATCAACAAGCAAGCTATAGTACAGTACTTTAACAAAGTCAAACCGTAGCAATTCCTGTTTCAGTTTTCAAAAATCAAAATCTAAAACTCCCGTTGCCACTTTTTTAGCTAAAAACCTCCCGTTGCTTGGTTTGGTCACTTTCGATTGGTACTCGCGTCTTTGAGAGTGTGTACACTCTCGAAAGCCCAGGACTTTCAACGGACCAGCCATTTTTATCCGTCCCCAAAGCCCAGGTACATTTCGTTACTATTAAAATTTCGTCTGCACACTTATTATCGATCATTAGGGTTTGTTCCCCGAACGAAAGTTTTAATTAGGGTTAGAACCTCTCTATAATATAGAGAAAAAAAGTAGAGAATTCTTGATGGATTCGATCTCTACGGAAAATATTTCTGTGTTAGCATTTGAAATGTATGATAAAATCCTGCCAATTCTATGACATTCTTGTGGATTTTGTTCCATAAAAGTTTCCGAAAAAAAAATAAGGAAAAGGTCTCTCTTAGGAGATTTCCTTTTAGGCCTATGGCTTTCTATAACTTATTAGGAGAATTCTTGATGGATTCGATCTCTACGGAAAATATTTCTGTGTTAGCATTTGAAATGTATGATAAAATCCTGCCAATTCTATGACATTCTTGTGGATTTTGTTCCATAAAAGTTTCCGGAAAAAAAATAAGGAAAAGGTCTCTCTTAGGAGATTTCCTTTTAGGCCTATGGCTTTCTATAACTTATTAGCCTGGCCCTCTTCTATCTCCATCCAATAGATTGAAAGCATTGATGCCAAGACATGTGAAGAGGATCGAAGAAAAATATGGATTAGATTGATGAAAACTACTTAATGTGTGGAATCAAGAGATAAGTAGATAATACAGTCCTGTGCATTCAACCAAACCAAAACGAGAACTTTCTAGCGGAACAACGATGCAGTAGTGCGGGCGTACAAAAACCTGGCCTTCTTGTACTACGACGATCTAATTATCAAAACTTTCAGTTACTAAGATATGGGCTAGATCGATTGTATGTTCACTCAGCCCATCTAGCCCGACAACAGCAACGCCCATGAGAGAAACCATGGTCAAGCTACTCGATGTCATTTTTTAAGGTTATCCAAAAGCCAAATTTTCTAAAATTCGTCTACCAACTATACGATCGAGTGATATAATGTTAAGGCGGAGCCTACCATATTGGCAAGGAAAAGAGTACATTTTAACCAGCAAACTAGCTCAATGTTCCATTGCTCTGAACTCTGAAGTTTATTAAAGCCGATCCGGGACACAAAATGAGGATCATCGACCAACACGCGAATGATCTAAACTGAAGCTAAAAGACAATTTCAAATTCCCTAACATGATCTAATCAAACTAAAGTCCCGCCGGATCGCCTGAGGATGCTGATGGACGGATCGCTTAGTTGGCCGGGGGAGCAAAGAAGATCTCCGAGTCCAGCCTCTTGGACCGGAACAGCTTCTCCATCTCCGGTGTGGTGTTGAACGACGTCTCCAGCACCGCCGGTGATATCGCCTTCCACACCGAAGTCCTCCCCGCCAAGTGGCTGAAGATCGGGCTGCACCAAAGACAAAGGACCACATCATCAGTACATTTCAGAGTTCCGACTTTCAGTAACAAAAACGAGCGGCACACAAAACTTGATTGCGTGTTCGTGTTTTACTTACTTGGGGTGGTGATGATGGAGAACCACTCCATGCCGGTGTCGTCGGCGATCTTGGAGACGACGAAGAACCTGGGCACGATGAAGAGGTTCCCCGCCTCGGCGCGGGTCTCGAGCACGCGCTTGCCGTCGATGCCGACCACCTGGACGCGGCCGCCGCCGCGGACGATGTAGGTGACCTGGTACGCGGAGTCGCAGGAGAAGCCCGGGGAGCACATGGAGCGCGAGTCGATGCGGACGAGGTCGGCGCCGAGCCCGACCTCCTTGACGAGCGGCAGGTTCTGGGTGTTGAGAACGACGACGCGGCCGCCGCCCTTGATGTCGACGTCGAGCCGCGCCTCCAGGCAGTTAAGCACCATGCCGGCGCGGTCCTCCTCTCGGGGCTCGGGCATGCGGTGGCCGTCCTTGACCCTGACGATGCCGGAGCCCGGCTGCGTGGAGACGATCTTTGCGGCGGCGTCCTGGTCCAGGTCCCAGGCGCGGCCGACGAACTCGGTGGAGAAGCCCGTGAAGATGCCCGTGGCGCCGGTGAGCTGGAAGTTGGTGAAGCGGCCCGGGGTGTGGCCCTTGGAGGTGTCGCCGAGGAAGAGGACGACGAGGTCGGCGGCCGACGCGTGGGCGTTGTGCCACCAGGTGACCACGCCGAAGGGCAGCGCCAGCGCGTCGCCCTCCTTCACAGGGATCACCTTCTCCTTGGTTGCCTCCTGGAGCACCACCCCGCAGGTACCATTGCCTGCACGCGCGTGGATCAGATCAGACATCTATCGGTGCATCGCATTAACAACGATGTTGATGATCTCAGATCGAGACCATGCACGATGCATATATGGAGAGCGCGTTATGTAACTCGATCAATGACTCACCTTGGAGGACGTAGGCGACCTTGGCGGAGTCGGAGTAGCATGGCAGAGCGAGACCTCCGGCGGCGAGGTTGAGCTTGGCGGCGCCGATGGAAGCGACACCGAGCATTGGCAGATCGGACGGGGACCAGTCGTAGTAGGAGCCGCCGTCGTTGCCGTAGGCCTTGGCGGCGTGCTTGGGGCTGAGGTCCATCGACATCACCTCGGCGGTGGACGTGCGGTTCACCATGGCTAGCTAAGGGTTGTGATCGAAAGAAAGTTCGGAAATTGGATCGAGGATTGGAGGCTGTTGTGTTGTGTTTCCGGTGGTGAGCGATTTTGAGACGTATTTATAGCTGGCAAGGGATTTGGAATACGGATTGGATATGGATCGATCGATGGATTAGCCGCGGGTAACAAGAATCCGTCGTGGCAAAACAACCTTATCCCGGTTTTACCTCGGTCGCTGGATAATGATTATCGTAATCTGTTTCACCTAGATTGGCGGCATTGATCCGGATTTACCTCTTTCCCGTTAGGCTGGAAACGGTAGTGAGGCAATTACGAACATCTAGGCCCATGGGTACCGGTCCAACAAATAACTTCGGATTCGGCCCATTTATGCTACCTGCAGACTACGGCTGAATGCATTAGCAGGGCACTAGAACCGGCAGCGACAACGGCAAGCGACGACGGAGAGCGGGAAGCAGAGTGGACACGGACCGCTCTTATCAGGAACACTGGTCACGCAAGCATCATTAGCAGCGAGACGATCCCATCTCGTCTGCGTGAGACGGACGTGCCAACAGCAGCAGAGAGAATAGAAGCTCGCCATCACTCGCACGAGGAATCGATCCAAAAGGCATGGCACCTGGACAGTAACAACTTGTCTAATGAGTGAGGAGCTCCCTAATCATTGGCAGGTGGCAAGAACGTCCACCTGAATCCGACCAGCAACTGTGGCCCCCGTCTCAATCGGGAAAGGATCGAAGGACAAAATGCTCGATCGATCAGCAAGTGTGGTACTATTATTAGCGGATGACGATTATTGATTGTTGTTTGATTTGAACAGGCTGGACCGGGCAGGCTGATGCTGAAATTGCATGCTGAGATTAATGTACAAGGGCCAAATACACCTAAGTACAGAGCACTAGTAGTAGAGGGGTACGTCCTTAGCTAATGAACAGGAGCACCGGTTTATGGCTTGCTAAACGATGCTAATGTACTGACTGACTAAGCTCACTACTAACACTTGCCAAAAATTATGTAACCCCGGCGAGTCACGTCAGGCGGAGTAGTCCGACACGTTGAACGAGCAGCTCGACGACTGGCCCCTCGATGGAAGCGGGCTCCGCGCGGGCGACACCTGCTGCGCGCCCGAAGCAGACACTGGCGCGGCTGACGCTGCCGCGGCGCTCGGCGGCTTCGCGTCGTCCGCGGCGGCGGGGCGCCGGATCTCCTTGAGCAGCGCGACGACGTCGGTCATGGCGGGCCGGTCGTCTGCGCGGTGCGACACGCAGAGCGCCGCCACGGAGAGGACCTGGCGCATCTCCTGCACGTCGGCGTCGGCGGCGCCCGCCCTGAGGCGCGCGTCCAGGATGTCGGCCGCGTCGCGCTTGGCGTGCAGGTGCTCCCGCACCCACTGCACCAGGTGCGCGCCTCCCGGGAGCGTCGGGTCCAGCGGGTGCCGCCCCGTCAGGATCTCCAGCAGCACCACGCCGAAGCTGTACACGTCGCTCTTCTCGCTGATACGCTGCATCGACGCGTACTCTGCTCCCATTATTATTCACGCACAAAAAAAATGTCAGAATGGAAATTTCGGACCTGGCACAAAAATCTCAATGTGTACGTGAGATGCGTGTAGCGAAATTTCGGACCTGGCGCGATGTAGCCGTAGGAGCCGGCGATGCGGGTAGGCTTGGTGGTGTCGAGCTTGGAAGACGCCGCGGACAGGACGCGGGCGAGGCCGAAGTCGGCGAGGTACGGCTCGTACTCGGGTCCGAGCAGCACGTTCATGGCCTTGATGTCGCCGTGCAGGATGGCCGGCACGCAGTCGTGGTGCAGGTACGCGACGGCGTGGGCGACGCCCAGCGCCACGTCGTAGCGCGCGCCCCACTCGTCGGCGCCGGGCGCGCCCTTGGCGCCGCCGCCGCCGTGGAGGAACCCGCTCAGGCTGCCGCTGGGGAGGTAGCTGTAGAACAGCAGCCTGGTGCCGCCGTTGGCCGCCCACCCGAGGAGCCGCACGATGTTGCGGTGGCGGATGGATCCCAGCGCCGCGATCTCGCTGCGGAACGCGCCGACGCCGCCTCGTCCGACGACGACCACATCTTCTTCACGGCGAGGGTGTACCCGTTGGGCGTGTCCACCTTGTACACCACCCCGGAGCTGCCCGTGCCGATCACGTTCGACGCCGTCAGACCGCGGAGCACGTCGTCCATGGTGATGTCCAGCTTCTGGTACAGCGTCACCTCCCACGCCCGCCGCCCTCGCCGTGGATGATCTTGCCGCGGCGGTGCGTGCGCGCGAGCATGTAGGTGGCGGCCACCAGCAGCAGCGCGCTGAACACGGCGAGCACGGACATGGCAATTTTCAGCGAAGAGATGGCGCCGTGTCGGGAGGAGGCGTCGGAGCCGTCGCCGACGACGAGGTGCCGGTTCCGGCGAGGTCGCTGAGCGGCAGCTTCTGGAAGAACGGCGTGTTCGGGAGCTCTCCCGAGAAGCCGTTGTAGGAGATGTTGAGCGTGACGAGGTTCTGCAGCGCCGCGAGCGGCTCGAGGCTCCCGACAGCTCGTTGTGCGACAGGTCGATGTTGCTGAGCTTGTCGAGGCCGGCGAACTGCGACGGGATCTCCCCGGAGAGCCGGTTGCAGCTGAGGTTCAGCGAGATCTCCAGCGACGGAAGCGCTCCCAGCTCGGGAGGGATGCCTCCGGAGAAGGCGTTGCCGCCGAGGTCCAGCAGCTGGAGCTTCTCGCACGAACCGAGCTCCGGCGGGATGCCGCCGGTGAGGCGGTTCTTGCCCAGGTACAGCTTGGTCAGCTCCGGCATCGACCCGATGCTGGGGCTCAACGGCCCGGCGAGCTGGTTGTCGGAGACGTCGACGAGCTGCAGGCTGCGCGGCAGCGTGTCCGGCAACGACCCGGACAGAGCGTTCGAGTGCAGGTCGAGGAACTGGAGGCTGGCGCACCCGGAAATCGCCGCCGGCACGGGGCCGACGAGGTGGTTCTCGCTCATGTCGAGGAAGTTGAGGCTCTTGAGGTTGCCGATCTCCGGCGGGATCGTGCCGGACAGCCGGTTGCCGTTGAGCCGGAGGCGGTACAGGCTGGTGCAGTTGCCGATCTCCGGCGGAACGAGCCCGGACAGCTCGTTGTTGAGGAGCAGCAGCTTGGTCAGGTTCTGGAGCCCGAACAGGTCCTTGGGGATCGGCCCGGTGAGGTTGTTGTACGACAGGTCCACCGCCTGCATGCTCGTGCACTCGGCGAGGCTCGCCGGCACGCCGCCGGTGAGCCGGTTCTTCCACGCGTAGAACAGGGTGAGGTTGCGGAGCCTGGGGAAGTCGAGGCGGATCTCCCCGGACAGCTGGTTGTTGTCGACCTCGATGTCCGTCAGCGACGTGCAGTTGGAGAGCTCCGCCGGGATGGCGCCCGTCAGCTGGTTCGTGCTCAGCTGCAGCTGCTGGAGGTTCGGCAGCCCGCCCAGAGTCGCCGGGATGCTGCCGGTGAGGGAATTCAGCGACAGGTCGATGAGCGTGAGCTGCTTGCACTGCCCGAGCTCCGGCGGAATTGCGCCGACCAGCTGGTTCTGCCACAGGAGCAGCGTCTGGAGCTTCCGGAGCTGGCCGAGCTGCGCCGGTATCGGCCCGGACAGAGAATTCTGGTAGAGGTACAGGCTGGTGAGCTCGGTGCAGTTGCCGATGGACTCCGGGATCCGGCCTGAGAGCAGAGTGGTGTAGATGGCGATGGTCTGGATCTTCTTGAGCTGCCCGATCGTGTCCGGGAGGCTGCCGGAGACGCCGGTCTCCGCGAGGCCAAGCATGGTGAGGTTGCTGCAGCCGCCGATCTCCGCCGGCAAGCGGGCCCTTCATCCCCGGGTTCCCGCCGGCGCGGAGCACCTGCAGGTTCTTCAGGTTGCCAATGCTGGGAGGGATGGCCCCGCTCAGCTCGTTGTCGTAGAGGGTGAGGTACGCCAGGCTCGTGAGCTTGCCGATGTCGTCGGGTATGGCGCCGCGCAGGGAATTGGAGTTGAGCGCGAGCGACTCGAGCTTCGCGAGCCGGCAGAGCTCGGGCGGGATCGCGCCGGCGAGCTGGTTCTTGCTGACGTCAAGGGTGGTGAGCTCGCCGTAGTCGCCAATCTCCTTCGGGATCGCGCCGGTGAGGTTGGTGCCGGACAGCACCAGCGTCTTGAGCGACGGCGCCAGCGGCTGCAGGTTCGCGGGTAGCGGGCCCTGCAGGTCCACCGACGTGATGCTCAGCCCGGCCACGTCGCCGCGCGCGTCGCACGACACGCCGAACCACCCGCGGCACGGGCTCGCGTCCGAGGCCCGCCACGACGCCAGCGCGCCGCCCGCCGGACGCAGCGACTCCTTCCATCGCAGCAGCGCCTGGCCCTGCTCGTTCACGCAGTGGCACGGCGAGACGAGCAGCAGCAGCGGCAGCAGCGCGAGGGCGAGGGGTACGAGACGCGCGAGCCTCGATGCGGCGGCGCTCAACCGCGGCGGCATTGGCGCGCGCCTCGGTACAGCAAGTTGTTGCGGGCGTGACGAGAGGCGAGGGGGGCCAAGTGATGATGGGTGGCTGCCGTGGTGAGGTGGCGCCTCTTGCAAGCATTGGGATTGTAGAGGGGGAGACCCCATGAATTGTTTATACCAAGGAGAAAAGCACAGGAGATCTGGATCCAAATGAGAACTAAGCAATGGCTTAGGAGTACCTACTATTTTTTCGAAACAAAGAACAGATTTGAGTGTGCAGTGGTGCGCGTGACAGTGTACGACCAGTACTGCTAAGTGCAGGCTTGATTGGATCTTGGCTTGAGATTTTTTTTAAAAATGGTACTACTAAATTGGTTTTTAATCAGGAAAAAGGATACTCCACTGCATTCAGATTTCTGAGTGATGCGAAGACGAGAGGAAGGTGGCCTGGGTGTGGTTGGTGTCATCATCTGCATATGTTTATCCCTACTTGGCGTACTTATTACTGCCATTTGCAGTCTCCTGGGATTGTTAATTCCTACCGCTGTCTTTGGAGGTGGTGAAAACATCTCTTCCTCCTCCTCGTGTTCTGTGAAAACAGGTTAATGCTAATTCTCTCGGTAATCCAACTTTTATCCAATGTTCTTTGGAAGCGCAGTTCGCAGTGTCAGGTGCTTAATCCCTGTGTCCTTTGTACCACAGTGGCTGTTACTGCCGGCTTTAGGTCTAACCTTCTAAAATGTTTTCTGATGGCCTGTGGCGGCAGTGCGGCTTTACGGTTAGCTCTTTGCAGGCAGAAATATTCTTCCGTCAGATCTTCACCTTTACAGTACTAGTAAGAAGGTATGTACAACTGTAAAAAAAAAAGTGCATCTTTCAATGTTCCCTCAACATTCAACTTCTGTTGTTCACATTTGCCTTTCCATCCTCTGCATCATCTTTGGCTGCATTTTTACATGTATGCAGAACTATGGTTCTTTCTAGTAGTAATTTCAAAATACATTGTCCTTCTCGTTCTCCTCTTTTCCTACCTTCTGGAATGCTTCACACAGTAAATTTCTAAGTAGAACCATAACATGGTGTGGGATGTATAAACCCTGGTAACAATTCTTCAGCATTTGATGATTTGAGCTACACTTTGATAATGTGTTGCTACTCGGGAAAATCATTGTCGATTTTATATGGACTCTATCTCTCATCACTTCTTGTAATTATGTATGTACTTCTCAGATTAGGCGCACTGGTCAGTGATCAGATCTCATGGTACTCTTTCTGCAGCTAAGTAATGGGCAAATGTAACATGTTCATGTGATATGTGTATGTTTCTAACAAAAAGTTTATCAAAATGGGATAGAACTGGTAAGTCCTAATTGCTTCCTGTGAACTCATCATGGATATCAGAGAGAGGCTTGTGGTTAAATACAAGGAATAAGAAAGGAATCTTAGAGTGCACATGACAGTAAGTAAAGGGGGTGAAGGTTAGTACAACACAAAGGCTTAAAAAACTTTCAGCAACTTACCCATGTGCATAGATGGCAACCCGCTGGAAAGTAACCGAAAAGATGAGATGCGCGGTGATAAAAATATTTTTTTTGCAAGAACATGTTCATATGTCTTTGAGTGGAAGGGACAATCAGGAATAAGATATTAAGATAACAACCCTATTGTTCATAGTTAAATCCATGGATCTATCGTAGCTTAGCATCATGACCATGACTAGTAGATCTCTAATCTCTATGGAGTCTGAGCAGCTACCATTTCTGTATCAAACTTACAACTTTTAAAAGTCCAAGGCACACACTTTAGAAAAAACTAAATATGTGAACACAGTGCTTGCATTGGTGGGTTCACTTATACATTTCAATGGAATTTTTTTTTTCACCGTAATTTTGTCTAGTCAAACCAAACTTTTACTCTTAATTACTGGAGATAAATTGTCATCGAGTTGCAAAACTTGAATTGCAATGAAGAATTAGCAAGTGATATTTTCCATAATTTTTTACCTTGTATCAGTAAACCTGTATTAAACTTAAGACAACTATTTCAAATTCACTTTTATGTTATGGCAAATGGTAACCATAAGAAAACGAATAAATCACGCTGATCGACCGTCATTCGCGGTTAACTCGAGGCTAGAATGTGGTCACATGGGTGATGATGGATGAACCAGGAGGCATGTTAGGTGCCACGCATGGTTGATAATGTTTGTGTAATATGGGGGTGGTAAACATCACGGGAATATGATAGCGGATTTGGATTCAGATCCCATCATGGGGGTTAAGACAAGAGGGAGGGAGGCAGCACATGGTTAAGTTTGGGTGGACTAACCCACGCGTTTAATTTAGTCAAAACGCTGTACCTTCTCCAAGCTGAGGCACACAGTTCTTTGACAGCTAATTCTTCCGTTAGTTCTCTGACACTAGGACATTTCTCAGACCCAGCTGAACGCCATGATCTGATCCTATGCCTCCTGTCCCTTCAGTAAAGAGCTTGTCCCAATTTTTTTTATATAAAATTCTGTCGACTTTACGTGGATAGATCTAACTGGAGAATAACTATAGGTGCACTGTCAAAAAGTAATTAGAATGGTGATCAGCTAAGAACATTCTGTCACCGAAAGGTTTAAACAGTTAAACAATGTCGAAAACGGTACAACCTCTTTTCCTCACTCAGTTATTTCTTTTTTTTTTTCCCAAAGAGCAGTACATATGGAATAGCAATCAAAAGTGCTAGGACACGAAATTCGCAATATAGGTTACGAATCACTATGTAGCTGTTGGGCCCATATTCTCCCAAATTCACTTGATAGCTAGCTACTCCTATATAGCTGCTGGAGTCACATTCTCCAAAATCAGAAAGCTCAAAACGCCACAGCGCAGGAAAGAGCTTTTGCAGTCTCCTCATTACGTCACTCCTGGCATGGAAACTGATAGTCCCAAAACGCAACAATGCTAAAATGCTCAATGGTAAATGTAACCTTCAATGCTGTAACAATTACTACAAGCAGCCATGTTGATCTCGATCTGTCAGATAAATACATTATGTCACCAACAAACTGCATCAGTTAATAAGGATGCTAGCAGAACTCGGTTGTGTTGATCCAGTTGCTTACGTCCTTGCAAAGTGTGCTACCTAGGAATGCTTCATTTTATAGCTTGACCAAAGCTGGACACGAAGTGTCGAGTTTGAGGTATCTGTCTGCAGCATTGAGCCTACCTGCATTTGATCATAGCTTTCCGTGATCTTTCAGAATAAAAAAATAGTAGAACGGAGCAAGTCAAGGGCATTACTAGTGAACATGCCCTTCTAGTTTCTGGTTTCTCCTCCTGCATGCATGATAACAGAATATTTGAGAGAAGAAAGATAATTGTTCAAGAATGTGCAAATGAAAGCCAATGTAAGGGTTCAATAATTCGTTATTGGACCCTCACGTGCGTATCACTGAGAATCTTAGAACTGGATATGATGTGATCATGGCCACTCAAATACCTTAATACACTTGATTTTCATGATAACCAAAGATCAATCATTAACATTTGTTTGTATATAGTACAATGCATGAGTTTTTTTATTCATCGGAAATAAACTTCTCGAAAACTAGAAGTCATGACCAAAAAGTGTATCCATTACAGCATATATAATGTTTGGATGCAATATATTTTGTGTTATCAGCGAGATGGCTGGCTACCACCTGACCTAACCTAGCCACCTAGGTAGTTCCGGTGGCACTATCCCATGTTTACATTTTTTTTCCGGAAGACACGTTGCAAAAGGATGGCTTGTCGCACGCTTTGGAGCACGCAAAAGAACACCACCGTATCGCTGCCTCACCTTTCCATGTTTGCATCGGAAGCTCTGAACTTTATGCATGGTGGACGTTACGAGGCAAGGCATTGAGATCCATAGCTTGTCGGAACAATACCATTTGCAAGCTTGATATGTTTGTAATACAGCAACAGTTACCGGTTCTTCCGATATCTAAAATGTTTTATGAGACTTCGAATAGGACCTTGCTATATTTGTCACTTTCTATGGTCACTTCAGTGTCTCCTAAGCACAATGCCTGGTGGTTGGAGATGAAATCGCACTCCTTAATTTCAGGGTTTTGCTTTATAATACACACATACCTGCTTTTATCGTCATGTCTCTCAGGCATTTTTCTATTTGTCGAAAGTATTGCAACTGGGGGCACCAAGACCACTAAATATTGTTAGTGCTCACATAGAGTTGAGGATATGCATTATCTTGGTATTTATCTTGATTGGCTTACCTCAGAGCAAAGATATCAAATGTCCGATCCACATGAAGAAATGAGAAAATAAACAAAAATTATATCAAGTTCAGCAAAGCATGTACAAGCGGAAATTGATGGCATCTTGGGAAGGCGTGCAGCTTGCTTTCATGGTGACGCTGTTTAGGGACAATAGTACCAACTTCTTTTTTTGTTTTGTAATAGTAGTACCAACACATGTAACACGAACCTTTGGATGTATGCACAAGGTATTCCAAACTTTAATAAATATTTGAAAATACCAATATTTTTTTATGTAAAGTGTTTTAGTATCTGGCTTCGGATTACTACTTTAATTGGATTTATCATAACAACTCCCGAGGACAAAGTTTTTCTATTTTTGAAATATAATCATGCAAGCAATAGCTTAAATGAACAGCTGAGATGCAATAAGGAAAATGAATCGGAGCACTTCAAGTTTAAAGGGAAAAATAAAAGGTTGTCAACCCATCAACAGTTTTCCCAAATTTCCAAAAGCATATAAACTGCCAAGCTGACGAACATGAGCTTTAAATGAAGCTTCTTCTTCCATCAAGCATTTCAGATGACTCTATCCCTCCCTCGCTGCTCCCTGATTGCGCCAGTGTCTGCATTCGCAGAAGAATACAGCACAGCATAAAAGCCTGAGTCGTCCGTCGTCACCAGCTCGCCGCTGCATCATGCCACTACTACAACCATTGATGACATTTGCTGCGCGCCTCGGTTTCCTGCCACCGCAGCGATTTCTTGGGACGAAGAACGCGCCATGCTGCGCGCCGGGACTCGCCCGGTTTGCAGCGGAAAAAACCTGCAGACTCCGGCCATCTGGCGGCAGCAACCTGAGACTCCAGCGGCTGCGTGCATAAATTGCAGGTAACTGAAACGGATAGCATCAGACAACGGGCAATAAAGACAGGTCGAGCGCATATGTATTTCGCGTCATGGCAGTCAGCAAATCCCAACATGTGTCGCCTGTCAGTCTCTGGATATATGTCTTCAGGTGGAGTAGAAGGATTCGGGTCGGGCAAGTGGTTTCCGAAAAAAATATGATTGAGGATAGAAATGACAACTGGGTGGGCATAATTCCACACACACGAAAGATGGTGCCACAAAAATGCTAATTTTCTGGCAAGAACTAAAAAGTGTACTCATCAGTGCCTGCAAGCTAAAAGTTGCTTCGAGAAAGTATTGAGTACTCCAATTAGTCCAGTCGCCTGAACGTCCACATTCGAACTCGAGCTACCCTGCAAAACGTGAGAGGAAGGATCAAACGCTGGAAGAGTTTGCTAATTTCATTTACCTAATGCAATTGCTAGCAAAAAATGACGTGATGGCTTTTCCTCCACTGGAACAGTACAGTTTTGGTTGTCCATAACATTGCATGAAACATGACATAGTACAGTTTTTTTTCTTAATGCAGGGCAGAGAGATGGGCAAGCAAGTAGCAACACAAACTTCAACAGGAAAGAGTAAAATGGAAGAATTTTCCAGGGAATAGAGAATGACCACTGATGGTGATGAAGACACCGGTTCCAGGTAATCATTAAGATTCGTGCTATATTTCGAAAGAGCTCCACTGGAGCAGTTCTCTTTCTATTTTAGTTTCGTTTTCCTAAACTTAGGCAAAGTTCCCTGGCCTCTTTCTTACTCCATCCGTTCCAAAAATGTGAAATGAAAGACACCACTCAGAATGGCCCTATGGTAGTATTGACCTTTTTCTTTTATTTGGACAAGTTGGCTTTCTAGGTAGCCTAAGCTATCTCTACAATGTGGTACAAGCGAGAACCATGAGTCGCGTAATTTGCAAGATCAGCATTAGTTGGTTGGTAGATGTATCCATTCGAAAGACTCGTCTTTGAGAGCAAAGGATACAACTGCACGTCCCCAGCTATTTTTCTTTTTCTCAGTTATTAGCCAGTACATTGCTCCATGCCTCCATCAACAACGACAACTCCAAAGTTTTCCATATACTCAAAGCTTTGAGTTTGTGGAGCTCTAACATGTCTCAGTTTATCATCGCCAAGTGTATAGACTTCAATAACACTGAAGGTAGGCGCATAGATATGAGTATCATGAAGAAAGCGTATAATCATCTGTCATAGGGTGAAAACCAAAGTTGTAGAAGAAACACAATGATCATCTGTTATATTCTTGTTCGGTTTTGCAAGACGCAGGCACTGACCTGTAGCAAGGTTGGCAATCTTGATAGTCGGTCCATGAGAGTACAAACAAACAAGTCCACTACAATAAGCACATAAGAAGTCATCGAGCTCAATAACTGTCACATCTAGCCTTGAACACCGTTAAGTGTCAAAATTAACAGAAAGGCCATGGAAGGAAACAAAAAATGATTTGAGCCTAATAGAGAAGTTCGATTGGATAAGGGCCAAGAAAGAAAGGGCCTCTTTTTTTAGGCCAAAGAAAGAATTTTCTCCCATACATTACCCAACATTAACAGATCATAGCGCACATAAACTAATCCTAGGGAAGATGCCTAGCCAAGTCCCAAACTACCTCTTGATCCAGGAATTTCCGTCTATGCCTCAAATAAATAAATAAATAAATAAAATCTATGTATAAAAAGATATCTCTTGGTCTCTTTTTTTTTTGAGTACAAAGTACAACTCAGACGCGCACAACGCACGCACACTCATCCCTATAAACACACGTACGCAAACCCTACCCCTATGAGCATCTTCGAAGATTGTACCGGCACACCCTATGAGCATCTCTTAGTCTCCTGTGGCACGCCTAATGCACATAATGTTGGAATTTAGGCCCTGTTAGCCAGCCCATATGACAGCTATTGGTGAGGCCCAATTTCAGTTGGAAGAGCTACGGTGTTGTGGAGAGATGGCTGGATGAGTTCTTTTGTACCACCCTGCTCATCTAGATAAATGTATCCCAAGATATATGGTGGATTGTTGGATACTTCCAACATCAGTCAATCATGGTAAAACACAGGCTGCTACACGCGTGCGCGTGCGTTTGCAATGTGTTGTGTTGTGTTCTACAACAACAATTTTATTTTTGCTACTCAATCAAATGTGTCTTGTTCACCAGCACCTTGACTGCCAAGTTAACTAGGAATAATGGTAATCAGTTTGATTAACAAACTCTTGATTAATATGAGTAATGGCTCGCGAGATAATGCTCCTATTACTTTCACATTGAGAGATTTTAGGGGGCGGATCTTGAAAATCATGGCAGATCAATGCGATTAATTGTACCCTCTTCTCGTGTATAAAAGGAGACGTCCCAGAGGCGAGAGGGAACACACACACAAACAAACAATCGTCCTTCTCATATTTTGTGCCGCCACCATCAAGCCTTGCCATCCATCCATCCGCCGTGCAGCGGATCGGGGGAGGGCGGTGTCTCCGAACCAACGCCGGTGATTTGGAGACCTGCACGGGTGCCGACGATCTGGAAAGTGCATCGACACGACCGCTCGCTGCTCTTCTTTTTCAACGACGACTACTTCGACGACCACGCTGCTTCAGCACCTCCTTCTAAGCTGGATTTGTTGTAAGTCTCCTACCGTTCCTCATCCGGCAATGGGCCTTTTTGCGATGTGCCGTCAGTTCGTTTTTGTTGATCTGAGTTATCTTATATTCAGCATGTTGCTAGTCTCGTTTTCGTACGAGTTCTGTAGATCCTTTCTTTTTCTATGTCTTTCGATCAAATTAATCTTAGGCCTTGTTACTTTTGGGAAAAAGTCCATTTTACTCCCCTAAACAATTCACTTTGTCTAATTTACCTCCTAAGCAAAATGATTGCTCATTTTATCCCCCAAATAATTCTATTTGGTGCAATGTACACTTTTTTGAAGTTTGTCTTTTTTGTATCTCACCCTATAAGTGAAATTTGAAGCTCAAATTTTGCACGATGGTAACTCACACACAAACCTATATTAAACAAATTATGACATATTATTTTGATATTATTTACATAGTTCAATAGAAATTAACGTAATATGAATAAATATGATATAAAAAATAATTTAAAAATATTTTAACATAGATTATTGTGGCAGCTAACATCGTGCAAAATTTGAGCTTTAAATTCTATTTGTAGAATGAGAAACAAAGAAACAAACTTCAATAGAGTGTACATTGCACTGAATGAAATTGTTTCAGGGAGTAAACTGAGCCATTATTTTGTTTAGAGGGTGAAATAGACAAAGTAAATTGTTCAAGGGAGTAAAATGAACTTTTTCCTTAATTTTGTAACACCTAACTGCCGACACTGTTACGGCTACAAATAAACCAGGATTCTGGTTACGGCTACAAACAGACCAGCACAAATTGAAAAAAAGGATTAAATAAAAGCAGAAAATACAAGGGAAATAAAGGGACTCACGAACAAGTCCACGCGATCACCGTTGCCGTCGCCACGGCGGCGCGCACCTCCACGAACGAAGCCGGCAACTTGGGAAAAAAGAAACTAAAGGGTCGAGTCGAGCCGCCATTTTTCCTAAAAAGATTTCAGGCCAAACAAAAAGTTCATAAAGCCCAAGGAACAGTGGGGCAGTTCATCGTTGTATTTTTTTCTCTCTCCCATTGTTACGGTTTCTAGTTTTCTACAACTTCAGGAGGTGCACATGCGTTCCCCATTGGTTCTGACCTTGGTCAGTCCTAACAACCATATAGTGCGTACTCCGTCCGGAAAATACCATGTACTTCTAACTATGAATCAGGACAGGAAGCCTATTTGACCAAAATGTTATATTCCCAAATACTGTGCACTCTTATATACTCCCTCCATGGTCACAATTCTTGGGCGTTTAGAACATGGTTTAGCATACCAAGAAGCCATTAACTATAGGGTAATTTTTCCTGCTTGCCCTTATTAAATAGCCACCGGGTCCACTTTTTTCACAAACTTCTCTTTGGCTGACTGGTTAGCTTCTCCTGCATTAAAGCGCGAGATCACGAGTTCGATTCCTAGCGCCCTCAACCTTTTTGCATCTGGCGACGACGATTTTGCATGGTACTGTGCAGGACGTGTCGGCTCCTTTCTCTCGCACGCGGCGCTTGTTTTTTCCCTCTCGCGTGGCGCGCTGTTTTGACAACGAGGGCACCTGCTCTGCTCTCTGCGGACGCGGCGACATTCTTCAATGTCCTTCACGCCGTGTACCTCGCCGCATCGTTTGCAAAGGCAAACGTCCTCGTCGTCCTCGGAATCAGGTACGACGACGTCGTACAGGGACGCCGGAGCGACGACCTTCGCGCTCTCGTCCATGGAGCCGGCGTCGACGACCTTCGAGCTCTCGACCATGGACGCCGGCGCGACGGACGGTGGAGCCACGGGAGCCATGACGGCAAGGGAGCAAGAGCAGGGCGAGGGCGCACTGCGAGCGTGATGGCGCGGGGCGGCGCTGGCGAGCGAGTGGCGCTGAAGCGACGGCCGCCGGGAGCGCGGCCGGCGAGCAAACATCAGCGGCTTGCGAGCCATGCCGGCGAGGGTGCGCGAGCGTGCGTTTTAACTCAATGCGCGCGTGCATGTTTCCGTTGGGAGAGTCCGCGTATTAACTCAGGCTGAGGAAACCGAAGAATCACGCGCGTGCCTGCTTCCTCGGGAGCATGCGACGCTGAGGGTAAAACAGTCCAAGCTGCACGCGTGCGCGGTACAACGACCAGAATTGTGAAAACGTGAAGTTTGGCTAGAACGACCAGAAATACTGATATGGAGGGAGTAGTGTCAAACCGTATCCTATAAACACACAGGAAACTCGAACCAATTAGCCCGTTACACAGTATATTCATTCCTCACGTTCTCTTTCCCCTCTCGGTTACCTATGAACTCTCTCGACCTCGTAGCAAGACTAGAACTGGTCTCTTACATGAGATTTTGTTTCCTCTAAAAGGGCACGAGACACAGCTATTGTTAAGCTACTGTTTATATATCGAAACCTTTTCTTTTGATTGCCAAGGACTTTCGCAAGCTGAGCAGACTTAATTGCAGAGTACTTTACAATTGGATCCTTACAAATATAGGATCGGGAAACCTCAGATCCAATACCTTCGAAATCAGCAGCAGAATGGACGGTGGTCATTCAGTGCTTCCGTTTGATTGGTAAGATATTGGATTTTTTTAGGGGCATTTGCGTAACAGGACCTCTTTTCGGTCTTAATTTTGAGTTTGGACCTCTTTTTCAGACTTTGCAAGATCGGACCTCTTTTTTGAATCTGGAGCAATGAGTAACCCCTATTCTGTGAGAAGGCTTTGACGGTGTTAAATTCGATGACAAAAGACCAGAATGCCCTTTGCAAAAGTGGACCTCTTTTTCTTTTTGAGTTGCAAATTCGGACCTGTTTTCGGCAACCGGCCGTTCCTGTGGTCCATTCAGCCATAGAGTTCTTCAGGATCCTTGGACGTGGTCACGTGACCATGAAGTAGAGAATGTGATGCAGTAGCATGCCATCAGTCGATGGATGCATATAATCTGGGAAGGTACAACAAAATGCTCAGGAGAGGTACGCATCGGGACAATCCGAAGCGGAACTCGGCGCCGACAGGAAACTTCATGTTGTTTGCGGATCCCATCTGATGCTCTTGACGGAATCTCGACGCTGCCCCCCTTCCTGGCGCGCCTCTGTCGTCACCCGATTGAACGGGGTTGTTCCGAGCGAACCAGTAGCGAGAACTCTAGCGGCCGCCGACGCAACACGGAAGCATTCGCTGGAGCAGACAAGTAACGGGCACCAAGACAACAGCATATAGCAGATCTCCTAGGTCGATGGTGAAGTCCGTGGGATTGCGGTAGCTTGTTACGATCCAACCCATAGCGATAAGGATTGTCGATTGCTGAACTGAAAATACTCGCAATGACTCAAACTCGATCTGAAAATGGTTCTCTTCCTGTGATTCTGGATGAAAAATCTTCGGTTAATTGATTGGAGCAACGAGCTGATGATGATTGAGACAAGTGACAAAAAATATGCAGAGCCAGATTGCAAGCTTGAAATAGTGCCCTTCAGTCAATATTCAAAGACCAGGTGCCGCTGATTAACTGACTGGCTCAGTCTGACTGTAACCAAAATTTATATTCCCCTTTTTGTAGCCTGTGATTGTAAGGTATAGCAGAGCTTCACATTACGCCATTCTGATACATACATGACATTATTTGAGTCAATATGCATCAGGATTTGATGAAATTTTGAACATTTTTATACAAATTCGAAATTTAACAAAAATTAACAAAAAATTGACAAAATTTTAATGAAAATTCGGCAGCATTTCGACAGCATGTTAATAAAAGTTAAGCAACAATATGCAAACAGTACAATAGTTCGACATAAACATGGCATGTCCAATATCACATGACAAACAGCACCATTCAAAGCAAAAAAGTCTCGAACGTAGGTACTATTACATGTCCATGGAAAGCAAAATAAGTCTCGAACATAGGTACGATTACATGTCCATCCAAAGCAACAATAAGTCTCGAACATAAGTACGATTACAAGTCCAACAAAAGAGAAATAGTAGATCATCGCATTCAAAGACCGAACCAAGCACCAAGTCTCCCTCCATCACATCCAAATCAAAGGGCATAGCATTAAAAAGAAGGATTTTATACCCTGCGTCTGCAGCCGAGGACTCCATCTTCTTCTTGGTTGAACAGCCACGGCTCTTCTTCTGTCCGGGACACCAAATCGCGCCGCCCCCTAAGCCTTGCTCTGCTCACGCCTGCCCTGCTCGCATCCCCTGTGCCCTGCTCGCGCCGCCACCCGCAAATCGCGTCGCCAGCCCACGCCGCGCAGCAGCTGGGATGCCGCGCTGCACAATAGCAGCAGCCCGCGCCGCCGTCCTGCCTGAATGCCGCGCCGGCCCTCGAGCCTCGATGCCGCGCCGCCCTTAGCCCCCTGTGCCCTGCTCACGCTGCCACCCGCAAATCGCGTCGCCAGCCCGCGCCGCGCAGCAGCAGGGATGCCGCGCCGCACAACAGCAGCAGCCCGCGCCGCCGTCCTGCCTGAATGCCGCGCCGGCCCTCGAGCCTCGATGCCGCGCCGCCCTTAGCCTGGATGCCGCGCCGCCCTCAATCCACCAGTGCAGCAGCCCGCGCTGCCCTCAGTCCACCAGCCTGCCGCCGCCACACCCTAGGGTTAGGGTTGAGGCGCCATGGGAGACACGGACACGAGGGTGAGCGAATACAGAGGGAGTCGGGCTCGGGTTCTCCTGTTCGGGTGAGGTGGAAGATGGGAGGGGCACTATGGTCAGTTTCCATTTTCCAATCATTTTTCTTTTCTTTTTTTAATTCGCAAACTAGCTGTCAGTTAACAGACATGGAAAAGAGGGGCAAACGGCAGCTTCGAATTCGAAAAACAGGTCCATTCTTGCAAAGTGTCAAAAACCGGTCCATTTTCAGAATTGGCCTTCGAAAGGAGTCCGGTTTTGCAAATGTCCCATTTTTTTTATCTCTGTAACAGCAAAATTCTTCAAAAGTCCACAGTGTCAGCGAGTGTGGCTGCAAGTATGTTACCCAAACCACACTGATCAAAATATGCCAAGAATCCCATAGCATTGCTTATATGGTACCACCGAGACTCCTTTTTTTAGTGCAGAAATTAATGGATTATCACCAGGCAAAAGCTAAGCAATGCATCGAGAAAAAGTAAAGTGGAATAGTTAAAAAGAGGCAATTAAAATGACATGAGTTCCCCAGTCTTCGCCAACCAAATTCATTGACCATCACCGTTCTTATCCACTACTGTCAGCAGTATGCTCTAACCTGTGGAAAATGAACAAGTAATCAAGGATCAAACCCGATGAATTTTGTTTTTCCACATTAGGGAAGAGACGACCGAGAATTCAAATAAGAACTAAAGAGAGATCAAGTGTGTCTAACATGACAGTATGTCCTCAAAATATAGGACATTCCTTAGTGGTCCCCTTTTCTAACAGAAATAGGTACGTCATAATGCATTGAAATCTTGTCAAATTTCAGGTTCAAAACTTAAGCCAGGGGAATAGGAGCAAATAGCACATAGTTTGTAATGGATACATTTTTCATTCTGATACATTTTTCATTCTATGTTATAGTCACCATGTTTTTTGCTAACTCCAATGGTGTACGCAAAAAACAATATCATATAAATGAAATATACCTCAATGGAAGAGATGATAACTTGTGATTTCGTTCTCAATTAGTGCACAAAGTATAACAGTACTGAATTTTTTGGTGAACGTGCGAAGCACGTATTTCATTAAGAAGAAGAAGAAATTTTGCACAACGTGGCCAGAACTAAACCCCCTAGGGGATTTAGCCAAGAACCAACCACGATGTAGCGAGTTACAAGTACAAACACGACCAGACGCGACCAAAAACAAAAAAAGAGGGACGATACGCAGTAGCAAGTAAAAACGAAAAAGTACAAAGGAGGAGCAAAATGCCCGACCAAGAAACCTGCTAACCAACACGATCACACAACTAAACCCTCCTAGGTGCTAAAACCTTCTGTAGCTTCGAGAAACCTGCTGCCGCCCATAGATTCGCTTCGTCGATCACCTCTTGAGCTACAAAAGACATGACTTGAACACACTGACGCCCCCGCGCCGCCGCCGCGCCCTCGCCGGGCTACGCGCCTCCGTGCCCAGCTCGCCGCAGTGGAGCAGCAGCTTGCCATGGGTCTCGAGGAGCAGCAGCTCGAATCCATTGAGGAAAAGATTGAATCGTGGAGGGAAAGCTCAATCTCTCGAATCCATGGCCGAACAAGAAGGAAAGAATCACCTTGAGCGTGCGCAGGAACGACGACATTCTCCTCTCTCGTCCCGCAGTTGCCCATCCCCTAATCCTCCTCCTGACGGCTACACATACCGTCATAGCAACAGTCCATTGCAGCAATCGGTGCCATTACACGGGTCTCCACGGCGAGGTTGCTGCTTTTTTTTTTTAGAATAGGGCGAGGTTGCTGCTATCCTGCCCCTGAGCCATGTGACCGATGGAGCTATCATCACCTGCAACACCATAACTGTGGCCACCAGAACCGCAATAGCTGCCTTCTTGCTGATGTCCATCTCTCTCTCTCTCTGGTTTTCTCTTTGGTGAGGGGAGGCCATTCGAGCGAGGTGATGACGCGCGCGCCGGGGCGGCGGGCCGTCGTGACGGAGGCTCGCTCGCGCGGGGACCTCGCCCGCGACGGTCGCAGCAGCTGGTCCTCGCTCGACCACCGCGGCCGTCGCCGTAGCCCCACATCGCACCTGCGCGCGGCGCTAGCGGCGGCTCGGTGCCCCCACCTCGACCTCTGTGCGCGGCGCTAGAGGCGGAGGAGGAGGTCCAAGGCAGCGGCGGCGAGGAAGAGGAGGAGGAGGGGCCGCGTCGGGGCAGCACGGCGGCGGGGAGCGCGGAGGACGAGCCGGCGGTGGCGGGGGAGAAGGCGAGGCGGCGAGGAACGAGCTAGGAAGACGAAGAGAGAAAAACGATTCGATGTCTGGTCGTGGGTGGAGCTTCCGCATTTGTGCGTGTCGAAGCGCCGGACTCCGAAAATGGTTGGTTGCTTTGGGTCATTCGTTGGAGACAGTTTTTCTCCCTTTTGCACCTCAAATCATGTGTAAGTCCTAAAATGGACTATCTGGTGGAGATAGTCTTACCTTCCTCTCCTCCATCTGATCACCGCGCCAAGGCTGTTGCCCCTTCTTTTCAACGCTGCCCCCTTCGTCTCTCCCTTTTCCGTGGTAAGAGTGGATCGGATGAGAGGTCAGCCACCCAAAAAATGCCGTTCTTGGTGGTATTCCCCCTTCTTTCAGTCGTTTTTTTGGCAGTGTGGGGTTGCTATGTGTTGCCATCGATTTTTTTGCGGATCGTGGACCTGGTTATTCTTGTTTTGAGGTGGATTTTGGGGTATTGATTTAGGGTTTTGTTTTTTGTCTGAGGTTTTACACTTTTCCTTATCGGAGAGGATTGGATGAGCTCTCTTTCTCTCTCAGATCTTGCTTTTTTTTTTCCTTTCATTCACCCTTTTCTTGCGTTTTGATTTCCCCCTTTCCTGCTCCATCCCCACAGCAGCAATCAGGGGAGATTAGCAGGAGCGGCATTGGCAGGGATGAAGGCAGCATCATGGCGCTGCTGTGCAGGAAGCCGGCGCTGTTCTCATGTCCTCCAAGTCACTGGTCAGCAAGGATCTCGAGAACCATCTATGCTGTTAGGCAACGCATCGAGCACAGGTAGGACAGCTTCTTGTCAATAGATTTGCAGTGTTTCTTTACTACAAACTTAGATGCGTATGTTCATTGTTTCTTCTGGTTGTTGCTATACAAAGTCATGTACTAAGTAGTAGCAGATTTCATAGCAATTCTTTTACATTGTGCTTATCTGAAATTTTGAAATGCTTGCTTCCTTGTGATTTATTGCATTCTCTCTGTAAATTAACATGAACTTTCGGTAACCAAACAATATACTTTATGCTGTCTTTAGGATGTTTTTTTTCCTTTTATAGAAGGAATGGTTTCAGGATTGCCCTGGAAATCTCCACTACCATGTACAATCAGGATAATAGATGGCTCATACAACCAACAGAGACTAGAGATATGGGGAGGTATGTTCCTCCAATAAATAACATACATTTGTGCAATTATTAGCTTACTGTTTAAGCATATGATAGAGGATCAAGAGAATTGACTTGCAGTCATGTGCAAGGAGAAAAGTTGGATTCTCACCTAGATAAATTTTAGACATGTTGTCTGTCCAAATATGTATTCCATATATTTTTATAGAAATTTGATTGCTACCTGTTTAATTGTCGCATTTCCCAAATGGTGATGCAAGAATCCACAGTCCCGAATGGATTTTCTATGTGATGCTCAGAGCTTTGTTCCATGTGTTTTATCTGCATATTTGTATTAAGGAAAAAGTCCACTTTACTCCCTTGTGCTATGGCTGGAGTCTGAATAACCCCCTGTGCTTTATTTTGGTCTAGATAACCCCACGATTAGCAAAACCAGAGCACTATTAACCTTTGATACTCCCACTAATCCGGTTTAGCTGACGTGGACAGTGGTTTAGGCAGTTTTGCTTCTAATCGTGACACATAGGCACGCTTAGGGGTGGGCACAAAAACCGATACTCAAACACCGAAACCGAAAAAACCGAGACCGAGACCGAAAAAACCGGAATTTCGGTCTTCGGGTACTTATTTGGGTAGTACCCTTGGGTAACCGAATTTTATTTGTAAATTTCGGGTAGTACCCTTGGGTACCCGAACTACCCAAATTAGTATGATGATGTAGAATTTAGCACATAGACTCAAACCATGGTCACATAACATCCTTTGTTACTCATTCATCATATTCATGTTTCTCCTATCATATAATGGTAACTCATTATCAAGTTGATTGCATAGTATATTTTAGGTATAATCAAGTTTATTTCATTTTTTCTCTGAAAATTAATGCCAATTTGGGTAGTTTAGGTATAACCGAAGACCGAACCGAAATTTAGGTACTCAAAATTGTCGGGTACCCAAATTTTCGTTGTCATTTCGGGTAGCAATTCTAGATAACCGAAAATTGAGAAGACCGAAAAAACCGGACCGAAACATCGGGTATGACCGAACGTTCGCCCCTAGGCATGCTGACGTGGAAACATGGAACAGAGTCCAAATAGCCCCCTCCCTCCTCTGCCCCGTAACCTGTCATCTCCCTGAATTCTTTCGCAATGATGAATCTGAAGCTCGAACCTGCAGACACAAGATCGGGTAGAACTAACTGAAGCTCGAACCTGTCATCTCCATGTATCTCTCGCTCCTGTACAACTAATTGATTAATGCAATGTATTAGAAACTGAAAATTCTCTCTCTCGCACCTGGCATACTCTCATCTCTGTACGTTCGAGATGAACAATCTGAAGCACGATCGTGAAGATTGAAGCATGAACTCAACAGAAAACTGAACCAATGGTCACTCTCAAGTAAAACTAATTGATTCACGCAATATAGAAACTGAAGCATGAACTGCCCATTAGTGAAGGCCGAACTGAACTGACAATGCACCATGCATAAACTGGACATAACACCCACATTGTGGCACAAAGTACTGGACACTATTACATAGCAAGAAATTCCAGACGACACCAGTTCAAAACTAGACATAACTGTCCGTAGCAACTTTCTACATTAGTAGAAAAATAACACCAGGTCTGAACATAAGAAAAGAGAACTGATAGTAGCAATATCCTGAGCAAAATAATCCAAACTGATGTAAAATAAACTGATTACATCAATTTCTTATTTTCAGTGGCTGCCTTCTTCTTGGCAGTCTTTTGAGCAGCAGCTGCAGTCTTCTTATTCTTGACAGGAGTGGTGACACTGCTTTGGCTAGGCATGTCAACTCGAACAGCTGCACTCTTCCTTGTCCTCTTCTGTGGCCTTGAATCTTGCTGGACATGGCTAGTGCTTTCAGTTCTTCCCCTCTTGTTTGGTATGGTAGTGTCAAGAACCTGAAAAATAGTTCGGTTAATATTTGAAGCATGAACTCGCGACCATCAAGAACAGATCAATGCACAAGGCAGTGTGAACTGCAATTTCTGCTACAAATTGGCAACTGATGGCCCTAAACATGTCCCAAAATTAATGATTTGTGGAGGCTACAAGTAAAGGAGCACAGATCCTTCATCTACCAAAGCGATAGTTACGGGAATCATCCCCTTCGTCGATCCGCCACCGCGTCTGGAGAGAGAAGGCGGAGGAGACGAAACCAGCGGCGGCAAAGTGCAAGGTTACGGGGCAGAGGAGAGAGGGGGCTATTTGGACTCTGTTCCATGTTTCCACGTCAGCGTGCCTATGTGTCACGATTAGAAGCAAAACCGCCTAAACCACTGTCCACGTCAGCTAAACCGGATTAGTGGGAGTATCAAAGGTTAATAGCGCTCTGGTTTTGCTAATTGTGGGGGTTATCTAGACCAAAACAAAGCACAGGGGGTTATTCAGACTCCAGCCATAGCACAAGGGAGTAAAGTGGACTTTTTCCTTGTATTAATCAACTTTAAGTAAGCCATGATGTTGCTGCCTTCCATTCCATACATGTTAAATCTTCAATATAATTTACCATATGCAAGCTAGATTGGCGGAAAGGGAGACTGAAGAGTCTGAAATAAAAGAATTGATAAGATGTGCTGGATTTTTCAGGAATTTTTGAAATATCTATGTCCTAAATTTCAGAAAAGCCTACAGTAGCTGTGTAGGCTTTCCTGCTTTTCTGCACTATGTTTTTTTTTAATTTCCGTCATTGTATGTTCTTGATTAACTGCTTATTGTTATATGGAGTCCAAACCATAGAAGACAATAGGCTCGCTCAGTTTTTTGCAACAATATTCTGACAATGCACCATTGATACTAAGAAGCGGTTAAATTATTTGTATTCAGGATTTCCTTTTTTTTGCACAAAATAGAATTGTGCTGATGTCGTGCTCGTTCAACTAAAAAATGTATACATTCAGAAGTGCCCGATGGTGACTATGATTATTACCACTGGCTCTGAAACATCATTTTGTTTGTGCAGGAGGTCCTGCTTACACCTGCAGCAATGTTCTTTCGCCCCTGTAAGTTCCAATCGTATATGCATGCTCCATGATTTACTGCAAAATACATACATGTTAGCATCTGATGTTAGTTTCATACAACAAATCTAGCTTCTCTGTAAGAAACAAGATTTATTAAGTTTCAGGCATCTTACTCTGTAATAAGATTCCCCTCACAACAAATTCATCAAGGTAGTTTCAAGTTATATATACTAATTGACTACGTTGATTCCCTTCCTGAAACAAGGGAGTGTTTAACTCAATGGGCTATCTATTTATCTCCTTTCCTTTGGGATTTGACATATATTGGGCCATACCAATGTCTTTTCCTATTTCCCACCTGGATTCTTGAATACATATACATTTTTGTTGGCCACTGAATTGAGTAGGGGTGCCTTAAAATTGACAAATTCTTATTTTGAAGTGTTTATAGTTCTCCAGGCCTGTATTTATTTTTAGAGCCGCCTCTTTGCTTGGCTTATGGTTTTGAATGTTTTTTTTGTGCGAAAGTTAATGTTCCTATTTTTATTTGGGAATGTAGTGCTCTATGCACAAAAGTGTGTTTTTACAGGAGAATGCACTTATGAATGCTTCGGTTGTTGTGGGAACAGTGTGTTCAAAACATTCATGCAGCTTGGCGCCACATCCAACAAAAAAGGTGTTTTTATGTGCTTCTATTTATATTCATACCAACTACTCTTTAAGCGCACTAATGTAGCAGTTAGCTATATCCACCACCATCCTTGAAGAGCCTATGTAACCACCTTCATATAGTAAATTTCATTTTGGGATCTCTATTCCTTGAATAGCGGCATATTGATGTTAGGAAACTGAAAGTATGGTCAAGTAGTGGTGTTCTCAATAGGGTAGGCGATATAAGAAATTGTCAATAGGAAACTGAAAGTATGGTCAAGTTTGGTTAGTGTACAGCTTAGTGTCAACTCACTCAGTGCCAAGCCTGTATCTTTGATAAATAGTGAATGAGTGGAACAACAATGCATTTTTTTTCCGCAAGAAAGTGCTTCTTGAGAGCCATCGTTATATGATTCCTTTCTTTATTTCAGATGGCTTTTGCTGTGTTAATCCCATTCAGGATGTCCAGTGATGTAAATTAGAGGTATGTAAGAGCAAAGAGAGAATCAATTTGGAATAAGTTTTTGCAAGTTAGGTACAAAGTAGAATGGACTTTCTTCAAATTTTGTTCTGATTTATTTTGCTTAATGGATATTATTAGTGGACACTCTTTTATGAGGCCACAGTTGTAATCATGTAATGTCAACATTTCTGGCCATGAAAGAAATTTTACCAGGGCCCAATAATCATGAACCTGCTAGAAAATTCAATATATAAGGAGACCTCAGCATATAATTATCAGGACTGAGCCTGATCGATTGAGCTGCGGCTGCAGCGGCAGCTGTTGGCTGCCAACAAGTGCAAAATTATATTACGTGAGCTTGTAATAAGTATCATGTTTACACATCCAGCAATTTGTTGATTTCATACGTCATCTGAATAATGATCACACTGAACTGGGCAAAGAATTTGTCCATGAGTTCTTAGATTGAAATATGATCAGCTGATGCAAAGCAAAGGTGCAAATCATACTGGTATTAGGACTTACATATCAGTTTATATCTTCAGCCTACGTTTCAAATCATAGAAGGTGCACCTTCGAAGCTTTGATGGTTTGACAAATCAGGCAAGTTGTTCTCCCATTTATTTACTTTTGTTTTGAATTACTAATACACATCTTCTGTATTAATCAGTTCCAATTTACTTTTCTAAAGCCTCATAGCACATTGATAAGAATATCATATGTGAATGAAATGAACCTGCATACAGAATGTGGACTGTTCAGAGGGATTTAGCTCATAGCGTGTACATTGATCAGAAGGTGCACATGCTTGACTGTTCAGGCCAACCTGCATATGATTGATCCCATGAAAAAGAATAATGGTGACTTATTATGTGTGGAGACCCATATAAATTGTTAGCTTGGACTAAATTTTTAAGGACTGACTTTCCTACTTTAGTAGATTCAATTAGTGCATTACATAGAGTTGATTTTTGTAATAAGTTTTGGAAAACTGAAAAAAAATGTAAACAAGCTGTCAATTTCATATGATGAACGTTGGCAATTTATTTCCTGTAATCGGCAAATTGTACCTTATTATTTCTTTGTTTAGCAAGTATTGAACTCTTGTTCCCTAAAAATTAGTATTTCTTTTTTGGATCCCTATGAAATTTTGAGGAGGTGGTATATATTTACTTTAATTCTATTCAAAGGTTTGCTATTTTTTTGGTTAACTTTTCTACTATTGAAAAGAGCTTTCTGCATCCCTAGGACAAGCAACCTTGAGTAAGGGTGGCATTACCTTACTGCTACTGGTTGCCTGGCCAAATTGGCTTATTTCTTTTGTTAGAGTAATTTAGCTGTTTTTTTTCCTTTTCAAAGTTTGCGACAACCTGAGTAACTTTGTTTTGCCATGCTGTCATCCATGGGTTGTGGAATAGCATGTTTTGTCGTTTTTTTTAAGAAAAAAAAACTAAATGCAGTGCACTGGAACAATATAATTATTTGGCAGGGCAGAGAAATAAGCATTAAACAAAATACGTGTTTTTTCTCTTCTCTGAGAAGTTGTTACCAGAATGGTTCTCACCATCTTTTCCTTTATGGTTAGGTTGGCTCGTGTTTATTGAGAAACAAACCTGTGTTTTTGCTGCCTTTGGATATCTCATAGGAGACCACTATTATTACAGATTCAGCTATCTTCCACTTTACATGCAGGTACTGTAGCAACGAGCCTCTTTGTGCTGGCCTCTGATTTTTTTTTTTTCAAAACGGTATTCATCTGTTTTGCTAGTGCTAAGATAACAAATTTGCACAAGACCTTTGCTCACTCAGAAGATTATCCTAGACTTAAATCTCCCTTTCTATTAAGAAAAAGTGCAGAGTTAAATCTGAGCGCTTATGTATGAGGAGCAATGTTTAATGTCAAATGCCAAGTGATTATGGATTTTAGACTAGAACTTTTTACTCTACTGCCTGCTTTGTTAGGTGTAAATTTGTTTGCACGTTAATTGTCCATCTCTTATTGTGCTGGAAAAAGTGCAACAATAGTACAACAAAACTGGTGTCACCTATTTCAGTTCAATAGGTAATTTATTATCTTAAGCAGATAGATGGAACCTTGTGCAAATTGCAGAGTGAAGGCATGGTGCGGGTGATTTATGTCACTGATAAGGTTGCAAACCAGATCGCGCTGCCTCAAATTTGAAACTATTTTAGATTGGCAATTTTTTTAGTTTGCTGAAAAAGAGATTTTAGATTGGGTCTGCCTGATCAACATTTACTTGGATTGACAGCCATCCTTTGTATAACCTTTTTGTTGTCATCTTAACATGATGAATCTCAGTGGCAAACATTTCATGTTCCTATTTGAGGCTGATGATAATACCAGGTGTGTCGCTTCTTTTCCCACATGTATCGATTTTATGAATATGCAGAACACCTTTAATTCTTGTATAGATAATATGAAACATTTATGTAGCTTCAGATATTTCCTTAATTTACATCTATCATTTTTCATTTTTCTGTGATTGTTACAATGTCAAGCGTGGTACTATTTTGTTAATGTTTCTTTAATTGGACTAATCAAACTGTGTTCCTGAGTTCTTTTTTGCATGCAAGATGGATAAGAAATGGCTGTGTCATATGTGTTTTGTGTTCTTAGCTTACTATTTATTTGTTGTCTCTTTGGTTTCATCATATGTACGTACCCTGCTTGCTTTTGACTAATGGCTTTGCAGGTGCTGATACTTACTGCTTTAGCATAGAACTTATTGAGTCGGGTTAGATTACTTTGGACTGAACTTATGATAACGAAGATTCTTTGCTAGATATACTGATGTAGGACCTTTGCAAGTGAGCCGAATAAGCCATGAGACAGCTTATCGGCAGGTTCTCTTGATGCCTGTCGATTTTAAAGCAATCATTTCTGCTCTGACCTGAATTTGTTGTGTGAAGGTCTGTTTGTATCAACTACTGTAATTCTTAACCTGCAATATTTTAATCTTTGTATCAACTATTTGTATTCTTTGTATTCATAATGAAGAAACCATGCAACCTATACAAGTCTACAAAGTCTTTGATTGTCATGTCTTATTGCCACTTCCTGCAGTGATGCAGGTCTAGAAGATCGATTTTGCATCTCTGGTTTTTCACAACAATTCTTATAACGCCCTTTGACATAATGAGCTTTCTGATATATAAGCACATCGTACTTGACCTTCTTTTCTTGTGCTCCGGCCGGTTTCTAAGACCTATCACACAACATCTATGTTGCCTCTTTTTTTTTTTGGCGAATGATCTATTTGTTACCTCTATGATCATTCTATTTGCTGTTAACAATCTGACAGACAATATTAATCAGCCCATTTATGTACCGACTCAGTTATGTTATGTTAATAACCAGTATGTCTTCTTTCGCCACCGCTTAATCCAGTAGCGACAATTTCTGCTGCAACAGGTGCAAACTCACTTCCACCTGTTTTTCTTCCGCAGCTGATGATGTTCAGAAATCGTTTACCTTCCAGGAGTTCCTTGTTTGTTGGTTTCAGGTACTAACACAAGCTGCTGATGATGTCCAGAAATACGATTTCTCAGCCCGTGGTGCAATTCCTTGGTGGCAAGTGGCAACCAGACTGATAATTACTACCATGTTCAGTTATATAATGTAACCAATGACAAAATACAGACATCTACTCGATGATGGACTATGTTATGCACATATAACTACTATGTCCCTGTCTATGTCTACCATCACCTATATTGCCCTCTTGAGTATGTTATGTTCATGTACTGATTACCGCTTATATTTTATTTTCATTCCTTTATAACGTATCTCTGTCATAGCCTAATAAAACCTCTTAAGTTATTGTCTGCATCATACTGTTGCAACATATTGTACTTAGTTGCAGGCTTTCAGCCCGCTATTGAATCGCTTTTGCCAATGCATACACACCGGCAATATCCAATGAGAACACCTCCCTCACCGTGAAACCACCAAATAAAAAACTAGACAGGCGAAGCGCGCCGGATCACACTAGTAGAGATTGATTTGTGCCCTACTAAGTGGAGATTATAATAACTTGCTAGCACACAAGAATGTAATCTTGATCCGCTACCAAGTTTATATCGTGCCGATGAATGAGTAAAGAAAGAAGTCATTGGCCTCTCCGCAGTCCGCACCCAAAATTTAAAACGTAATTTTTTGGCTCTTGACATAAAAAATCCAACTTACTCTCAACTACAAGGGACGGGAATGAAATATATATTGTGCGCAAAAAGTATAATCAAATGCAAGACCGTGCATCAAGTCCTAAAGTAACCACTAGGAAACCTAAGGGGCATTTGCATTTTTACCATCAGTTTGTTGTCCCATTGTGATTTTACACCCGAATCTACGTTTTTGTGATTTTACCATGACTTTTTTGAATTGAATGAAGATTCTACCACAGATCTGTTAACAACTCTTTGACAGTGTTAAGTAGTGATGAAAAAGACCAAAATGCCCTCGCCCCCTTCTTCCTCCTTCCTCCAACCTGGTTCGTCGGCTCCAGTTGCTCCCCGCATCAGGCCTGCCCTCCAGCGCGACAACAGTCACCCCGAGCACGCGGGAAGCGCGAGCAACAGCGATGGCTCACGGGGGCGGGGGCGGCGGCGGCTCTTGGGCGCGCGGGAGCAGCGGTTGTGGCCCGCGGGGGCAGCGGCGTCTCGCTGGCTCGTGGGGGCGACGGCGGATTGCTGGCGCGCGCGAGCAGCGGCGGTAGCTCACGGGGGCGGCGGCGGCTCGCTGGGATGAGGAGACGGCGGCGGCTCGCAGAGGCGCGGGCGAGCGCGAGCAGCGGCGGCAGCTCGCTGGGACGAGGAGGCGACGGCGACTCGCGTGCGAGCGCGAGCAGCGGCGGTAGCTTACTGGGACGAGGAGGGGACGATGACTCGCGTGCGAGCGAGAGAGGCAGCGTGAGCAGCGGCAGCGGCTTGTGGGTGCGCAGGTGGCTCCCGGGGGCGCGGGTGAGCACGAGCAGAGGCGGCAGCTCGCGGGGGCCGGAGGCGGCGAAGAGGGACGGGGAGCTGGGCGGTGGTGCGAGGTGAGGGATGAGAGGATGAGGACGACGGGGTCGGGGTAGTTTGGTCTAGTCAGATTTGTTTCTCTTTTTTTTTAACTCTTTTATGCTCTTCCATCAAAATGATGGTAAACGGTAGTTTCAATGTGACAGACTCATGGTAAAATCACAAAAATACAGATTCGGTGTTAAAATCACAATTGGCCTTCAAATTGGTGGTAAAAACGTAATTTTCCGAAACCTAAACGCCACTGCATATGGGATGGAGACAAAGGAAACGGATCATCGTGGGGAGCGCATAGATTCCACGGGGAAAGCAGGGAATCGAGAGGGGGCGCGATCAGGTGAACCCTGTAACTGCTGCCATCGCCGCCTAACTAAACCACCCCCCCCCCCCCCCCCCCCCCCCCTCCTTTTCCCTCTAATCTATTACCCCCGACCCTATTGGTGAACACTTTCTCCTATGGAAATTTGCACAAATCGCTGAGGTAGTTTTGAGTTTGCAACGTCGCTTGTGAATACCAAAAGGCAATTTACCCATCATTCAAAGGGTCAGATCAGTAAAAGGTTTAAATGGTTCGGATAGAAACTTTGTCTGTTTCACACTTGCTATGGTGCAAAATTCTACTGGAGTAAATGATTTTAACCAGAACACAACATCCAAACATTTCAAGGATATCATAATATACTATTGCTAGCACGGTGCCCTGAACACCAGAAAACGCTGATTTACATTCCACAGGCAAGAGTTTTCAAGTAATCCCTGAAATGAGGCACGAGACACAAAAAGCAGAATGCCATGAGAATGTCTCCCAGGCTTTGAGTTCGCGTAGCCAAATTCCTTGTCCATCAACATGGCTGTGCGGAAATAGTCAATTGGGCTTTCTCCTGTGAACATGAAAAAGGATCAAATCAAGAAGCGGTTGACATTTTCGAAAGATATGACAATTAATGTTCCTCCTTTTCTAAAGGAGATACATAAAGCCAGCCCACAATGTCAAACTGTTCAAAACTCAAACCAGGAAAACAGAACCAAACAAGGCAAAAGTTGAGATAGATGTCGTTCCTTTTTGTTTTAGAAGTTCAAACTCAAATTCTAATCCATGACATGAACAGACTCGATGATAGCAAATATCTTGTGATTCCATGCTAAATAGTACACGGTCACCAGTGTGCATGAATATAAATGCAGATGAAAATAGATTACTCAACGCAGAAGTTTAGTGCATTTTGTTCATCCTATGTCAACATACACTGATTGCTTGAGAAAGAGTTCAATAAACTTAGACCGATTTTCCAATTAAACAAAACTGTACAGTTGGCATATAGAATTAAGCACATGTCTGAATTAATAAAACATGTAAATAACACAACACATTTTCCCGAGAGTCCATCGCCTCCATGCATAGACAAAAAATATTTTCTCCGTTTTGAGAGAATGGTTTCCTTTATTTGGCGTAGCAAAAAAAACTGATAAATTAGTATTTAAAACTTTACCTTAATATAGGCCCAATAACTTTCCAATATCTTAACAATGTCAAGCTGTGCCTGCAACAAGGCCTATAGCTAGGTTAGTTTTCTCAGTTGGACATAATTCAAAGACAGGTAATGATATTTCATATAACATGCCGATATACCTTGATTATATCATTTGATATATCTATATGCGCCTTTAACTTCTCCAGGTTCCGCCACATTTCCACCCAATTAAGCCGTCGTAAAGGATTTGTATGCTAGACTCAGAAAGATATTTGTTAAGCACCTATTTTTTTCTTGCACATGCAGGAGAGCTCCACATATTTGTACTATAGAGATAAAACAGACCCGTACATGGAATCACCCCCCCCCCCCCCCCCCCCCCCCGATGAGAAAACCAGTACCCAAACTCACTCACAGGAACGGTTCAAACATAAAACCACACACTCACAACACACATGGACCCACACTCAATCGAAACATGTGTCCCATTTGAGGTTAAAATAAGAAAAATCTGGCAATGTCCATTTCCATTTTAGTATAGCATTACCTGATCCGAATTAACGGGCAGATGCTGCAAGATTTGATCAATTTCTATGCATACACGCTGCCGAATCAGCTCATCTGGAAAATACTGTGAGACCTTTGTGGCTTCCCTGGCCACAAGTTGTGTTTTTTCCTATAAAATGGCAACTTAGCAACTCAATAAATTATTCAAGCATAACATATATCTGCCAAGGGTAGTGACACTTTAGAAAATATACCATCATTTCATGCTCCTCCTGATGGATGATTCTCCACATTTTCTCTATCATGGATAGCCCATGCTCCCATGACTTCCATTTTTTTAATCTCCAGCCCTCCTTTCGCTTTGGACTATGCACAATAGCAGCCTTTGCATATAAATCTAAAGGCACAATTGACTTCACATAGCTATAGAATTGCATGTCTACCTGTCCACGGGGACTCAAGTTTACCAGCTTATCCATCTTACTCAATTCAATTTCAAATTTCTTTCCAGGCAATTTATAAGAATACAAGCTGTTGTCACGAGCTTGAATCACGATCTTATCCCCCTGAACAAAATGTGGTCCTCGAGCAAAAAGTGATGAAAACTGAATGTTGTATATCTGGATCCATCTCTGATCTGCGGGTTTGTTTAGTGCCCAGACCTGCAGATCACAAATAAGCTCTCTGTCCAAACTTTGAGCAGTCGATACACATACCTTCCCCTCTATCTCTGCGACCCAGAAACGATGAGGAGCACCAAACACCCCATGCTCAAGGCCAAATGCTGGCAGCTGTATCTGCATAAAAGTATCTTCACCAAGATCAAAGGACATAACTACATGCTGCCAATTAGCTCCACTGTCTTCAGTTAGCCAATACATTGTTCCATCAACAATGACCACTCCAGAGTTGGTGACACAGCTCAAGCTTAGAGACTGTGGGCTTGCAACATCTTTCCATTTCTCATCACCAAGTGTATAAACTTGAATGACATCGCATCTTCCTGTGGCATTGAGACCACGTTCCTGAAAGAAGTGTATAACCTTGTATCCTTTTGTGGCTGGGTGAAATCCAAATCTGTAGAAAGAGAAATGATCATCCTTCAAGAACCTTGTAGGTTTCTTAAGATGCAGATGTTCACCAGTTGCAAGGTTGGCTATCTTGATGGTTGATGCTGGTGTGTGTAAGCAAAGAAGCCCATTACATGAACCACATATGAGATCATCTGGCCCAATCACTGGCACTGCCCATGTTGATGGTGACCAGGCTTCGTCAAAGATAATAGCGTCACTCGGGTAGGAACCTTTTGAAGCAGTTGCTCCTTTCGGGGAGAATAGGAGGGTACAAGAGGGTGCATGCTGCAGATGTACCATGGCAAACTGGGAATCTCGGATGATTTCGCGCCACATCTTGCAGACACTAATGCACCGCAACAAATTGCTTGCTGGAAGTCTCAAAAATACCTGCTCAATGAGTTCTCTGGGGAGGCTGTTTATGAAGCATGCCTCCTTTCCTACCCGCCTTCTAGTGGTTTTCTTAGGAGCCATACTAATCACAACGTCGCATATCAAGGCAAAATCCTTGTGGAATGCGGCAGAAGAGTTTCTGCAAACACAGACCTTACCAGATGAGCAGCTCATATAAGATTGTATTTACCTCACAGAGTATAGACTTAATCCGCAGGAAGATATTGAAGTCTATGCAACCTTAAGTCACTAAGAGTATAGACTGAGACTTAACCTGAAGTAAACAACGTATTAGACAATAACGAATTTATTACATTCTCAAATTCAGAAGGCCTCATCTCGGTATTAAAAAAAATGATCCTATGACGCAGTCGAAACTACTTTTCTGACATCAACGCCCACTCCTTCCCGCAAAAAGTTAAAAAAAAAAAGAAAAAGAAAAAGAAAAATCCCCCCACTATTTCCGCTTCCCTCATCATAAGCCAATTAAGGTGCTGCGCAATTCAATCACATCCTCTTGTATTCTCGCTATCATTTCTCACGCGCATGGATCGAGCGATCGCCTCAACCAATAGAAGCACCTACGAGCGTATTCCCCGGCGTGCCCCTCGACAAACTGCAAGCCTACCAAACCCTAAGCCGCCACTACGAGTGGACGATAGAAACAATCCAAACATTGCGAAGTGAACGCAGATCCGAAAGTATAAAACACGAGAGGATCGAGGAGGGCTCACGGGCGCGATTAGCAGATGAACTCCGCACTCGCCGTGCTCGGCGCCCCCGCCGCGGCGATCGCGATTCCGCTCGCCCGCCCCGCTCGGAGGTTTTGTGGAGCGAGGAGGACGAGCGAACGGCGAAGAGGGCCCGTCAGATCATATGGGCCGAGAATGGCCCACCTACTGACGGCGACTTCCATTACAAACATGGTCACGGGCCTGGGGCCCAACGATGTAGCAGAGTGGCTCGGTTGGATCGAGCTGCTGCCAGAGGAACGAAATGGCCAGATGGAGCTGAGGCGTCCTCAGATTTTGGTTTCTCAAAAAAAAAAAAAAAAAAAAAAAACCCTCCTCCTCAGATTTTGATAGTTCATCATATGTTAGTTGACTTTCGCAAATCTTGAAGCTACCATGTCCGTGAGATTAGGAGCGTTGCGTCGAACCATTAGTTGACTTTCGCGAATCTTGAAGCTACCACGGCCGTGAGATTGGAAGCACCGGTGCATAATGATTTTTAATGTGCGTTTTGTAAAACCATATGATAGAGTTTGGTGCAACCACATGTACTCCGGGTCCAGGTATCCACAGGTTCCCTGCACGATCGTGACCAGTTGTGCCTTGTTGATCAAAGCCAGGACGGAGGCGCTGAAGTCAGAGACCTTCGCGGTGAGGTCGTCGTCGTCGATGAGGATGTTGGAGGACTTGATGTCGATGTGGAGGATCGACAGCGATGCCTACGAGTGTAGGTACACGAGCGCCTCGACGGAGTGGCACATAATCTCCAGCCGGGTAGTCAAAGAGATGATGCCATGGCTGCTGCTGCGGTGGAGGAGATGGAACAACATATCGTTGGGGATGAACTCGTACACTAGCATGGGGACCTCCACCTCAAAGATGCTAATGAAGCATGATAATGGCAAGAAGCCAACGAAACTATGGTTGATTCGCTCGGCAGCTACTAGCCTTGATTTACTACTTGGGGGGGGGGGGGGGGGGGGGGGGCATGGCCCCTGCCGCCGCCGTCAAGGACTCCCTTGTACACGTTCCCGTGGTCCCCACGGCCCACCACTTGTTTCTCGCTGAACTGGCCAGTGGCGTCTTACATCTCCTTGATGCGTCATAGCTTTCTTTTTTCTCCCACCACTCATTTCTCGCTGAACCGGTCGGTGGCGTCTTACATCTTCTTGATGCGTCGTAGCTTTCTTCTTTCCCTCATCAAGTATGCGCAGACGACGGCAATAACAAGGATAGTTGCTCCAATACTTGCACCTGCAGATTCAGCAACAGGTCGGTCATGAGCTAGATGTTTTCTTTTTCCAAATGAGAAACAGAGGTAAGCTGAACATGGATTTGGAAAAAAAAAAAGAAGATGCTACCATTTACCACCAGTTATTAATTCATTTGAGGAAATTAAAGAAGTACAAATTGAGACCTGATTTGGATCACGGAAAAAAGGGACATTGGCATATTCATGCTGAAGGTGGAAGCTACCTACCTACAACAGGCATGACCCAAGTAGAGGACTTCTGTTTGGCCTTACAGACACCATTTGATAAATTCTTTATGGACATGAACAAGTGAAGTTCCCAGCGTACTTTCACAGATCCTGGCGCATGGATATTTAGAGCATCGTTAGTGTTGCGCCGAACCAAGGGCATGTTTGGTTCACGGCCATAGATTGCCGCAACTAAGGTTATGCGTGAGCCGAAGTTGTGGCGCGACTAACATGTGACAAAATAAAACTGTTTGGTTGACTACCTAAGCTTAGTTAACTTGTGGCAAATTGCATGCGGCAACTGTTTGGATAGTAACCATATGACCAGCCACAAGTTTGGCAAATATGCTTGGAAGATGTTTGGTTTGCAGCCAAACTTGAGTACAGTCACCCCAATCTAAAAAGAGGTGACCTTACCACTCCATATCTACTCAGAACCACCAACTGCATAATTAGAGAAAAACTAATTATTACAATGAATAAAAGGTTCAGTTTGTAGCTACTTGGGCTTCCTGATCGTAAAGTTTTAAAAGTTGATCTACCATCCAAATATTGGACTTGCGTCCTTGGTGAGTGTTCAAATCTGTTTGTTTAATCAAGACTTCAAGAGCAGCAATTTAAGAAATAAGCTGAAACCATCCATAGAACCTGTTTGGAACAGATTATTTCATAGGAGATTCTGTAGGAATCCAGATTTTCTGAGAATCAGCTGTGAGGAGAATCTGCTGGCAGTAGAATCTGATTGTTTGGCAACCCTGATTATTTTGGAGTGGATTGTCTGTCTTGACTGTATAATGACTTATATGCCCCTGAAGCCTATTATGTCTTGTTTGAATGCTGAGAAAACACAAATATTTTTATTTCATTGTTCTGCAACAATTTGTTGTCAATATATTGTGTATCTAGTACATTTACATATAAAATAAAGTTCATTACATTTTCTGCATCTAAATTATACACACAAGGATTTTGCTACTACAATCTAATAATGTGTACAACGAATAATCATGATAACAAAGGGACAACATAGATTCACGAAATGCACCCATATCATACTCATCTATTCTGACCTCCTCATTCTGAAGGTCTCTTAACATTTGGTACTATTTGCGAGTTATTGTTATCTCAGTCCATACAATTCCAGGCATCTGTGGTACAATCCTAGGCTTTTTTGTACTCGAGTCATAGTTATTCCTCAATTCTTATCCCAAAAAAAAAGTTATTCCTCAATTCCAAAGCAGCATATGCAAGCATGAAGTTATCATCTTCATCAACAGTTAGACATTCCGGCATGACCTCTCATCAGGTTGTTCAGAATCACTTGAAGAGCTTATCTGAAAAACAATATACACATGTATGAACAGAAAGTATTCTGAAACAATATCAACATATGCCGTAAACAAATTGGCAGTTCATCGATTAGGCAAAGCCTAAAGCATTTTCTAAAGGCATCTCCTACAACTGCAACCAAGAAAAGAAATAGTCCTACTGTCCTAGTCAGAGGATTGGAATTGCCCGATTCACATGACTCAAAACCAATTTTCATTAGTCTAATGCGCACGCCAGGCCACACAGGAAAAGCTAATCGCGAGTCAAATTAACAGCAACACGTGATTAAGCAAGGCTACGTACGGGGCCTCTAGCACGAACGTGATTTGTAAATCCCGGTAGTGCTTTGCAGCGGCTAACACAATGGGCGCGGAGATTTGTTTAAGCCAGGACGGAGCATGAGTTTCAAGTATTAACCAAAAATCGAAAGAGAAAAGGAACGGAGATGCGCTGTACCTCAGATTCGCGATGGGGGCGATGGGAGAAGGAGGGGGCGCGAATGGGACGAGCTGTGAGGGAGAAAGCCGTCGGGAAGCCGATGGATGGCTGGGATACTCGCCGGAGATGCTGCCGTTCCGAGGAGCCGCGACGACTAAGGTTCAAACCCTAGTCGCCCCTATCGCCATTCCTCTGGTTCGGGTGCAGGAGCGACTCTTCGGGACGACAGGAGAGGGAGGGCCGGGGGCCGTGTTTCCGCGAGGGGTAACTGAGTGGCATTTGCGGGTAATTTTGCACCTAGTCCATGGGGCCTTTCATTTCGCGCCGCTTGCGTTGAGGAGAATCGACTATCCGCCCGATTCCGCGTTGCTGCCTTGTTCCCGCGTTGAGAGAAATCGCGTCGGGGAGAAGCTGGGGTAGAATCCGACCGTTTGGCACCGTTGGCTGATTAATTCCAACGAACGCAGCCCATAATCCATTCCAAACGGGGCCACTCACTCTGACCCATGAAAGGCCCAATAAGGACCCGATGCATCTCATCCATTTCTTTTCTTTTTCTCACAGCGTCTCTCTCTCTCTTCCCAATTCTTTCGTCGATCCGCTCTCTTGCTCACCTTGCTCCCAGATGCCTCTGTTAGAGATAAACATGAGATGTACCTACAGTTAGAGATATGGCTCACGGTTGTTGTTGTTAGTATCTTCTGTTGTAATCTATCTACTTGCCTTGTACTCTAGGTTAGCTACCGGATGAGCCATATCTCAACTGAATTGTAATCTCCACGCAAGGGGAGTTTCCTTGCTATATAAACATGCAACCGCCGGCACTAGGTGCTTACGGCGTTCCATCCAAAGCTTCCGCACCTCTGGTTTATCACATGGTAATCAGAGCCTAAAACCCATCTACCACCATGGCCAGTTCATCCTCCAATGTCAACCCACTCTACGCCAACGCCGTCACCGAGAAGCTCTCACGGGTCAACCACTCCATGTGGAAAGCCCAGATCCTTGCCGCACTGCGCGGCGCGCGGCTCGTCGGCCATGTCACCGGCAAGATCGCTGCTCCTGCTGAAGAGATAGAAAGCACGGACAAGGACGGCAAGAAGTCCATGACGCCGAACCCGGCGTTCGACGAGTGGTATGCTGCGGACCAGCAGGTCCTAGGCCTGCTCCTGTCCTCCCTATCAAGGGAGATCCTCGCCCAGGTCGCCTCCAAGGAGACGGCGGCTGCGGCATGGCGCGAGATCGAGGGTATGTTCACCTCTCAAACGAGAGCAAGAACTGTCAACACCCGCCTCGCGCTTGCAACGACCCAGAAAGGGGCTATGACTGTTGCAGAATACGTCGGCAAGATGAAGGCCCTTGGCGACGAGATGGCCGCCGCAGGCAGGCCACTTGAAGAAGAAGAGCTCGTGGAGTACATCCTCACCGGGCTTGACTACGACTACAATTCCATCGTTTCCTCCATCATCGCGCGCACTGATCCCGTCGGCATTAGCGAGCTCTACTCCCAATTGCTTGCTTTTGAGACGCGGATGAATCTACTGGGCGCGAACGGTGGAGGTTCATCGGCGAACGCCGCTGGTCGTGGTCGCGGCCGCGCCCAGCGCGGCGGCTTTGGCCGCGGCCCCAGCGGTCCCGGACGCGATCAAGGAAGAGGACGCAACGACGGCGCGGGCAATCCTGCCAACACCGTGACTGGGAACCGCACCTTCCCCAACCACAAGCGCGGCGGTCTCGGTGGCTCCGGCAACGCTGGCAACTACAGCGGCAACTCCACCGACAAACGCCCACTATGCCAAGTCTGCAAGAAGAAGGGCCACACTGCCGATAGGTGCTGGCACAGGTATGAAGAAGATTATGTGCCTGATGAACGCACTGCTGCTGCTGCTACAGGATCGTATGGCTATGATCCCCTCTGGTACGCTGACTCGGGATCGACGGACCACATCACAGCTGACCTCAACAAGCTAGCTGTGCGTGACAAGTACAACGGGAGTGATCAAGTCCATACAGCCAATGGTGCAGGTATGAACATAAGTCATGTTGGCCAATCTACTATTCGTACCCCTTGTCGTAATCTCCAATTGTGCAATGTTTTACATATTCCCAAAGCTGCAAAGAATCTAGTATCCGTTCATCGTCTTACTTCAGATAACAATTGCTTTGTTGAGCTTCATCCTAACTTCTTTCTGATTAAGGATCGGGACACGAGGAGCACAATTCTTGAGGGACCATGTCGAGGGGGGCTATATCCACTTCCTTCTGCACCATTCACCAAGCTAGCCTTTGGAGTCAATAAGCCGTCACTTGATCGATGGCATAGTCGTTTGGGTCATCCAGCTATTCCCATAGTTGAAAGAGTTGTTAGAGATTTCAATTTACCTTGTTTAGTTGAATCAAATAAAGACTCTATATGTGATGCTTGCCAACAAGCAAAGAGTCACCAATTACCTTATCCAAAGTCAACTAGTGTATCAAGTCATCCTCTTGAACTTGTTTTTTCTGATGTGTGGGGTCCAGCTCCAGATTCTGTTGGGCGCTACAAATATTATGTGAGCTTCATCGATGATTTTAGTAAATTTACTTGGATTTATCTTATTAAATTTCGATCCGAGGTTTTCCAGAAATTTCATGAATTCCAAGCTCTTGTTGAAAGAATGTTTGATCGGAAAATCATTGCCATGCAAACTGACTGGGGGGGAGAATATGAAAAACTTAACTCCTTTTTCTCCAACATTGGAATTTCCCATCATGTTTCTTGCCCTCATGCTCATCAACAAAATGGTTCAGCCGAGAGAAAGCATAGACATATAGTTGAGGTTGGTCTCTCACTTCTTGCGCATGCACACATGTCTCTAAAATTTTGGGATGAGGCTTTTCTCGCTGCTACCTACCTAATCAACCGCACTCCTAGTAAAGTCATTAATTTTATTAGTCCTCTTGAGAAATTGTTCAAGGTCAAGCCGAATTATTCTGCCTTGAGAATTTTTGGTTGCGCTTGTTGGCCTCATCTTCGCCCTTTCAACAATCGTAAGCTTGAATTTCGTTCAAAGGAGTGCGTGTTCTTGGGTTATAGTAATATGCACAAAGGTTTTAAATGCCTAGATGTCTCTACTGGCCGGGTTTACATTTCAAGGGATGTTGTGTTTGACGAAAATATTTTTCCTTTTACCAAACTTCGTCCCAATGCTGGCCCCCAATTACGAGAAGAAATTTTGCTTCTACCTTCTTTATTTCGACAGGGGCATGAATTGTTAGATGGTCACTTGACCAATGTTCAGGATACTAATAATGTTCATGAAGAAATTCAGCTTGTTTCAGACACTGCAGACATTCCTGCCTCCAGCGCGGAACACGATGCTGATCCGCCGGCACAATCCGCTTCGGGATTGCCTCCTTCCTCGGCCCCTGGCGATCGATCGCCGCGCACGCATGCTGGTGGTAACGCGTGTCCGCCGGCAGGATCACCTGCCTCTCCTTCCCCGACCGCGACCGGTGCGCCGGACCCACCTACGCCCTCGTCGCCCCCGCGCGCACCCGGCGGATCAGGTGCTGGATCCTCTGCGGCTGCTCTCCCTGTTGCTCCGCCTGAACCAGCTCCACCCGAACCAGCTGCTGATGCAGCACCTCCAGCAGCTCCTGCTTCGCCGGTGCGACCAAGGACACGACTGCAAGGTGGCATCAGGAAGGAGAAGGTATACACTGATGGAACCATTCGGTGGTGTGGTCTTGCATCTACTGTTGGTGAGCCTAGCAATATTAATGAAGCTCTTAATGATGCAAATTGGAAAAATGCCATGGATATTGAATATAATGCTTTGATGAAAAACAAAACTTGGCATCTTGTTCCACCACAGCAGGGGAGAAATGTCATTGATTGCAAGTGGGTGTACAAGATTAAAAGGAAGGCTGATGGCAGTCTTGACAGGTATAAAGCCAGGCTGGTAGCTAAAGGTTTTAAGCAAAGATATGGTATTGACTATGAAGATACTTTTAGTCCTGTTATTAAAGCTGCTACTATTAGAATTATTCTTTCAATTGCTGTTTCAAGAGGTTGGCATCTTAGACAGCTTGATGTTCAAAATGCTTTTCTGCATGGAGTTTTGGAAGAAGAGGTATATATGAGGCAGCCTCCTGGATATGAAGATAAGGGTATGACTAACTATGTTTGCAAATTAGATAAGGCTCTATATGGTTAAAGCAAGCTCCTCGTGCTTGGTATTCTCGCTTGAGTTCAAAGTTGTGTGCTCTTGGTTTCAAATCATCTAAAGCAGATACATCCCTGTTTTTCTTTCACAAAGATAATGTTACTATGTTTGTACTGATTTATGTGGATGATATCATTGTTGCAAGTTCAAGCTCAGAGGCTACTGCAGGCTTGTTAAGAAATCTGAATAAGGAGTTTGCACTGAAAGACTTAGGGGAGCTTCATTATTTTCTTGGCATTGAAGTGAACAAGGTACATAATGGAATTATTCTCACTCAAGAAAAATATGCTTCGGATTTATTGAAAAAGATTGGTATGTCTGACTGCAAACCAGTTAATACTCCTATGTCGACTAGTGAGAAATTATCTGCTTATGAAGGCACTCCTCTTGGTAATCTTGATGCTACTCAATATAGGAGTATAGTTGGTGCCTTGCAATATTTAACTCTCACTAGACCAGACATTTCCTTTGCTGTTAATAAAGTTTGTCAGTTTCTCCATGCTCCTACCACAGTTCATTGGGCAGCTGTTAAAAGGATAATAAGATACTTGAAGCAATCTGTTCGCATTGGACTCAAGATAGAAAAATCTAAGTCATTACTTGTCAGTGGGTTTTCTGATGCTGATTGGGCAGGTTCCTTAGATGACAGAAGGTTCACTGGAGGTTTTGCCATTTTCTTAGGTTCTAATCTTGTATCATGGAGTGCCAGGAAACAGGCTACAGTTTCTAGATCAAGCACAGAGGCTGAATATAAAGCAGTAGCTAATGCCACTGCTGAAATGATGTGGATACAAATTCTGCTACGTGAGATCAATGTTTCATCGCCTCCTATGGCCAAACTTTGGTGCGATAATATTGGAGCTAAGTACCTTTCTGCCAATCCGGTTTTTCATGCTAGAATGAAGCATATTGAAGTAGATTATCACTTTGTAAGAGAACGAGTATCAAGGCGATTATTGGAAATTGATTTTGTTCCCTCTGGAGATCAAGTGGCAGACGGATTTACAAAAGCTCTTCCCGTTCGACAGTTAGAAAATTTTAAGCACAATCTTAACCTAGCTCGGTTATGATTGAGGAGGGGTGTTAGAGATAAACATGAGATGTACCTACAGTTAGAGATATGGCTCACGGTTGTTGTTGTTAGTATCTTCTGTTGTAATCTATCTACTTGCCTTGTACTCTAGGTTAGCTACCGGATGAGCCATATCTCAACTGAATTGTAATCTCCACGCAAGGGGAGTTTCCTTGCTATATAAACATGCAACCGCCGGCACTAGGTGCTTACGGCGTTCCATCCAAAGCTTCCGCACCTCTGGTTTATCACAGCCTCAAGCATTGAAATCGCTGCCTTTGGCTGCTTCTGCACCGGCTGCTTGACGTAGTGACTCGCGTAGCTGGCGTGATACGGCGGCGTCCCAATTCGCTCAGTTCGTTGCTTCGCGCCATGGTTCCTCTGAGCGGTGACTGCAGCGCACGCGCCATTTTCTTGCTGTGAGCGGTGACGGCAGCGCGCAGCTTCACACGAGCGCGGCGTCTCGCCAAAAGTTCGGCGGAGGATTTGCTCGCCGCACTTCTGGCGTGGATTCCTTCGGCGAAGCGCGTAACAGCCGCCAAACTTTCGTTGGCAGCCAGAAGTTCGGCAGTGAAACAAACAGTAGCCTAACTAGGTGTGGCATGATTAACATGTGGCGTGGCAAGTTGTGGTTACCATCCAAACAGGCCCCAAAGCTGCAGAGTTTGATTCGCTTTGCGACCGGTTGCTCCAGTGTTAGTGGGTCCCGTTGTCTGTTAAAATATTATTTCTTCCTCCCTCAATTCTCCCTCACCCAAGATTCTCCTACTCCAGATGCCCTCCACGTACTACCACATCCGTTTTAGAATATAAGCATTCCAGACTTTGGTCGAAGTCAATAATCTTCAACTTTGACTATTAATAACAAAAAAGTTAAAATATTTGACTAATTATAAACGATGTTGTTAGATTCATCATGAAATCAATTATGTAACTCTTCATATTTAAAATGTTTTACTTTTATAGATATTAAAAGTCAAAGTTGAAAATCATTGACTTTGACCAAATCTTGAAATGCCTATATTTTAAAACGGAGGGAGTAGTTGGCTGCTGCTTCCCAATTTTTTATTGCCCATGAGTCGAAGCGAAAGTATGCGTCGAATGGAAGAAGATTCTCCGATGGTTCGCTTCCCAGTATGTACAAATAGAACCATACCCAGCCCATGGTTTGATTGAGAGCAACACTGCGGGTGCTCTTAGCATTGTCATGGCATTCGTCAATATTTGAAGAGGAAGGGAATTAACAATAGTAGTAACTCTAAAAAACAGTAGTAACACTTGATCATGTACTGCTTAATTAACTTTGTTTTGAGAGTTTGTCTGGCTAGCAAAGTAGCGTAGTACCTTTGCTATTGCATCCGTCGGAGACGTAGGGATTGCCCTGATACCCATCCAAGAACCTGCAGCGGTAGCCTGGGCCGTTAGTGGAGTCGACACATTCACTCTTGTCGCTGATACATGCGCTGGAACTCAAGTTCTGTGTAGAAACCTCTCGGCACGTATACGGCCGAATCGCCCAGTCTGCCACGACGGGGACTTGGCCGTCGTGTTCATCCAAGAACGCCCTCGTCCTGAACTTGAAATCTGCCTTTTCCATCATCACCGTGTAACTGCAGGGGTTTCTAGAGGATTTGTGCGCGCCCTTGTTGAAACCTACATAAGAGGTTTTTTTTGGGACGTCCGCCTCGCAGCAGCCAACACCGGAGCAAGAATCGTTCCTCGGTTCTTCACCAAGGCAGTCGGACGTGCAACCCGCTCGTGTTGCTGCTCCTGCACCACTCTTTGTTGTACATATATAAAAGAAAAGATCGAGCAGTGTCAGCGACTAGCTAGCCTTGCATGTGTTTGAAGAAAAGAGCGAGAGCCTTTGCATATGTAAGATGCTAATAATTTCAAAGCATATATACATAGAACGAGATAGAGGCACTTACCGTGTAACCCGTGATGTAGCCATAGGTGCTGCAACCCATGACTACAATCTAGTTCTCCACGTATGAGAACCTGAATACGTCTCTGTTGATGTAAGTTGGTTGAATAACAAGGATAGCTGCTCCAATACTTTGCGCTTGCAACAGGTCGGTCATGAGCTAGATGTTTTCTTTTTCCAAATGAGAAACAGAGGTAAACTAAACTTGAAACATCATAAGAAGTTCACTTTCACTAGACAAAGATGCTATCATTATTTAACACCAGTTATTAATTCATTTGAGGAAATTAAAGAAATACAAGTTGAGATCTAATTTATAACATGAAAAACAGGACATTGTCATATTTACACTGTCATACCTACAACAGGCATGCATGACCAGGGGCGGAGCTAGCATAGGGCATGGGTGTGCATATGCACACCTAATAATTTTTACAAAAGAAATAATTTTCAACAAGTATAATCTATTCCATATTTTGGTCAGATTAAGTTGGCTTGGCTTCAAATCATCCAAATAGTTCATAATTGATTTGTATTCACTCTTTGTTTTCTAACCTTATATTGTATTTAGCTAATTGTTCAATTGCTTTCAATGGTGGAACAAAAAAAAAAGAACTTTAAAGGAGGCAGGGAGCGCTGAACTTTCGTGAGGAAGCCAAAAAAAAAGTTGTGAGAATATAATTATGTAGTTTTGTGGTGAAGTAAGGGTGGGCGAAGTATTGTCAAGGTTTGGGCGGGGTTGGGGGGGGGGGGGGTCATTTGCCCCTGTGAACCCATTCGCAGAGTTCTGACACTGGTTCATTTGGCCTTGCAGACACCATTGATACATTATTTTCCGGTTGGACATGAACAAGTGAAGTTCCCCGGCGATATTTAGCATTGTTAATGCATTCATCAATATCTGAACAGGAACGAAATTAACAATAGTAGTAACTCTAAAAAACCAGTAGTAACACTTAATCATGTACTGCTTAATTAAATCTGTTTCCAGAATTTTGCTGGCTATCTAAGGAATACACGGCGACTAGCATTGTGCCTTTGCATCCGTCAAATACGTAGGGATTGCCCTGATACCCATCCAAGCATCTGCATCAGTAGCCTGGGCCATTGGTGGAGTCCACACATTCACTCTTCTCGCCTCGCAGCAGCCAACACCGAAGCAAGAATCGTTCCTCGGTTTATACCTGGCCACATGGGCCGGGCATTTTTGGCCCGGTCCGAGCACGGCACGTCCCGTACCGGCCCAAAGCCCGCCTAGGGCTGTGCTTGGGCCTAGGCGCAAGCCCGCCGTGTCGGCACGGCACGGCCCGTTTAATGGCTGGCCCGTTCAGCCCACAATGCGGCCCGTGTAGCACGGCACGGCACGGCCCGGTCCGTTTAGTCGTATTTTGGATTAAAAAAATTAAAAAAGTAGAAAAAACTACATTTTTAGCCTAGGGCCGGCACGGCACGTTCGGCCCGCAGCACGGCACGGCCCGTCTAACACGGCTAGGGCCGTGCTTGGGCTTGACCTCAGGCCCGCCGTGCCGGCCTGGGCCGGTCCGTGAATCATAAGGGTCGTGCCGGCCCGTCAAAGAAATGGCCCGGCCCGTCGGTCTGTTGGCCAGCTATATAAAAGAAAAGATCGAGCAGTGTCAGCGACTAGCTAGTCTTGCATGTGTTTGAAGAAAAGAGCGAGAGCCTTTGCATATGTAAGATACTAATAATTTCAAAGCATATATACATAGAACGAGATAGAGGCACTTACCGTGTAACCCGTGATGTAGCCATAGGTGCCGCAACCCATGACTACAATCTAGTTCTCCACGTATGAGAACTTGAATACGTCTCTGTTGATGTAAGTTGGTTTTCTGGATTCAAGACACAGGCCCAGTAGGCCAGTGTGGCCCAAGTGCATAGCTCCGTTTTACCATTTCAGTTCCTGAAAAATACGTTTCGGCGAAAGGTTCTTTTGGCTAATCTGCACCTGTTGGTGTATTTTGAAGTGTCAATACCCCGTTCAGACTTGGGAGATATTGTAGTACCCTACATGTTTTGCAGGTGCATGGATCGTATTTCAGCATTTTTGTTTTTCTTTCAAAAAGAACATTTTTAATTTTGAACTGCAGACAAATAAACGATCTGTTCAGACTTAATTGCAGATAACTTAAACACTTTAGCAGCGCAAAACTTTACAAGTTACTACTGATCCTTATAGGAATATAGCATTTGGGAGATACATCCAAAAGCAGAGCACAAACCTGAAAATTTCAGGCGTAGTTGAGTTGGTTCGCGGGGGGGGGGGGGGGGGGGGGGGGGGGGAGGGAATAGTTTAGCCATCTATATGTACAAGAAAACTTATTCTTGAGTAGCTGGTAGCCTGGCAGCACGTCGCCAAAACCACACACAGATCGAATGTAAGTTCACAATAACACCCATAACATCGCACACGGTGTTGAACAAATCGCTCGTTCACAGTTAACAGGCAAGAGATAAGCAATCCATGGAGAAACAAAACGAAATAGCTAAGCACGAAACAGTGAAAACATCAAAACAAGCTGTCCCAGCCTCCACGTAACCCAGATTCATCGCCCAGCTCGTCACGTCGTGGGAATATTAGCCGCCGAGCTGGAGGAACCCTGTGGCACATGAACAGTCATCAAATGCACGGAGAGGCTCGTATTTTCACATAGAAAAGAAAGATCTAGTGTGTCTGCCATGGATCATGCAGTTATGTTTTCAAAATAAGTGGCATTCGTGCTGCTATCCACTTCTTTACGGGAAATGAGGCATATTGCCAGCCCTCACCAATTCCAGGTTCTAAAACGAATCCAGGGAAATACGACAACCAATGAAGGGGATATGCAGTACATGCCTTCTTTAGGCCCTTCTCTTTAAATACTGTGGTAAAAGTAAATTAATATGATGATTTCATTTGATTTGAATGAGATAAAAGTCAACAACAGTGACAATAGTTTGAAATCTCATGCTCAGTTGGTGCATAAAGCATGTTAGATCCGCATAACAGTATAAGAACTTATGCAGATCAGAACATGTTATTAGAACATGTCAAAAAGAGACTGCATTCTTTTATGGAGACAGAATAATTGTATAAAATTAAAAGAATCGGCATAAAGTTTCTTCTTCAAGCAAGTTCAATTTCAGAACCACAGTGGCTTGATAAGCGATACTATTATTATGACAACTTCACTCACAGAAAAAAGCACAGTTAGCGCATAACCAAAGCAGTCTTAATTATAGAATAGTCCTATTATGAAGAAAAGAAGCACAATTATGTGTGACATTCTTCTGTAAAAATGGAGATAACAAAAGATAATCTTGCAAATGAGATAAAAGAAACGGGTAAAAAGAACAAGCAGCTCAGGCAGAAACACTGATAAACCTTTTACCTGAAGATGATCTCGCACATTACTTAAAGCCTTACGGATCCCATCTTGTGCCTGCTCCGAGACCTATATTTGGGTTAGTTTTGACAATTAGACGCACCTCAGTGGCGTGAAGATAATACTGGACAGTAAATGCCAACACACCATACCTTGGTTATATCTTTAACCCCATCGGTACGAGCTGATAACTTCTCATTGTCCCACTTCCGTTCAACCCAATTAAGCCGTCGCAAAGACCTCAGATGCTGGCTCTCATGAAAAGGCATTCGTTACAACACAGTCTCAGATGCTGGTTCTCTTCAAATGTCACCATTTGAAACAAAATAAAGGAAAATTCAGTCGTTTCCATTCCAAAATAGATTACCTGATCTGGACAATCTGGCAGCTGCTGCAAAATCTTATCGACTTCCGCTGTTATCCGCTGCTGAATCACCTCATCTGGCAGATGCTGCAAGACCTCCTTGGCTACCATGCCCAAATGTCGTGGAAATGCCTATATAAAACTTAGCAAATTGTAAATATTCTAGAAGAATGAATACTCGCCAAGGCCACTGATACCTAGGTAACATACCAGTGAGTTCTGCTCCAATTCATAGATATTTCTCCACGCATCCTCTACCCCCTGAATCTCACGCTTCAACCCCTCCCACTTCTTCAATTCCCAGCCTTCCCGTTGTTTCGGTCCATGCACGATACTAACCTTCTTGTATACATCTAATTGTACAAGTGATTTCACACATATGTAGGATTGCATGTTGTCTGGTTTACGGGGGCTGAAATCCAACAGCAACCTATCACTCGAGTTTATCTCACAGTTCATGCCAAACAACTCGTATGAGTATAGCTTACAAGAAGTGCCTTGCATCAAGATCTTATCCCGGTGAACAAAATGTGGTCCCGGAAGGTACTTACGTCCATCTGAGAGATTGTACATCTGGCTCCACCTTTGCTCTACTTTGCTATCAAGCATCCAGATCTGCAGCTTATCAGAAAGTACTCTGGGCCGATGCCTGTGGACTTCAGCAGTAGCAATACATAGCTTCCCATCTATCTCAGTGATCCAATACCTACGACTATTAGAATTCTCAAGTGCGGCTGCTGGTAGTTGTATTCGTGTAAGAGTTTCTTCTCTTAGATCAAAGGAGATAACTGCATGCTTCCATCTAGCTGCAGAGTCTTCAGTTAGCCAAAACATTGCCCCATCAACACCAACTACACCATAGTTTTTCACACAGCTTATGCTTAGAGCTTCTGTAGTTCTTATGTCTCTCCATTGCTCACTACCAAGCGTGTATACTTGAATGACATTAAAGGTGCCTTGAGAGTAGTTTCGATGCTCACCAAGAAAGTGTATAACTTTGTATTCTTTTGTGACAGGATGAAATCCAAAGCGATAGAAAGAGAAGTGATCACCCTTCAAATTCTTAATAGGTTTATCAAGATGCAGACATTCACCTGTTGCAAAGTTAGCAATCTTGATTTTTGATGTTTTTGTGTATAAGCAGAGAAGCCCATTGCATGTACCGCAAAGTAAATCCTCCGGACCAATCACTGGCACAGCCAATGTTGATTGCGACCAAAATTCATCAAAGATGATAGCATCACTAGGGTATCGCTTGCCCGAAACTGACTCTTGAGAGAAGAATAAGAGGGCACAACGAGGAGCTTGCTCGAGGTGTGCCGCAATGAAATGAGGGTCACGAATCAATTTGTACCACTGCTTGCAGACTCCAGTGCACTTCAGCAAAGTGCTCACTGGAAGCCTTAAAAATATCCGCTCAATGAGGTCACTTGGCAGGCAGCTTATAATGCATTCCTCCTTTTGCAACTTCTTTGCTTTAGTTTCCTCATAAACCATAGTAAGCATAGTCTATCCACCCGAAGCAGTTGAGCCGCCACGATCCTTCTGAAAGCAAGAATTTACAAAATGACGTCACATGGTGAATAAAACTGACTCTTACATAGAGATTAAATAAAGTGTGAGCAAAGAAGATGTTCATGTAAATTCACCAGTTCCAAGGTGTTATTATACCTACTGAAGAATTAGTAAAAAAAAAATCAATGGCCCCTCATGCTTCACCACAGCAAAAGGTTGTCAAATATATTACAGAGTGAATACACACTCATTTATACAATGATATTAAGCAAATTGCAAGAAACGAATACAGAATCCATCGAATTTACGCCAAGCATGTTATCTGGGTAAGAATGAGTCAATAAACAAATCATTGGCCCCTCAACAGTTCTGCCATCAGAGGGTCGAAAAAAAAAAACACTGCCATCAGATAATATTAAGAATATTTTTCATATATCTAGCAATATTTTAGAATCTTAGCCACAAAAATTATAACCTCCTTTTTGTAGCAGATCCTCTCCATGCAGCACAAAATTGTTCTATCACTATCTTTAACTTCCTTCATATGTCCTATTCAAGTTAAGGCAGAACTAGAGATATCATTCCTGCTAAAGGTTTTCCCATCTACAGCAGACACCTGGAACATCGAATCAACAATAATGACCACATGTGTCCCCTCCAACATGATTCACACCCTAACACCGTGTTTGGTTTGATGAGTGATCTAATACTGGTTGGTCCTTGATGGTATCATCACTTTCTGGACCAGATGGTTCTTTAATTTTGTTTGGTTTGAGGAATGGACCAGTCTCTCATCTTCTTTGGTTTAAGGAATGAGTAATGTATGATCTCCCACAAATTAGATGAAAATAGCATAATAATTGATATATGTTGTAGACATCCCCCCAAATTTTTGGAAGAAAGCACTACGATGAATTACAAAAGTTTCATTCCAACAATTTGATCGAAACAACACGTTTCATCAATCGATTTCTCGGGCACCTATTATGCCTTCCTAGGTACAGTGGAGGCCTCTGAAGAAGAAATCACCCGAGATAGATTCGACATGAAACACACCAAAGACAAATGAAGGCTCTAAACTTTCGAAACATTCAGGTCAAAGTCAAATGAAAGAAAATCCCAAGCGTAACTTAAAGGCAGAAACGGAACTGGAATCAAGGTCCAAGACTTGAGAGCCGCATATCCAAAGGGGAGGAGCAAATTGGAGCAGGAAGCTGGATTTCTGAGTAATTGGTGCAAAATTTCTCATCCTCTCCAATCCAGTGCATATTCTCTATGGATTAAGAAGAATTGCTACACGAATCTTTTGCAGCCTGATGACTTACCGCGAGATATGTGTAGAAGCTATGGAGAGGAATCGGGGAGGCAGGGTGATGGACTCGTTTCGACGAGTTACAGGGGCACAACGTCGAGTCAAGCTGCCGTCGCCGCACGCTCAGAGCACGCGGCCGTCCCAGTCAAGCTGCCGTCGGCGACGGACGACTTCGTCAGCTGACTCAAACCAACACCGCAGTTAGCCTCCGATTTAGGATCGGATGATTCCGGACGAGCGCATGGCGCAAATCAAACGTACGGTAAATTCACGACAAAGGGAAAACCTATCCGGCAACTACAATTACGGGTGCGGGGGAAGAGAACGAGTACAGCGTCAAGAGGAAGACACGGATTCAGTCAATAATTTACATGGGAAATCGAGAAGACTCACCGCACGCCAGAGCTACCGGAGGATCACCGCAATCGCCGCCATGGTGACCTTTCCTCTCCAAGAAGAAGTTTTGCGGTTGACTTCTTCGGGGCTTTGGTCCTGCGGGATGGAAGAAGAACGATAGGACAACTGGGACAAGCAACGTAGGTAGGAGTATTTGCTGTATTGGTCACAGAGGGCAGTTGTGGCCCAAGCCCAACTTTGAACTCGTAATTTGCGCTTCAACTGCAAGCTTTCTGTTTGTATGTCATGCGCCTTCTCCCCTTTCGCGTATATTTCATCACAGAAACCAACTTCGCTGTCCACTCTGAATCATACCTGTCTCCTACCGCAGAGAACTTCATAATTTGTGCAGGCAGGCTCCGTGTTTGGAAATAATTGTGAACTCTGGTTAAACAAAGTGTATATGCTTCCATTAATCTATGGGCACGACCCCACAGTTACCACACATGCATCACCGTTGGACGAATATAATAAGAGCCAATGTGATTCCAACTCAGCACCTTTTGTTTTGAGATTTTGAGAAATAATTAAAGCAGGTATGTCCAGAAAGAGTTCAAATGTTTCACACAACGATTGCCAACTGCTCTGAAATTTACACCAGGATCTATGTATCAGGCATCATGATCTTTCCTAAGTTGACTATGCCCAGCACAGTTGATACCAAACCTTTGGCCTTGTAAAATTGAACGTCAGCCAACTGGAGGAGGCGGTGCACGAACAGTGGCTGCTCCTGCATACACACTCAAGGGAACAAGTGTCTCCTTGTATAAATAGGACTGTGTCTCATAGAATCTGGAGACTCCTAAGTGTAATAGCTTCACCTCCTCTCTCTGCTTAATCTGCACGTTCTTGCCTGGCAAATCATGGTACCATGCATTATCATCACGGTCCAGCAGTACAATCTTCTCCCTGTGGATGAAGCAGGGCTGAGGAACGTACCGAGGTACCGTGGGAGATTGGATGCTATATTTCAGGAACCACTTGTGCTCAACCTGAGTTTCTAGAGCCCAGATATCCATCCTGTCAGAAAGCTCAGCATTGTAGCGGCGCCACCTTGGTACGTGGCTACGGTATGGAATAGCCACTGTGCAAACCATGTTGTCTATCTCAGCTAAATAGTAAGCGAATGTGGGAGTGGCACAGGAGACCGTCTCTTTCACTTCTGCCAATGGAGGAAGTTGAATTGATGTAAAAGTTTCATCCCTGAGATCAAATGACACGACTGACATGCCACAGCTTGTTCCATCGTCTTCTGTCAGCCAATACATAGCTCCGTCCACATTAGCAACTCCAAGATTCACCATGCAGCATTTTGTTGGATTTCTGATACCTCTCCATTTGTCTTCACCTAGAGTGTACACTTGGATGGTGTCGAAATGGAAGGGACGTCCTGATTTATAGTGCTGGGGTTCACGGAGAAAGTGCAAAACCTTGTATTCTCCGGTCATGGGGTGAAATCCAAAGCTGTAGAGATAGTGGAAGTCGTAAAACAATACCCCATCAGGCTTGGAGATATGCAAGCACTGACCTGTAGCAGGATTAGCTATTTTCAACATGTATGTCTTGTAGAAGCAAAGCAGTCCATTACATGATGCAAAGAGGTGATCGTCGGAAACCATGTGCGATGCTGCCCATGCCAATGGAGACCATTTCTCATTAATGATCATTGCACGGTTCGGTTCGAGAAACTTGGAGCGGCCCACTGACATATAAAATTTAGGCAAGAAAAGAAGGAGGCATTTAGGTGCCCGGAGGGCATGCTCCCTGATGAAGTGGTGGTCATCGATCATGATGCACCATTGCTTGCACACTCTGCGGAATCTCAGCAGAGAGCTTATGGGAAGCCTCAAAAGTATCTCCTCAATGACATCTGGTGTGATCACTGTGGCAGGATCCTCCACTGGCTGTACTACAGTATGTTCTTCAGTGGCCATTGAAAAATGCTACCCAGAAAAAAGCTTGACAAGTTCTGCAAAAACGATAAAGATTACAATACGTTAAAAATAAAGTTTCAGGAGTTTATAAGAACCAATAAATAATCGATGGAGGAATCATCCAACAGAACATGCAATAACTTTGGACCTTACAGGAAAAAAAAAAGTTATTTGGTATGAGAACGGGTCTATATTACTAGAGAGATCAAAACATTCATCTTATATACTGGTTAATTAATGAGAGATGTCTGCCGACTACCCCGTGACGAGGCTTCAGTCGCTGATGCCTGGTGCTCTGTTTTTCTTTCAATTATGTAAATCTATAGCAAACTCCTCCCAAACCACCATGCTGTACATGTAATGGCCTTGGCGCCACCCCATTTTTTGATAAATGGAAATCAGGTGGGTCTAGCCCCCCCCCCCCCCCCCCCCCCTGTTGACCCATCAAAAAAATTTAATGAGAGATGGTGACTTCTAGTTAACCGAGCATCCGCACTAAATAAAAAGATGACAAGCACATCAAATCATTGAAGTTTAGTCAAATCTGCAAGAGAAAAGTATAGTGTGTTCTTGGTCCTGCTGTTCAATGTACAATGTGCCTTGAATAAAGAACTCTTGTGGGAACATGCAAATTTGAGTGAGAATAGCTGGTGCAAACTCCACAGACTGCAAATGAAACAAAAGAGATTCACGATATAGTACACAACTTGAAGGTGGTGAATGTATGGCTAATTCTCTATGTGTAGTAGATGCAGCAGCAGCTGATGCAAGGCACATAAAAGTGAAATTAATAATAAATCTAAAAGAGCTGGACGATAAGTGAAGTGCCATGGCCTAACTTCTTTCATGTCCATGCAGTAACAAGATGGAGAAGCGCCTTTATCATTACATGCAGATTTTCAATGTTAACTGTTATATACCTATGTTTCTAATTTTAAAAAAGGTGTATTATCTAAATCTACTAAGTTGTTCATGCCTTCAATTGTGCATAGATGAACTCAAGATTAAACAAATGCTTGACTACGTCAAGTACAAACATAACTAACGGGCCTGACAATTTCGCGGTTTATCTAACAAACCACAAGCATACACATAATTTTCTTCTCCCAAAACTTATGAGCCTCTTCACTTTTGCAACAGATTCCACATATCACACGTCTTCGCTAAGTAGGATTTTTCATTCAGACTTCAGAGGCCAATTACAATTGCAATGGTGATGAACCATATATGATAGTATATCCTTAACTAAGCTCCATTCCTATACATTTTTTAGCCGACTGGCCCGACATGCATTTCGACACTTGTCTTGAATTTTTTATATATATATATAAAAGAAGGGGGTAAAGATGACGGCCCGGATTTCTCTAAAAACATAATATCACAGCATCCAGCCATCTTAAACGCAAAGCGGCAACCCTAAATGCATGAGAGGGAAAAAAAATGAACCATTACAAATCCACATAGCTGCAGTTCTCTCGTCACCAAATATAAATCAACAACGGACCACTATTCTGATGGTAAGCTAGGAACAGGCCAATAGCAGATAGCAGCTCCAAAGACCAAGCTCCAACCGCGGTGCTAAATCCTAATCTGGAGCACGGACACCCAATGCGTCGGCAGACTCGGCACCCAAGCAAGCAGAGTTCCACGAACTGGGGGGTCACAGATGAGCAGAACGGAGAGGGAAGGGCAGGGAGGACCTGAAGTGAAGAACACTTTCGGAGGAAATCTTCCTCGGCGGAGAAGCCGCCGCGGCGGGTGTCGTTGCCTTCTTCTTCCTGTGGTGACCGAGCAGTGAGGCCCAAAACAAAAGAAAAGCCAGCCTCTCGGCGGGTAGCGCTCGGTCGCAAGGCGACGCGCGTGGATGGACGACAGCTTGGATTGGACTCCTTGGACGGAATCGATGCGGCCCGGCGGGGGGGAGTGGGCCGCCACCACGTTCGGCCGGGTGCTGTGCGTGCATTCGTGCGTGCAGCCAGCCCAGCCAGGTTCGGTGTTGCGGGACACGTCCACGTACGACGTCCCGTTCGGAAGGGCGTGTCGCCACGTGGTGGCCACGTGACGGGGCGAGGGCGCGCGAGTGGGACGGGTCGCTCCCCCTGGGTCCTCGCGCCTTGGGTGCACCGCACCGCTACGGCGGCGGCGCCGGAAAGCAACGCCGCCGTCGCTCGTCCGCTTGCGGAGGTGCCCGTGCGTCTCGGTCTAGCTGCCGGGCCCCGGCGCATTTGTCACGTGTTTCGCTTTCACTGTTTCCATTTCGCGCCATGGATCTAGCTACTCGCTAGCTTCACGCACCATGGATCTAGATAGCTTCATGCACCATGGATCTAGCTAAGATTCATGCATGTGTTGGACGTTTCTTCTCACTATCTATTAGCTCACCAAAGCCGGTGGTAATTACTAATTAGCAGTAAACTCGGGTGTCCACTCACTTTAGTCAAAGAGTTAGGGATAAAGCGCAGGCAGGAGGACGACTCCACCAAGGTTTGGCAGAAAGAAGAAAGCCTCGTCACCGGTCGTCACCGCGGGTTCCAGGTGTGCGTGGAGCCGCACCGCCCACGTTGACATCACCGGTCGTCCACACCAACACGGCCCCCGAATCTCCGCCCAAATCTCCCAGCGCGTTTAACCAGAAAAAAAGTCATTAACCACCAGAAGCATCCTAATCCCTTACTAATCTAATCCACCCGCACTAGATAAACTAATCCACCAGAAGCCTCCGCCCCCGGCCGTTCACACGCCGCCACGCGGGTTCGTTCGTTAAACCAGCGAAGGCTGCGTGGGCGCCCGGCGCTGATCGCTCGAGACGATCTCGCATCAAGCATGTGCCGGCGCCGGGGAGCACGCGGGCGGCGCCGGGTCGCGCTGCCCGGTGATTAGCGAGGCAAGGACCTGGATTAATTAACCGCGCGCTCGGGGTTAGTGTTGCGACGGGAACCATATCCTGCGGCGCTGCTGCTGTCGGGTGCTCGGCTCGAGCCTCCTCGTCGCCGGCCGAGAGCAGAGTGGTGCCGTGATGGTGGACGCGCTGTCCCCTCTCGTACGTAATCTTCGGCAGATGAGAAGAGTTCTACTAACTTCTAATCAGAGGGCTCGTGTGAACGGAGATTGTTTACGGGAACACTAATATATGAACCGACGTAGTACCAATTGGAGCATGCACGCATTTGAAAATGTTTCGATCGGGATGATCGCCCGAGCCCCAAGTCAAGCGGCCGGTGATCAGTTTGAGACGCAACGCGCTACTTACGGTTGCACGTAGAAGTCTAATCCCCCTCGCTTTTCCGCTCTGATCATGTCACCTTCGACAGCGGCTCCTCGTAATTTTCCTGGAGAGAGCTGATCTAGACAGTTACCGTTCTTGACCTTTTTTCGCTCCTCGCTCAAATTCTCTGCCCCGCGCGTGAGTGGGACGATTTACTCGCTCTCACGTCGCGTGGAGTACACGCTTGGCTGCGCACCGTCGTCGAGCGTGACCGGTCTGAACGAGCAGCGGTGGCGTCTCGGCGGACGCTCGCTCAGGAGACGGTGACGCTTCCGACCAAGTTGGTGCCGCCCGATCGGGACGTCTCACGTTGGACGCGACCACGGCACACGTACTGCGTATCCTTCCTTCTCAGTCAATCGGTCCATGGACGGACGGCAGCAGAGAAACCAGCACCACAAGAACCGTTCGTTTCCCTAGCAGAGATTCTGCCCAACCTTTTTCCACGTTTCAAATGCGCCCCCTCCATATTAGGCAGCAGCCGGAGCGAGGAGCACAGAATCACTCTGTTTTCTTTCCACCGACGCCGTGGCGCCGAGATCCAAATCCAGGCCATTTCTGCGACGCGACGCTCAGAACCGGTCGATACGTGACGGATCCGAGGACGGACGGGACACTGCCTCGTGACGACGGAACGTGTTGGTGCTGCGCCGCCGTGCTACTGCTCCCGACCGACCGGTTCGGATCGGGCCGAGCCGAATAATTGGCAGGGATTCCCTGCGCCTCACGAACCAAGCACACATTATTGGCCGCCACGGCCCGGAGCGGCAGGAATTATTGGGCGTCACGAACCGAACCATGTGGGATGTCTCCGGGCGATCGGACGGCCAGATGCGCACGGCCCAACGTATCCAACGGCACACCCAGGCCGGTTCGGCCGCTAGCCGAATAAGGCACCCGCGCAAAGATAGGGGGCTATAAATGCGCCCGCCCCCTCTCGCCTCATCGCATTCCATTCCCACTCATCATCATCACTCGTCGCGTCGACCACCTCGAAAGAAGCGGAAATTGCAAACGAGTCCACGCGCACCGGATCCCCAAATCATCCACCCGCCGCCGACGCCGCGATGGGGATCTCGAGCATGCCGGCGCCGCGGGACAGCCTGATGGCGTACCTGCTCTACAACACGGTGGTCTCGATCGCCGCGCTCGCGGGCCTCGTCCGGGCAGCGCTGGTGTTCCTCGACCTCCAGGACGAGCTGCTGCCCGGCGACGACGGGGACCAGCTCGCGTCGGCTGGCCCCGGCGCCGCCCGCGCTGTCGCCGCGGCCGCCGGGCCGGGGTCGACGGCGGAGAGGTTCAGGAGCAGCTTCCCCCCGGCGCGGTTTGGCGCGATGGTGGGGTGCGAGGCGGCGGCGGCGGCGGCATCTGACTGCCGCGTGTGCCTGACCCGGTTCGAGCCGGAGGCCGTGGTGAACCGGCTCCCCTGCGGCCACCTCTTCCACAGCGACTGCCTCGAGACGTGGCTCCGCTACGACCGGGCCACCTGCCCGCTCTGCCGCGCCCGGTTCCTCCCCCTTGCTGACGAGCCTCCGCCGTCTCTGCCGGCGGCGGCACCGCTCGTCGTGGCTTAGGGAGAGAGGCTGAGAACCATCCGGCCGTCGTCGCGCTCCGGCTGTGTGCTGCAACATCTGTGTGGCCTTCCGTGTCAGCGTAGCAGATTAGAAGATAATTAGGGTGTTGCTTTCGCTTTCTTTTTTCTTTTCTTTTGGCTTCGAGTTTTTATTTCCCCTGCGGGAAGTTGGTTTTGTACGCCTTGTGGTGTCGCTGTAGCGTGTAAATATTCGCAGCAGAGGGGGAGAAGAGTGCTCCTACGGGTGTAGCACTTTTTACGAGCTCGTGTACATGCTTTCCGAACAAGGGAAAATATCATCGAAACTCCAGAAAAGGATTGTCTGCTCTTGTTCTTCTTTGTTCCTACTGAATTTCAGTTTGCCATGATTTATCCCTGTGAAATTCGACTTCACCCATGGACGCGCCCTTTGTGTTGTCGCCAATTGCACACTATTCCAGGAAGCGGTGGATAGGATATCACTCTGAATTTCTGTCTCTGCTCTGATGTTGGAACCAGTGATTCTAACTGCAGAGAGTTATACATAAACTTTGCCGAGAATCATCCAAGTTGAACCAACTCCGTATGATTCCTCTGGATGTTGGTAAGATGCTGCCGGCAAAGTTATACAGGAACTTAATTTAAACCAACCCCATATGATTCCTTTGTCCTTTGCATCATGTATTTTCCGCCTCTAAAGCCAGGATTAGGACCGCACGAAGAGAGAGAGAGAGAGGTAACGATAATCCAAACGCTAAAAAAGGCGGGAGAGGAGACAAGGCGCTGAAAGGCACCCAGGGGTTGGCCGTTTGTTTAAGCTGCTCTCCGGCAGGTCACATGGTCCATGAAGCAACTACGTGCTCATCAACACCGGCGGGCCCCGCCCCCCGCGCGCGATGTGCCGCGCATCATCATCGCCGATGGCGGCACATGCCGCCCTGAAAGGAACCTCTCCTCGCAAAATTCGCAATAGTGCATGCACCGCCCGCCCGATCCTCTGCAACAGCGTACACGCAGGGGGGATTCGCTGCGGAATTGCGCAGCTATTTCTTCGTCGACGACCAGCAAGACGACGGTTTCGATCAGGGGGGTGATGACCAGACCAGCGAGAAGACTGGTGTCTGGTGTTGGGTACTGCGCTCCCGCTCGAGTGAGCGCAGGAGCCAGGAGGTCAGGTCCCTGTCGCGCCACCATGTCCCGCGCGGGGCGTTCGTTGCGACGTCGAACTCAAGCCGCCGCTGAGATAGGCATCGTCGTGCCGTGACTTCTCCGGCCGTCATATGACCGTGTGCCGAGCGCCAGGGCCCAGTGTTGTCGAACGGCCGGCCGATGGCGTCGCTCTCCGACGAAGCGAAACACGTTTGAACAACAGTTTGTGTCCACACACACTCACACGGCAGAGGCAGATGCAGAGGGGCCGCTCTCGTCAGGTTACTGCTGCTGCCGCTGCCGCTGCGCGCATCGCGTGGCTCGCGTGAGGAGTGTGGGACAGTGAGACACCAGCAGCTGCGTCGCGGATCCGCTGTCCACTCAACCATGTGTGGGAGGATCCTCAGATATGGTGACGCGCCAACGCCTGTTCACATTGCGGCTGCGTGTCCTCGCTGTGGTGGTGGAACACGGCCGCACGGCGTGTTTTGGCCTTGTCGACGGACCACAGGCGTTCGCGGCCTTGACTGTTCGATCGAGCGCGGCAGTTCAGCGAATATAAATTGATTCACCGATAGTACTAATAGTAGGTTATTATACACGCTGCTGAGTTCAGCAGGGAGAAGAGATGGTCTGGAGTTGCACACGTAATGTAAAGCGCAGTGATGGTCTGGAGTTGCACACATAATGTAAAGCGCAGTAGAGTTTTACTTCCGGACACCAAGAGTCAGCTAGTCCGAAGACTGTCGTACACAGAACAAGTCACCATGTTAGCTGACAATCGCATCTTCGCGTTCTTTCAGAGATTCACGTACGTACACCACCGCTAATAGTTTGTGCGTCCTAGATAAGATGCGGTGCGAAAGGTAGGTAGGTGAGCTGTGCATAAACTCCTGTTTAGGATAAGTCAGGACACGGGCCCCGGGTCGATGATGTGATAGCCACACATCCTAAGCAGATGAACCGGACGTCAGGCATATCTCGCCCCATTGGTCCGGCGGTTCTGAACGGATGATCGATCGCCTGTCTGAGTCTGATCATCAGGGTTGAAAAAGCGTGGTCGTAGATGTTGCCCTGTCTCCCAATCGGGTCACCGCAGCCCTTATCTCGATGGTTAAGCTATTCAAGGTCGCCATCGACTCATATGCCGAACTCTGAAATCTTTTTCCACTTCCAACTTTACGATCTTCTCGTTTTCCTTTTCTATTTCGAATTGTGGTCCGTCAGTTGATCACTCTTTGTTTTTTTTTTTTTTTTTTTTTGGCGAAGGAGAGACGTCTGGTGATCACTCGAGATATGGCTGCGACATACAAGCAGCAGTGGCTGCTACGTGCTGAACATTTGCAGCATGAGCATCATCAGCCAGTTCAGAGGACTGAATTCGACGTCGCAACAACTTCTCTAGATTTTTTTGATTTTTTTTTTTTTTTGGGAGGAAAACAACTCCTCTAGATAATGGCATTTCCCTTTGAGAAGACCCACCTTTGCTTGGGCTGGCGATGGACATGGGCTAAACTGCTCTGGCAATATTGGGCAGTATCGAGTTGCCCGGAAGAGGGAAATGGGCCCAAGTTGAGAACTTCGGCCTCCCTCAACTCATCTGGCGACTGGCGTCGACTGGGCTGCCAGAATGCTCAAAATGGGCCGTAACTTAGACCTTTGGGAGCCGATGTGTTCCAACTCAGCACGGAAGTTTTCCAAGAGCCTGATAAAAGGGGTAGGAACACGGCATACAAATCGCATTTCAGAATTCTTAACAATTCCAGTAAAAATATGATCCTTAACAATTCGTGTCGAAAAAAAAAGAATCCTTTACAATTCATTAACTGTGCTAGCTCTGCACACGCTCGCTAGTAGTGCTTGGTTTCTGCGTTCTCTCCTACTCGGGATCGCCGGATCCGCCTCTGGTCCCTGCTATATAGAGTTCCCACCTCACAAACCTTCCTTGTATTGTATCCACTTGCTAGCGCTAAGATTTTGTTTCCTAAAAGAAAAACGCAGCACTTGCCCCCTTTAGCGCGAGTATTAGCCATGTAGTTTGGCATGCTTCCGTGTTCTAGTTGTTTGAAGTATACTAGAAAAATTAGGCGCGCTACGCCGCGCCCATTTAACCTCAACATGTGAGATAGATTGTGAAGGAAAACATTTGGTAAATCAGTACCATGTTTGTTCAGTTTCATAGATTAAATGCTATAAATTGGTTATCAAAAGACAATGTGTAGAACATGGGCTGAACCATAATTATGCAAAGTCCAGAAGATGAAACATGAAAATACGAACAGGGGCCTATCTGCAAATGACCATAACCTTATCTTCTCCACAGAAACGACCACAGGCTTATCTTCTTCTCCCTCTTCACCGTGCTCTCTTCTTCCTCTCCATTTTCGTGTCCCATGCCATCAGAGGGAAGACCGAGCTCCAAAATCGGAATTTCCCTGTGCTATCATCGCCCTGCTCATCCTTCTCTCTCGTCAAACATCCCCACAGCTCCAGCCGCAGTCCTCACTCCTCACCTGCTCGTTCCTCTCGGTCGCGTCGCAAGTAGGGGCACCGATGCTTCCTGGCCTGCACCAACTCCATGCAGTCCACCATCTCCTCGCCCGCAGTCGGCAGTCTTTGTCTCTGCTGACATCACAAGTCGGGAGTATCGAGCATGAACTCAGTCATTCCACGGCGGGGAGGGAGATCTAGAGGAGGCGTCCAAATCGGGTGAGCGAGGTTGGCGGGCAGAGGCCTTTCCTTGACGAAGGCGCTGCGTCGACTCTGGTCGTCCTCTCCTCTGCATCGACTCCGCCCGCGACGCCGCTCACAATGCGCCACCTCCCTTCCCCTTGCCTGCGCTGGGGAACCTCTTGGCCTCAAAATCAGGCTCGGGCACGGGTCGACGCTGCGTCGATGGCGAGCGCGACCCAAATTCGATGGAGCCCACCAGGGCGGCCAGCCGCGTCGCGGCCCACGCCGGCCCGTCGGCGGGAACCGACGTACGGAGAGCGGCGTGGCGGTGTCCACGCCAGCCGGTGATGACGCGTCGCGACGGGAAAGAGGCCACGTCGGGCAAAATGCTATGGAGAGGCCTCAGGCTCTGTGCTATCAGAGTATAGTTATACATGTATGGCATGCCTGCGCTTAATTTGGAAGGGTACCAGAAGTAAGTGAGCCCGCCATATGCATGGCATGCCATGTGTGGAGTCCGTCTACGACTACGTACGAGGGAGAGTTGGCTCTGGCCCCATATAAGCAGAGGTGGCGTGTTTGCAATTCGTATAGGACGTGAGTTGCATCGAGGCCGCTAAGCTAGTACTGCGCAGTTACACGGCGCCGTTGTCTGGCGCGAGCACTCGTCATCTAGCTTCCACCAGTCCACCAAGTACACATGGCGCACGGCGCCGTGTGGCCTCCTTGGGTCGTGGTGCTCGTGTGCATTGGCGCCGTCGTCGCGTTCGTGGTCATCATGCTCGTCGCCAGACGCCTCCGCCGCGGCTGCCGGCGGACGGCGAAGCCCGGAGGCAGCGGCGGCGTGTCAAGTAACTGTTGGTGCATCGACATCGGAGGCGACGGCAATGACAATGACTGCTGTGACTGCGGCGGCGGTGGCTGTTGCGCAACAGGTGGCGGCTGTTGCGACGACGGCTGCGGCGGTGGCGGCTGTTGCGACGGCGGCTGCGATTGTGACTGCGATTGCGACTGATGACTGTGGCGAGTACTTCACTGGGTGTGTGTGATGCCGTATGATCGTGCCAGAGTTCCGGGGGTCGCTGCGTGGCTGCTTTTTGCCTAATTAGATAGCTTGCGTTATGTTCTGGGTGATTAATGCCATGGATGCATGGCGGCAGAGTCCTTATAACTTCGTTGAATGTTGGCTTCGTTCATTCAAAAAAAAAAAATAAAAAAAAAATGAAGAAGAACAAGTTTTTTTTTTTTTTTTTTTTTTTGAGATTAGAACAAGAAGTTAGTTTGGTAGGGGCTGTTGAATGAAGCACTAGTTGTCCAACGTACTTCATGTAGTCACGAAAGAGTTAGTTGTCTTTCCTCTTTTTTGTTTGCACAATGCGTTTCTTGTTGCGGAAATACGTATTTCCTGAGCATGTTATGTGAAAGTCTTCATCAATCACACAGATCAGTGTGTCAATAGCCGACTCAAAGTAATAATACGGTGGATTCTAGCAGAGATTGTGTATGAAGTACCATGAACTACGCTTCAAAATTCACATCACGAGTCCTTATTGCTCTGCACAGCATCACGTTGCCGAGTTCATAACTGTTGTTGTCGATCGTGCAGAGTGCCACTAAAAATGACCTGCTGCTAAATGTATTGACAACAGTTATGCCGGACATGCATGGCAAACTAAAAGCTCCCCCAAAGTGCTACGTGCTGTCATGGCCTCATGGGCATGTGGTCCATGCATGGCTCCATGCGCGGATAGATAGATGCTTTCACAGCTACACCGAAACATGCTGCCTGGACGTCCCGACTGCAGGTCCGCAGCACAGGGTGCTGTTTGCGGAACGTTGAAAATATGGTGCAAGCATGTGAGCTGAAGAATTGGCCGACTATATGCAGCTTTCATACACGATGGGATGGTGTCATGGTGTATTATGTGGTGTATATAATGCAACGGTTTAATTCTTGCTCGCCTGCTAGTATTTTTGCTGCCCTAATGTCTACGGCGAGGACAATGTGCACTGAAACCTGTATTTTCTTCAGAACTACGTGTGATTGCTTTTCATTTAAATCACATTGTGCTTGTCAATTAGCTAAATTAGAGTATTTAACGGCGTGCATATTCTGGCCATCACATTGTACAACGGACAATATGGTACAAACCAGAAACCACCCTTTATCACATATAGTTTGAGATTTCACCCGATAACCTGTTTTTTTTTTTTAAATACCTACCCCATAACCTGGTTTGTAGCTAATGCTCACCTCCCTACTAGATTTGTTTGCAAAAGCCACCCCGATGAGGACATGCTTTACCGATCTCATCCGTTTTGGCCTATGCAGGGCCCCAAAAAAAAAAAGGCTACGTTAACTAAGTTAAATTTGTTCAAGTGATTGGATGATACTTATTCATCGTGTTTCCATGAAAATTTTATGCAAATAGTAAAATTCGGCGCGACAACATACAAGCTGGTGAAATGAACTCAAAGTTGGAAATTTGAAAATTCCTTTATACGATATTATGTGGCCAGTTGTGATTTACTTCAATAGTTACGTCGACATCAGAACAATGCATACCTGGTGAAAATGGGGTAAAAGATGGAAACTTGAAAATTCCATGAAAAAACATGTTTAGAAGTTCTTGAAAAAAATAAAAAAAATATTCCAAATGTGATGCTATACTATGGATGCACCAAAACATGATACTATGTGTGAGATGCAAAAATGTGAAGTTTGGAGGTTTAAATCCCCTAAAGGACAAAATTAGTTAAGTTTGTTTTTTAGTGCATATATGTGCAACATTTCATAGTTTTGCATCTTGCAAACGTCATGAGTTTAATGTTGTAATTTTGGATGTGTCCGTATATTGCATCAACTATGAATGGTAATGTTCCAAAAATCTTGCGAACCTCTAAACATTTTTTATTAGATGGAATTTTAAAATTTCCAGGTTTTAACCTATTTACACCTTATAAGGGGGGCTCACTCTGACAATGTACTACTAATACACCACGCAGTGGTTAGAAATCTAGTTATGCTTCCTCAAATCTGGGCTCGTGGTAATTTACTGCTTGCTCTCAGTGACATGTTCACACTTTCACTCTTACAGGGTGTAGTACTCTACGTCAAGTGAAACAAACGCAGTCTGAATATGACCATACTGCAAATTAAAGCTCACGCATGAGCATGAGCAGCGCAAGCAGGAGCAAAAGGTTCAAGGGCAATACGGTCCACGCACGCACACCGGTCACTTACACCGAAACAAGCCAGCACGTCACGGTGCCAAGTCTGCGTGCATGCGATAGATACAATGCGTGCATTTCAAGTGACGAAGAAAAATCTTCCTACGTACGGAAGCCCTTCAGCAGTTCAGCTCACCGGTTGACTGACCTGGAACTCGTTGGCCCGGGCGGTCAGCGAGTCAGAGACGCCCTGGACTGGAGGAACAAGCCGCGGCGCACCCGTCCCGTCCGTGCCGAACACTCTCCGATCAGTACAAGCGCCCTACCACACGCGGCTAGACCAACCAGCTCACAAACACACGCACCAGACCACCGGCCTCGGACCCAGCCTTCTGACACGCCGCTGCCAGTTCTTGATCGTGTCGCGCGGAGTGATCCGTGTAAACTACGATCAGTGATGGGCAGTCTCGACCAGCACGTCTTCGCTGCGTGCGTGTGCGTCGTCCTGCTCGCCGTCTTCTCGGCGGTCCGCGGCGACGAGCTAGATGGGGTGGTGGTGCCGCCGGCTCCGGCCAACGGCTCCGGCGGCGAGACGCCCGGCCACTGGGCCACGAGGCACCGCTTTCACGTCGGCGACGTCCTAGGTACGTACGAGCTCCGATCTATCGTCCTTAGCTTCTTGCCCTGTTGCGTGAGTGGTGCGTTCCCTTTGGAGACGCGCGCGTCGTCCCTGCGCTGCGAGCCTGATCCAGCTTCGCTTGACTCGGCGTACGTGCTTGTGTTTTGTGTTTGCAGACTTCAAGAACTGGAACGGCTCCGTGCTCCTCGTGCTCCGCGCCGACTACGAGCGGTGCGGCGTGGCGAGCCCGTTGGTGCTGTTCGCGGACGGCAAGACCCACAACACCATGTTCGAGTTCCTCGGCCCCGGCCTCCACTACTTCATCGCCGGCTCGCCGTCGCGCTGCGAGGCGGGACAGCGTATGGTCGTGCGCGTCGCGTCGTGCGGCGCTTCCGCCGGCGCTGCGACGGTGCCGCCGGCGCCAGCCAACGGCTCCGGCGGCGAGACGCCCAACAAATGGGCCATGAGGCACCGCTTCCGCATCGGCGACGTCCTAGGTACGTGAGCGCCGATATAATCTCGCGACCCAGTGCAGCAAGCGTTCTTCTTCCCTTTCTCGCGTGCGTTCCGACGTGCTCCACATCCGCGTTCGCTCGCTTGACTCGGCGTACGCGTGTGTGTGCAGACTTCAAGAAGTGGAACGGCTCCGTGCTCCTTGTGCTCCGCGCCGACTACGAGCGGTGCGGCGCGGCGAGCCCGTTCATGCGCTTCGCGGACGGCAACGGCAACACCGACGCCATGTTCGAGTTCCTCGGCCATGGCCTCTACTACTTCATCGCCGGCACGCCGGCGCGCTGCCACGCCGGACAGCGGATGGTCGTGCGCGTCGCGCCGTGCGGCTCTCCCTTGACCAGCGCCCCAGCGCCGGCGCCGGCGGATCAGGTCGTCCAGCCGGCTGCGCCCGACCAGAGCGTGCCTTCGCCTCACCCGTGGAGGATGGTGGCGTACGCGGTGCTATTGTTTTTCGCCGGATTTATCTTCACTGCGATTTGTATCTTCTGCTTGATGCGCTGTTGCTGCTAGCCTGCTAGTAGCTAGCTTGCCGATGAGATCTTTCTCTGTCACCTGTGCTCTTGACACTTTTTGTTCTGAACAACATTTTGTGGTTACTGGCCTTAAAAAAAACTATTGTTGTTACTGTTGTTTAAGACCTGGGCTAAATTATCTGGATTTTTTCTATCTGTCTCCCAGGTCCAGTTTTGAATGAATGAGTATTGCAAACAATTTTGCATTCACAAGTACATCGTTACTCGGTCATTTCATACAAACCATGTGCAAGAGCTCCACATGCCAGTGAACGGTTGCATGAAACACAAAGTAACAGCGTTCATGGATCTTCAGTGCTGCTAGTAGCTTGCCGATGAGATCTTTCTCTGTCTCTAGTGCTCTTGGCACTTTTTGTTCTGAAGAACTTTTTGTAGTTACTGTTGTTAAGACCTGGGCTAAATTATCTGGAATTTTCTATGTGCCTCCCAGTTTTGAACGACCGAGTAGGTACACATCGATTCCAGCCATTTGCATTCACAAGTATAATTTCAATCTGTTTTACTCGGTCATTTCATATGCGCAAGAGCTCCACGTGTCGGTGAACGATTGCATACAAGTATACAACACAAAGTAACAAATTAAAATTATTTGCTTATCATGCTTTTATAATATAATTCACATCAGGCCACTTTAAAAGAAAAACTATAAGAAAAAAAAAAAATAGGAAAAGAGAAGGCAGTCAGGCTAGGATTGTAGGACGCGTTGGGTGCTCGAGAAGTCATGTCACGAATCTGGGGTTTTGATAGCTTGCGGTGGAAGAGTGTTGTTGTTTCTCGGTGGATTTATCTTCACTGCGATTTATCTGTTCTTCCTGATACGCTGTTGCGGGATCAATTAGAGCGTTGATGGATCTTCGGTGCTGCTACAGTAGCTTGCCGATGATATCTTTCTCTGCCTCTTGTGCTCTTGGCACTTTTTTGTTTTTGTTTTGAGGAACTTTTTGTAGTTATTGTTGTTGAGACCTTGGGCTAAATTATCTGGAATTTTTCTATCTGTCTTCCAGTTTTGAATGGCCGAGTAGGCACAGATCGATTCCAGCGATTTGCATTCACAAAGTATAACTTCAATCTGTTACTCGGTCATTTCATATACGCTAGAGCTCTACATGTCAGTGAACCGTTGCATACAACACAAAGTAACAAACAATTATTTTGCTTATCATGCTTGGCAGACTCTTGCTATTTAAGAGTATTAAATAAAATCTAATTACAAAACCTTTTTACAGATGGGTGCTAATTTAGTCCTAAAGTTTAGTCCAGAGAATCTGTTACTCGGTCATTTCATATACATGCCTGTTCGTTTCCTTTAGTCCTAAAGTTTAGTCCAAAGAATCTTGCTATTTAAGAGTATTAAATAAAATCTAATTACAAAACCTTTTTACAGATGGGTGCTAATTTACGAGGCGAATCTAACGAGCCTAATTAAGCTATGTTTTGCTATAGTGATGCTACAGTAACCATCGTCTAATCACGGCTTAATTACCGTCATTAGATTCGTCTCGCAAAGTAGCCCAGATTTCTGTAAAAAGTTTTGTAATTACACTTTATTTAATACCTTTAAATAGCAAGAACTTTGGACTAAACTTTAGTCCTAAACGAAACTTAGGATCTTCAGTACTGCTAGCCTCTCAGGGGAGCTTTCTGTGTCTTGTGTTCTTGGCACCTTTTTGAAGGAACGTTTTGTAGTTATTGTTGCTAAGAACTGGGCTAAATTATGAGGAGTTTTTCGATTTATCACCCAGTTTTGAATGACCGAGTGGGCAAAGATCGATTCCAGGAATTTGCATTCGCAAGTACTCCATCGTTACTTGGTCATTTCATATGCACAAGAGCTTCACATATCATCGAACGGTTGCATACAACACAAAGCAACAGATTGAAATTATGTCCGTATTTTGTATCAAGATTTCATAATTCACTTCAGGCCACTTTAAAAGAAAAACTATAAGAATAGGGAAAGAGAAAGCAGGCAGGCTAGGATTGTAGGACGCGTTGGGTGGTCGAGAAGTCGTGTCACAAATCTGGGGTTTTGATCGCTTGCGGTGGAAGTGTGTCGATATATTTGGGGAGGAATGGCTTTGAAGCTGGCCTGACGTCCACGAAAGGTGTTCCTCCCAACTGGTGCAAACCACGGAAGCAAAGGTCCCTAGCGCTCGTGCCCCCATCCTTCTAGCTCCAGCTCCGAGTGACACAAACAACTGTCTGCAGTCAAGTCGTACCAAACATCACTGGCCATGTTGAGTTACCAAACCGGTACGTATGATTGTTTGTGCTTGGCACGCATTCATTGTTTCAACAAGATCTTAAGCCTCAGAAGGCAGATCAAGTGCAAATTTGTTTCTGCTAATAAACCAGTACAGTTTCCTGAAAGATGTTAAGGGGCAGCTGGCCCAGCGTGCTATTAAACTCTCCTGTTTCTGCATCACGAGGGGCTGGCAGGCAAGGAGGGTTATTACTGATAGAGAAGCTGAAATACTACTACTGAAAAACTGTTACTAGTATTTTCTTTTCCCTGAGAAGCTGTTGTTGGGCAGTGCTGTCTGTCGCAGCTTGTGAGATGACGCCTGTAGTCTAGCCTGTACAAGGTCGATTGGATGGAAGAACATTCCGTTGCTGATGGACAATTTGCCTTTTGTTTTCTTTATTACTTGTCCTCCGATAACACTATCTCCTAGTACTAGCTAGCTAGCTTCTGTAGTCTCGAACTACTGTTGCTTTACAAAGCTGGGAACAAGACTCCACTTGTCGTGAAAAGGTTAAAAAGGGATCGAGTTGGAAGACGCGGTTGGTCGGCTAGCTAGCCGGGTGCGCACGTTCGCGTGCCAGACGACCGAAACCTGATAGATGCAGGGCCTTGCGGATGGATCGCCCTCCTCCTGCTCCTGGGGGATCGCTCGCTCGGGCGCGTCACGCGATTGACTCACAGGCGGGAGTGGAGAGGGAGCACGCGACACGTCACGGTAGGAGGGCGACGCGAACGAGGCTTCGGCACGAGCTGCTAGCTGCAGTTTCGCGGCGCGGATCGAAGGAATAATGACGATCTGTTTATCGGTTCGTGGCGTCGTGCCTGGCAGGGAAAGGAGCAGAGAGTGAGAGAGCTAGCTAGCCATCAAGCGGACGAGCGCCTCGGTGCGAGCCGCTGTGCAAACAAAGACCGGATGGAAGAAATGAAAAGGAGTCAACGACAGCGATGCTACATGCTGGCTAGCTCCTGTTGCATTCGCAGCCACGAACCAAATCGACGTAGGGACAGGTTGCGATCGCGACACGGACGCACGGTGCAGCGAAAACACCTCTTCTCTATCCTCTCATCTCAGGAATCGATCAGTTTGGTGCTGTATGACAGGTTGCATGGATCGAAGAACTTTTAGTTGGTGACGGACAACACCGTTTGGTCTTGTTTGCTTCGCTACTGCCCCTATGGCCCGGCCGATATATCTCCTAGCATCTGTAGGAGAGCGAGCTACTGTTTCTTTTACAAAGCCAGCCGGGAACAAGACTCCACTTCTCCAAAAGGCAAAAGAGAGTTAGACAGCATTAACGCGGTAGACGGAGACGCGTCTGGACGGCCAGCCGGGCGCGCACGTTCGTGTGCCTGACGAACCTGATAGATCCACAGCCAAGCGGCATAAAGTCCTGCGCAGTCTCCTGCTGGGGCGCGTCACGTCGCGCGCGACTCAGGCAGGAGTGCGAGAGCGCGACGCGTCGTCACGGGCTCACGGACAGCCGTGTGGCGCGCACCAACCGCGCGCACCGGCGGTTCCGCTTGCTCGCGTCGAGTCGCGCGGTGCCGAGCCGGACGTGCTTGCTCATCTCCTTATTCCGTCGTCTCATGGAGACATGAAAGTTGGACGAGGACTCGATCAGATCCGTGAACGAGGCGAACGAGTTTTCGGTCGAGCTGATCATGCACGCGCGCGGGGACCGCGGGGCTATTATGTCTGCGCCACGAGCTGTTGGCCACAGTCCGGCGGTGCGGAACGACGTTTCTCTAGCTATCGGCTCGTGCCTGGCAGGGAAAAGGAACAGAGCGTCAGGCGGGGGAGCGCCGGCCGGCCGGCCAGCCGCTGTGCAAACGAAAAGCTCGATGAAAGAAAAAGGGAGCCAACGAAAGCGACGTCCCTGTTGCATCGGCAGAGACGAATGAAACCGACGTATGGTGGGGGGGAGGACAGTCGTCTGCGATCGCCACACACGGATGCATGCACGTACGGTGCAGCAAGAAACTCTTCTCTATCCTCTCACCAGGAATCGACCAGTCTCAAGATACGGAGCAAGCTGGGATAACCGTCTAATTTATGATTTGATCCTTGATATCTAAAGATCCACAATGCGACGACCTAGAGATCTTTCGGTGGATCACGAGGGATGATGCTTAGAAGCTCTGCCACTAGGGGTATCATGGACATCTCACGTCAACCACTTCAAAAGGTGGCTACCTCTCATATCAAGTAGTCTAATCTTTTTGTGTGTGTGTAATTGAGTAGTCTCATCTTTGAGAATAATACTTTTGAGGAATTTGATTCTCTCAACGTTTAGAAAAAAGAAGAAGCAGAAAACAACCTTAAAAGCAGTTGATTAACAATATGAAACCCGGAGTCGTTGGATTTCAGAGAAATACATGTTTCGTCAAAATCTATATAATTTTTACGATGCCATGGAATGGAAGTTCCATTGCATTAGTAAGCTTCATAGTCTGAACCTGCAATTAGCTTATGAGGCATTAGATGGCAGAACGGATGTTGTTGTGAGTATATTCGTGAGTGTATGGGAAGGCCGCACCGCACAGCAGCGTCCTTTCAGCCTATGATAAGTTCAGGACATGTGGATCTTTATCTCAGTGTGGCCGTTCTGAGCACCTCGTATAGTAACAAAACATTTAATCGAACTTCCCTCAAAAAAAAAAAAAACATTTAATCGAACTAGTCGCCGGTCCACAGCAAAAGGGGGAGAGCTTCTATATCCCACACGTGGTATCCAAGAATATTTCCGGGTTGGATAAGATATTAGTTTAATTAACTAATGAGTATTTAACAGTAATCAAGCGGGGATAGCTCAGTTGGAGCGTCAGACTGAAGATCTGAAGGTCGCGTGTTCGATCCACGCTCACCGCATTTTAACATTGTTCAGTTCTTCTTTTTCTTTTTCAAGAACACATTATTATTTCCCTCCTGTTTTTAGAGGGGTTCTACATTTTGATTTTTTGGGGGTGATAATATATTGAGCCAAACATATATAAGATCTCACAAGAGTACTTGGCCAGAGATGACCATGCCACTACGGTTGCATATAGATAAAAAATATTGTTTTTTTTTCACGCTTATGAACCTACCTCAGCCTTTGGTAACTCGACGCACATTTTCTTCATTGAATGAAAGGGTGAAACTCTAAAGCAGGATAGCTGAGAGCAGCATTGATCCTTCAGTGCTCCTTAGTAATTTTATCGAATAGTTAGAAATTTTCTCCTTAGTATTTTAATACTCCTGATCAGCAGTTTACTCCTTAGTAAATAATTAGAAGTTTTCGTTGTTCCTGATTATTGAGGCAAATTACTAACAGCATAATTCCCAAGAGTAATGGTAGTCAGTTAATCAAATATACCACAAACAGTTTACCAGTGGCGTAAAGCCACCGGTAAATTTTCTTGGCCTTTTGGTGTGTACTACCGGTTCATGAAAAGAAGAAAGATTATTGTGATGAACAAGGTGCGATAGGGTGATAAACCACTCTTTCATGAGAAAAAGAGAAACATGTCAAATCATTGCGAGGAGTAGATAGCTCCTCCTTCTATTTTTTCGCTACGAGCTGCATTGAAGCCTTGCAAAACTGCACCTCTCGCAATTGGTGAAAACCCAGCTACCATTCATCAGGCTCCAGCTACCGGCCATTCTACTGCCTGCGGTCGATGACTTTTGCTATATAAACCGGGCACCCCGTGCACTGCGATCCACACTTGGTGCGTACTAGGCGTGAGCGTACTCGTAATCCCCTGCTACTCTAGCTCCAGTCCTGTCAGTTCCTCGACGAAATGGCTCGAGCCCTAGGCTTCGCGTCCAGCGGCGGCGCGGCTGCGGCCACCGGCGGTGACTGGCTCGCGCTGCTCGGCGCGGCCGTGGCCTCTGCCTGGTTCGTGTCCCTGATCCTCCTCCTCTGCGGCAAGAGAGCCGCCGGCGACGACGCGCAGAAGAAGGCGAAGAAGCCGAGCACGACGGCAGCTACAGCTTCGTCGACGAAGAAATCCAGCGGCGGCGGAGGTAACGATGGTCTCTTTCTTGCTACGGTAGTGGCACCGCCTCCAGGTGGTGGTGCGTGCTGCTGCAGCGGCGGCGGGGGCTGCGGAGGCGGCGGCGGAGGGTGCGGCGGATGTACCTGCGGGGGCTGCTAGAGATATGCATCAGCGTCATCAGTTGCGGTGGTGAAGGAAGCCAGTACTGCAAAGGTTGATGCCAGGGTATTAGGTACTAGGTGACTCTCTATCAGGTCAGGGTCCCTGTGTTACTAGTTTGTTTGTTGTGAGGCCTCAGCCTGATGTGATGAAAGCTGAGTTCAGCTCATGATCACCGTAGTTGTAAGATAATTTATCTGGTGATATTACCTTCATGTAATGTATGTTACAACTCTGAGCTACTGCTTCCATAGCAAGCAGCAAGCATGGGAGTTGCAGGGGTAATTGCTCAATAACTTGATAGGCTAGCATCTAGGTTTGCAGATCCGAGCAGCTGTTATATGTTTGATATGAAGTACTGCTTGTTATCATGTCTAGTGTTAAAAAGTGTTATTATGTTAGTAAAATGTCTCCATGTCGTCATTGACTCATTGGTTCCATCAAAGTGTGCACTGGGCTTTTTGATTTCTGCAAAGATCTGGAACTCCCATTTGTGTTGTTGCTCATGACATGAGGCTAAGGGTCCATGCACACAACACAGCACACCTGCCACTGCAACTGAAGAGCGGTGCATGTGGATCATCACTGTGTGTTGTGACCAAAATGTTCTAGTCCAAGAACTTGCTAGCTTCTTATCTGGTGATATTAGTTTGTTTGTATGTGAGGCCCTGATGTAATGAAACAAAATCTTCGAGTTCAGATCAAGCAGGAAGCATGGGAGCTGCATGTTAATTAGCCGAAGATCAACTTGCTATAGCTTATTATCTATAGCTGTTTCCTGAGCATGTGAGTACTGTTAGCTGTTTGATTTGAGGTACTGCTTCTTTTTTTTCAAGTCTAGTGTTAATGTGCTATTTTGAGTAAGAATGGCCATGTTGTCCCTGGTTCACCATCAAGTGTGATGCTGTGTCGTTTTTTTTTTTTTTTTTTTGAAGGTCGACGGGGGGGAGAGCATCCCCACCTGATATCATTGATAGGGGGTCGGGCACATGGCCCGTCCATCAATAAGAGTTACATGGTTTGGATTACAACAGCAAGGGGCAAGGATTAGATTACATTTAAAGACAAGGCATTACACCAGGAAGTCGCTATCGGTGAGTCACTAGTAGGCCATCTATATTTCCACAGCATGGCGTCATTGCGGCAAGCAAGCTTCAGACGCTCTTGAGATGGGGGGAGTGATCGGAACACCACGTCGTGTCGGTGCTTCCAGATATTCCAACAGCAGAGGTGGATGAAGACACTAAAATATTTAGCTGGCAGGTTGTTTGGGCGTTGTATATTCCACAGGCAGCGTACCGAGGGGGCGTCTTGTGGGTTAAATCCCAGTGTAGTCCAGAAAGCAGCAGCAAAAGGGCATCCGAATAGGAGGTGTTGTGGCGTTTCATCGGCTTCATTGCACACTTCACATTTTGCATCACTAGTGATCCCTTTTTTGAGCAGGTTTGATTTACAATGGATCCTTTCTTGAGTCAAGAGCCAGATGAAAAACTGCACTTTTGGGGGGGACTTATTGCACCAGACATATTTGGGGAAATCTGGTTGGTCCCCTGCTCCAGCAATCAGCTTGTACAGGTCTCCAGTTCTGAATTTTTGGGATGGTGAGGCAAAAGGGCAGCAGCGGATGTCTGGCACTTCATCCAAATGAACTTCCCCCAGGAGGTCAAGAAGTGTGCTAAGCTCTGCTCGGGCCGGAGCAGTTAGACGTGGTTGTAGCACGTTTTGAATACCAGCGGTCATGATGTCTCTGACTGAGATATGTGTTCGAGTGACATGGCTGTAGAGCATTGGGAATGTGTCTGACAGTGGCCCTCCTGGCAGCCAAGTGTCATGCCAGAAATCAGTGGCCTTCCCGTTATGAACTTCTGATGTTGATATGCTCTGGTAGACCGGGAGAAGGGATGCTGTGTCGTTTTGGTTCCTGCAACGATTTGAAAACCCAATTGCACACAACGTACAGTACCTGCCACACTGCAGCCTCACCCAATTGCATGTGAATGCCTGGGGCTTGCACAGTTGCACCAAAATGTTCTTTGAACGTGATGCTGCAACAGATGATGTGTGCGGACCTGTTTTTGGAAGTATGAAAGGCACATTCACGCGAGGACAGAGCTCCTAATTCAACATTTCATGGCAGCAATAATGGTCATAGCAACCTTATCTTTCCTTCGCACCTCACATGCAATTAAGCTAGCGCCCCCACCCAGTGCCAAGAACAAGTGGAAATTTATATGGGACACCAAACCACATTTACATTCATAGTTCGGTCGGTGTGACATAACCAATATATGCCACTGACAGTGCAAAATAAGAAATTATGAAAAACTGCAATAGATGATACCAGAGATATCAGCCACTGTACCAACCCGTCACCCAATTTTTTTTTTTGAAAAATGATTAAGCATCCTTTGCTAGTGAATTCGCCTCGTCAAAATGCTTGTTTCGGCTTCGGCCTTGGAAGTCGACTCTCACAGTTACTGGGCTGCTTACGGATTTACCCGTTTTAGGCACTGAGCTAAGCTTATCTTTGCGTACGTACTGAATTGATTGGACTAGCAACGAGTGGGCCGTCTGCCCGTCTATATGCGCGTTTGTCTTGAAAGAGCAAAAAGGAATTGATTGAACAAGCCATTACCTTTTGCCTTTACTGCACATCTAACGGTCTCCAACTCCAAACACTCGCCTCTGCAAACTGTTCTAATAATCGAAGCTGTTTTGCAAAGACAGTTCATCAACAACCAGATATCTGGCACATACCACGTACTCGATGCCATCGCGGACGACTACGACACATCATGCCAGCTCGTCCACCAAGCATTCTACCAAAATATGGAGTACAAGTTGAACACTACAGTTGATCTCTGACGACGGCCACTTATTAATAAACGTATCTACAGTTAATAAATGGCCACAGCTTTACTCAAGCGAAATGCAACAGTTTTCTTCTGACGACGGCCTGTAAACTCAAACCTTGGAGAAAAGAACGTAGGAGTCGGCCAGGACGGAATATGGTGAAAAGATATGGGCAAATGATTCAGTTGGTAAAATCGAGTGTGCTATTCCATTTTTGTCTTTGTTATGCAACTGTAGTCCTTATGATGTGAACTACTTGTATATCTAATTAGTTGAAAGTTTAACCTGTCTGGCGTAACGTAGTCTCTTTGAGTCTTTATTCATTTTTCTTCCTCTTTTGCTGATCATTTCACGCGCCATGCTTGCACTAAAATGTAATGCCTTCAAGCCTTCTCATGTCTAGTAAAAAGTCACGTTCAGGTGGGCGTTTACTGCACACAATTGTTTCGTTGTAAAAACTGCAGGACGTATTATTTATTTAGCTCTGTAACGAAAAAACTCTGTGATCAAAAGACTACATGTTATAAGCTCAGGTTCTTTTTTTTTTTACACTTGATCTCGTGTATTTCGCTTGAGTAAAGCAATTTCAAGCTTCACCAAACATAAAAAAAGGTGATGTAAAGCAAATATCAAGCGCCAAGCATTCTACTCATATTTGATGAAAATCTCCATATTTTGGTTTCTAACTTCTACAAGATCACATCATTGGGCCCCTCGCTATCACTATCGAATCTAGCAAGTACCTCCTGAGATCACGCATGAAGGAGTTAGATTTCTTTCTTCTGCACGCATGAAGGAGTTAGATTTCTTTCTTCTGCGTGTGGTTGCTTAGAATACAAAGTACAAATCTCTCTAGAGACACAGAAAAAGTACATAACCGTAGAAAACTACAAAACATAGACAATTGGCGAATTGGCGTTATGCACCCTCTAACTACAACACAATACGATTACGGTGTTTAACAGGTCCTTGTGATTGAGACAGCGAAGCAGCACAGAAGTCGCCTACTGTTACTTCAGAATAAGTACCGCACCGTGATTTTTTTGAAAGACCAAATTACTGGCTTCTACTTTGGTTTTGTCTTGGACCTTTTTACCTGTAACTGCTTTGTTACTCCTTTATTTATGCAATGATGAATGGCAGGGCTCCTGCCAATTTTCAAGGGGAGATATAAATACACACACGAAGAAATACTCAAGCATGTTGCGTGGAGCTTCGTTCATATAATGCATGGCGTGTTGAAAGTTAAGAGGCCAAGGAGAGACTGTAAGGGTGTGTTTGGTTGGACGTCAAGGTTGGATTGGATCATCCCATCCATATTTTCTGGGACATGATCATCCAACTCATTGTTTGTTTGACTAGATAGGATCATCTAGTTTTATGTTTGGTTGGATGGATGAGGACAAACAAAACAAGAGCAATTAGCGAAATTACAAATCTTATTAATAAATAATATCAATTAACTATACACTAATTAACATATTTTGATACTTATTATTTTAAATTTTATCATAATAATTTCTAATAAATAATGAAAACACCAATCAAAGACACTAATCAATACCTTGATGTTTATCAATCATAATTTCATAGTAATAAAAAATATTTAATATTAAACAATGTTAATAGAGCTTAATTATTTCACTAACTACCATCGTTAAATAACCTGGACAGCTCTATCTGGCCAATTTTGCCGAACTAGCTCATCCAGGATCTTAAGAGAATATTCTCTGTTCTGGACAGCCCTATCCACCCTGACCACGAAACAAACACTGGACTGGATGGTCCTGTCTAAGTCGTGTGGAATCCGACGCACGACTTTGTGCTATATCCTTCTCTGTTTTTATTCTCATCAAATTAAAAATAGAGGACTACTCCTATATTTAGCAGCCTGCTGGCTGGCTCTACGTGCCGTCCAGCCGTCCTGCTGTGTTGAGTGTCCACAATGCCAAGAGCTCTCGCCTCTGGTGGTGCAGCAGTAGCCGGCTTCGCCCTGCCATGGCTTGCGGTGCTCGGTGTAGTAGTGGTCTCCGTCTGGGCCATCTCGTTAGCTCTGCGGCCAAAGCTCAGATAAGAAACCCGGGAAAATGAAGCCAGGAGCGACAGCTGCTGCAATGTCCAACATGACACTGTTTAACGCCACATCAGGCGCTACAACTGGTGGCGGTGTTGGGGCTAGCGGCGGTGGCGCCTGCTTCGCCGGCCGGTCCTGGGCCGGTTTGCCCCGGTGGCGGCTGTGGCGCCGCTGCTGCAGGCGGTGGTGTAGGGGTTTACAGCGGTGGCGGTGGCGGGGGAGGCGGTGGTGGTGGGGGTTGTGGCAGTGGCTGCTAGGAGGCCGCTTCGATTACGTGTTACACACTACAAGATTAGTGACATTTCTCGACAGTTCCTTTGCAGGTGGCCGATAGTTTTCAGTTTGTTTGATTAAGTATCAACAATTACTGTGGGTAATGAGGTTGTAGGGAATTATGTTGTTGGTAAATTGCTAAACTGTAGGGAAAAGACAACAATTTATACTAGCAAACTGTCGGGCACTCAAAATTGATACTAAGAAGGATGGAAACTGTAGGCCATTGGATGAGAACTGTAGAGAATGATTAGTTATCTTGTAGTGACATGCGGATGCAGGACGCCTGCAGAGCATACAACATGGCTGCAACTGCAAGCTTAATTACGACACGCTGTTCATGCATGGATCAGTCGTACTACTGCAAATTAATTAAGAGCTCACTATAGATGGGTCGTTGTAGTGATAACATACAAATTAAAATTTATCTGTTAGAGATGTTATATGCATGGTGCTGTTGGCTTGATGTAACATAATGGAAGGTTGCAGAGCAGGTGACCATTATATACATGCATGCATGTGTGTTGGATTTCACGGTTTCTGTCTAGTATTGTTAATTAGCGTTTTACAGCAGCAGAAATGGCCATGCCACTGGTTCCACCATCAAGTGTGCACTGGCTTTTTGTAGCTGCGGCGATCTGGAATCCCCTCTTAGAGCATCTCCAAGAGTTCCCAAAACAATTGCTTCCAAAAAACAGGTATTGGGAGCTTCCAAAAAACTATTGGGAGCAAAGAAAATTCTCTTCACCAACAGTTCTCAATATTTAGTTCCCAAAAATAAAAAAAATCATCATTTGGGCTTCGTCTGCATCCGGCCCATCAATGCATCCAGTCCTCATCTCGCTCCCGTAGGCTGAATTGTGAAGATAAGCGGCGTCGCACACTGCGTACGTGAAGGTAAGCGGCGGCGGCTGCGCATGTGAAGGCAAGCGGAGGCTGCTGCGTGTAGCCCTGAGAATGGTTTGGGTTCCAACCGGCGCTTTGGGCCGCCTTTGGTTTGGTTTTGATGGGCCGGCACAGTAAAATGGTTTAGTTCGATTTGGTTGCAGCCTGTGTCAGTTTGGGTTCGGCTTGGATTGGATTTCAATGGATCGGGTTGAAGTGGGTGCAGACCACGGTTCGAACCCGGTGTGCAGATGTGGATCGTAAGCACTACGCAGACCTGGGCGTAACGCAGTCCGCCGCCGCCCCTTGGCCGTCGCCGCCGTCGCCGCCCGCCCGCTCGCCCCCTGCTCGTCGCCGTGGATCTCCACCACACGCCGTGGATTTCCACCACCACCACAACAAGACGTGATCGTCTTCCACCTTCGCCTCCCGGCGTGAAGCTTCCGATCCTGGGTCACCTGCATCTGGTGGATCTCCATCGGCCGCACGTCTCCCTCCGCGACCTCGCCGACCGTCACGCCGGCGACGGGCTCCTTGTTTTGCAGCTGGGACCTGGTGGTGTCGCCGGCGCGTACAGCGAGAACCTCCCTGTCATCTGCATCGCCGGCGGGCCCAACTCCAACGACTACGGGACCAACCGCATCCTCCACCACACCATCGGACTCCCCGACTTCTCGCAGGAGCTCCGCTGCTTCCAGGCCGTCACCTGCTACCAGGTCCGTACCGACATTGCATTTTTTTTTGTAGGGACATCGTGTTGATTTCGGGTGGTGTTGAGCGTGTCCTTTGATATGGTTGGTGAATGTTCTGTTTGCTTGTTCGTGGATTCAGGCGGTGGTGACCAATCTGGACGACGCGCACGAGCAGATCGACACGGCCATCTCTACGGCGCTGAAGGAGAGCAAGCCGGTGTACCTCAGCAGCAGCTGCAACCTTCCCGTGAGAAAATGATTAATTTCTGCATTCATGCAGAGATACCATTCCTGAAATTTGAAGACCCACATTTTCAGCCATGGATGGACACATTACAGCCAACCTTTAAGTGCATTGGTCGTCACACAATTCGAAATGATGCCATGAAGAAGTACAAGGCAATGAAAATAGAGCTTCAAGTTGAATTGGAGAATCTGTATTCTCGGGTTTGTATCACCACGGACATGTGGACATCAGTGCAGAAAAAGGGATATATGGCAGTCACAGCTCATTATATTGATGGAGGTTTCAACTATAACAAGAAGACAATATCATTCAAAGAAGTGAAGTACCCTCACACTGGGTATGCGATTGAGGAAGCAATTACTGTGGGTAATGAGGTTGTAGGGAATTATGTTGTTGGTAAATTGCTAAACTGTAGGGAAAAGACAACAATTTATACTAGCAAACTGTCGGGCACTCAAAATTGATACTAAGAAGGATGGAAACTGTAGGCCATTGGATGAGAACTGTAGAGAATGATTAGTTATCTTGTAGTGACATGCGGATGCAGGACGCCTGCAGAGCATACAACATGGCTGCAACTGCAAGCTTAATTACGACACGCTGTTCATGCATGGATCAGTCGTACTACTGCAAATTAATTAAGAGCTCACTATAGATGGGTCGTTGTAGTGATAACATACAAATTAAAATTTATCTGTTAGAGATGTTATATGCATGGTGCTGTTGGCTTGATGTAACATAATGGAAGGTTGCAGAGCAGGTGACCATTATATACATGCATGCATGTGTGTTGGATTTCACGGTTTCTGTCTAGTATTGTTAATTAGCGTTTTACAGCAGCAGAAATGGCCATGCCACTGGTTCCACCATCAAGTGTGCACTGGCTTTTTGTAGCTGCGGCGATCTGGAATCCCCTCTTAGAGCATCTCCAAGAGTTCCCAAAACAATTGCTCCCAAAAAACAGGTATTGGGAGCTTCCAAAAAAACTATTGGGAGCAAAGAAAATTCTCTTCACCAACAGTTCTCAATATTTAGTTCCCAAAAATAAAAAAATCGTCATTTGGGCTTCGTCTGCATCCGGCCCATCAATGCATCCAGTCCTCATCTCGCTCCCGTAGGCTGAATTGTGAAGATAAGCGGCGTCGCACACTGCGTACGTGAAGGTAAGCGGCGGCGGCCGCGCATGTGAAGGCAAGCGGAGGCTGCTGCGTGCCCGTCAAGGCCAAGACGCGCGCCCGTTGAGCTGGAGTGCGGCAGATGCCACGGGAACGCGAGCTCCAGCAGGGCGCGGCGAGGATGCGATCCCGGCAGGTGCGGCGGCGAGGTGGTCTCCTGTAGGGTGCGACAGCCGCGACGCCCTCCGATGGAATGCATGCACGAGCGAGAGGAGAAAGGGAGAAAAAGGGGGCGCGAGCGGGAGACTGGAGCGCGGGAGGCGCGCCATCGGGGAATTTTTCGTGATTGGGAGTGCGAACTGCGGGCGGAAAAATGGCTAACAAGCAGGTCAAGATCGGAAGTGCGAAAAATTTGGGAGCGTGGTTGGGACTCTGTTGGACCATCGTTTTTTGCCTTAATTCCCAATAATAAGTTATGGAGAGTGCAGTTTGGGAACTCTTGGAGATGCTCTTATGATGTTGCTCCTGACGCTATTAGCGTTCTCTAATCGGTGAGTTCATCAGGATCTTTGCACGCAAACTGGAGCTGTATGTGGTCCATCGCTCCATGCACGCAGCTACATCTGCCGCTGCAGGACTGCGTGAATTACTGTGACTTTCACCAAAACTTTCACGGGAGCATGGGACGTGAGTCATCAGATGTGGTGATGCGTGTATACCTGTACCCGAAAGGATCATGAAAAAGCACATTCATGTGAGGAACTAGTACTAATTCAACATGCCAGCAAGACTAGTCATTGCAACCTAATCTTTCCTCTGGCCCTCACATAAAACAAGAGCCACCCATCCACCTGATGCCCAGAACATATGGTGAATTTTATTGCACCCTGAAATGTACATGTCCCAACTGATGAATAATGATCCTGCACACCCGAGGCCCACGCCCAACCTGTCCATACCCTTCTACTTCCAGCTACCTGTGTGCTACACGGTGCAGCTGCACGAATGAAGGAATTTAGCCTCAACACGTCCGGGGAAAAAATGCCCTAGGGAGCGGAATCCGATGGGGATGTGCTATATAGTTTGCTCACTGCCTATGCGATACACGTGTCTTGCTGCGTTCTAGATCTAGTCCACACTCCACACTTCCCTCCCCTGCGTGCTTAGTGTTCACGATGGCACGAGCTCTCGATCTCACCTCTGTTGGTGCTGCGGCCGGCCTCACGCCGCCGTGGCTCATGGTGCTCGGCTTGGCCCTGGTCTCCGTATGGGCCATCTCGCTCGCCGTCTTCCTCTGCGGCCACAGCTCGGAGAAGGAAGCTGGCAGTGACGACGTGCAGAAGAAGGCGAAGAAGGCCAAGGCCGAGGCCACGTCTTCGTCGCCCAGTTCTAGCAACGCTACGACTTCGTCGGCCAGTTCCAGCAACGCTACTGGCGCCCTCTTTTTGGCCGCTGCTGTAGCTGGAGCTACTGCTGCCAGCAGCAGCAGCGGCGGTGGCGCCTGCTGCTGCGGCGGCGGAGGTGGTTGGGGCGGCGGGGGTTGCGGTGGAGGCGGCGGTGGTGGCTGCTAGTGGTGGTCGCATCGAAACTCTGAAGCGTCTTATTGCTCCCTTTGCTTAGTTGCGGTCGTGTTTTCTGGTTCTGTTAGCTTGATGTGATGGAGCAGCTAGTATAAGTGTCCGAGGGCTCCCAAAAGGGGTGCTTCGATTAGCTTTGGTTGCAGAGAAGGTGGCCGTTGTTCGATTCTCATGTACTGCTTTTTAATGGTTATCTATAGTACTTATCATCATTAAGCGTTTAATGCTCCCGAGTTCATTATCTTGGCTCCCTGTTCCAGATATCTTTTGAACACTGAATCTGTCATATAGTTTGTTAAACACATCCGATCCGCGACTATATATCATTGGATACTTGGGGAAGAGAGTTTTGTGATATATGACCTGTAAATAAATGGTGTTTTTTTACGCACTCCATCATATGGTTATGCACCTATGCGATCTCAAGAACTTGCCTGACCAGGTGAGTACTGTTAGCTGTTTGATTTGAGGTGCTGCTTTTTTTTTTTTTTATCAAGTCTATGATTATTCTTTTCCATCACACTCTTGATGTATGCGGATTACGCTAGACCTGAGTGTGATGGTGATTGGTGAACACTAGACTTAATGCTATTTTTCAGTAAAAATGGCCATTTCGTCACTGGTTCTCTGTCGTGTAATGCTCTCATGTTTTGGTTTCTGCAACGATCTCAAAACCCAATGGCATATACAACATACACTGCACGCTCTGCCACACTGTAGGACGGTGCATGTGAATCACTGTGGCTTGCACCAAAATGTTCTTGAAACGTGAGGCTGCAGTAGATGATGTTTGCGGACCTGTATTTGGAAGGATGACAGGCACATTCATGCGAGGACAAAGCTGCTAATTCAATATTGGATGGAAGCAATAACGATCATAGCAACCTTATCTTTCCTTCGCACCTCACAGGCAATTATCACCCCCACTCGCCAAGAACTACATAGCAACCTTATCTTTCCTTCCCGCATGACATGCAATTAAGCTAGCTAGCGCACCCACCCGCCAAGAACAAGGGAAATTTATAGGAAACTGAAACACATTTCCGTTCATGGTTCAGTCTGTGTGACATATGAACACAGTGCAAAATAAGAAATCATGAAAAGTCAATGGACTGCTACCAGGTGAGACTGTACCACTCCTGTACCCAATGTTTTTCTGTATGAATGGAAAAATGATTAAGCAGGTTTGCTAGTGACACTATGCCAGAAATGGTCATCGAAGACACCATATTAGAGACGCGTTTTCTGTAAGCGTCTCTGGTAACAAATTAGAGACGCGTCGTAATAGAAAGCGTCTTTAATATCATGGCCCAAACCAAACGCGTCTGTGACATGACCCCATCAGAGACGCGTTTTAGTACAATCGCTTCTCTGATTACCTGGGATGTAATCAGAGACGCGTTTTCAACAAAACACGTCTCTGATCTTGTCATGTATTACATACGCATTTGAACGAACAGCGTCTCCGTTATTAGTGAAATCATCAGAGACGCGTTTACGTAAAACGCATCTCTGATCCACTCGTGTATTACAGACGCATTTTCAGAAATCCGCGTCTCTGTTAGACTCAAAATTATCAGAGACGCTTTTTGTTTAAAACGCGTCTCTGATCCGGTCAGGTATTACAGACGCGTTTGAACAAACCGCGTCTCCTTTTTTGTGAAAACATTTGAGACACGCTTTAATTGAACCGCGTCTGTGATATATTTAACATGTGAAACTAAAAGAGCAGCATATTTAACATACCACCAAACAGAGCAAATTCAATCTCACCACATTCAATCTCAATGATTTATATGCAACGAGAAATCACCAATGAAATTTTAGCAGCAGGATGAACCCTTTCTTAAAGGCAACGTATCCTATGAGAACCAGGTTCGTGTGAGAACTATGAGAACTCCAATCTGAGCCACATGATTTTGATCTAATGGGGCGCATGAATTCAGGTGGAAGGGGGGATTTGCAAAATCACCGTCTACTTAATCATACTTTTGCAAATTCCCCCTCCCACCTCTCCCTATGCGCTCTCCTTGGATCAAGATCATGTGGCCTAGATTGAAGTTCTCATAGTTCTCACACGAATCTGGTTCTCATAGGATACGTTGCCTTTCTTAAATTCTTAAACTAAAACAGCAGCATATCTCAACATAACACAAGAGCAAATTCATGACCATCAAGTTTCTCGGCATCAGCCAGGCGACAAGGTCCAACAGATAATATGGCTACTAATTAATAGTCTTGCAGCCACAACAGTTGAGATAAGATTAAATAGCTGCTAAACATTAGTACTGTTTGCAGCGACATTAGTTACAGGACACATCCAAAAGAGAACACTCAATAAATCTGGTTGAAGTTTCCACCATCCTCAGGGTCAAACTCGCGGAGGCTGAGACGGTTGACACGCTTGAAGACAACCCTCTCGCTCCACCACTGCCAGCAATGTCCATGAAGCTTTTCAACATCTGCAGCAGACTGCACCCTAACAAACAGAAGGTTTCCATTGTGATCTGCGACAACACGGAAGTTAATGTGGTTCAGGACGTGCTTGACAACAACAGCAGTGGTCCAGGCACGGTCACGGAAGTCCTGGAAGACATATGCAGCAAGAATCCTGTCCTGAGGTCCATGGCAAACTCCAAGTTGCCCAGCGACAACCCTGGACACCGAAAGGTTCTCATAAGGCTCACCAAAGCCCTCCATTGTCCTGAAATGAAGAATAAAGCACATGAAAATCTTTATTGCATAGACGATTATCAAAGAAAACACAGCTGCCAATCAGTGAAAAAATGATGGAGGGTTTATTTGTCATGCTATTTGTAAACAGGTTCCAACAGGTTCCTGGTATGCTATCTGTAAACAGGTTCAATCATGTTTATTTGTCATGTCACCATCAGGCAGACAAGCAACAAAGTTTTGTTCTGCAATTCCTAGAGCTGAGGTTGAACAGTTTATGTACATTTGTCAATGAATTACATTTGATGCAATGCAATCAACTACACCTTTTGTAGAAATCTAGCACAGATAAAAGGGGAGAGAAAGACAACTGAAAAGATTCAATTTTCGGCCCAGTCACATTCCAAGGCCCAGGATGGCATGTATATTTCACATTCCAAGGAGCAGCCGTCGCCACCTCGCCATCCTCTCCCCTCTCGCTAGGGTTCCTCGTCGACGCCGCCAGATCCCCCGTCGACGTCGACGCCGCAAGATCCCTCATCGACGTCGACGCCTCCCCGCGGCGACGGCCGGCTTCCTCGGCGCCGACGAAGACAACCACCTAGCTTCCTCGGCGACGACCACCCCGACCGGCTTCCTCGCGGTGACGACGACGACCCGGTCGGCATCTGCACCGGCGATGACGACCCGTCTCGGCTTCCTCGCCGGCGACAACAACAACTACCCGGTCGGCTTCCTCGACGACGACCACCCCGGCTGGCTTCCTCGCGGCGACGACGACGACCCGACTTGGCTTCCTCAGCTTCGACCGCCCCGCTCGCCTTCCTCGCTCAGCTTCGACCTACCCGGCTTCCAAGAAGTGCCGTGCCGTGCCGCCCCGCGCCGCCCCCCTCTCCATCGCGACCGCCATCCTCGTCCACCCCTTCATTCGCTGGTAATAAGGAATGGCTCTCCATCTTGCAATCTGCGTGATCCTTACCATTGCTGGTGTTGCTAGGGCTTGTGTTAACATTGATTTGTGCCTGTGCCTAGGGCTTGTGTTTGGGATAATTTCCATTGCTGGTGTTGATGCTTGTGATCGTTAGGACCATGATTGTGATCTTTAGGATTCTAATGCGCCAATTTTAGGCTTCCAGTAGTGCTTTATTGGTTGATTAGAGCTTTGAGCACTCAAGTGATTGGCATTTAGGGTTTGTTGATGAAATCATTTTTGTTGAATGTTAATTAGTATAATGCTTGCACTTGGATAAAACAATTATACCATTTCACTTGACAATACGTGTTTTCTTTGTAAGCATCATTTGCTTCATTAGATATTTGCATGACTAGGGCGTGATATGTCATGCTTCTGATTTATCTTTTAAAACATATTTGCCGCTGACATGAAACGTATAAAGGTAAACTCGAGTCATGCTGCAATTTTTACTCTACATGCTGCCTTGCTCTACATGAAACATATTTGCCGCTGACATGAAACCCTAGGAAAAATAACTATTAACAACAACTTGAGCCTTGCTCCAATTTTTTACTCTACATGCTGCATGTTGTGATATATCTTTTTTCCTTTGCAATTTTATAGGTTGCCGCCTTGTAAATTTAACTGAAACACGTGCTGATAGAGCAAGAGCTGCACCTGTCCTATAATATAAGTAAGAAACTAGTTACTACCTGCAACTTATTTCAATTCACTGAAGCTAAATTAGGACCATGGCATTGGCTGAAATAAACTAGCATGCATGTCAGTGGGTTAGATCAAAATTTTATGCAAAACCATAAAAGTAGCCTGACCAGAGCTTGTTGTGCCTCATAGATCAGATGTCATTGTCATCTAAAAATGAGTTCCTTAAGACATTTGTAGTGCTGATCTTGTTGAGTTTTTTTTTGTAGCGAATTCAGCATGATAACAGTAGACTTGGATATATTTAACTGTAGACATTATTTTGCACCTGCTTTCAGGCAGACATTTGTTATGCAGGAAGAGCTTACTTGAAGACAGGCTTCAGAATTTGTCTCATGCAAGTGTAGTCCCTAAAGCAGGTCAGTTTGCATTCGCTTTTCAGTTATAGTAAGGTTCGATATCAATTATGCGATATTATCATCTCTGCTTGTATGAACAAAAAGCTAGAAGTGTTAGAAATTTCCATCAGATGGTAAAATTACCTAGCACCTATAATTCTCCATGTTGATTTCATGTTTGTGCCTAGCGCAGTAGCGCTTGCTATTTCAGCTGCATCTGGTTCTGTCAGGTAGGTTACAAGCAAGCTAGGACAAGGAGATTGGCGTGTTTTTCATTCTGTTGCATGCATGCATGAATAATTAATTATTGAAATGTTGCCTTGTGTTAGCTACTTAACTCAGTTAATGGACGCTCTCTAGATTTTCTTTTTCCTGTACCGATTAGCCATGTTAACTCATTGATACTTTTACATAGGCTCTGTTCATGATATAACTTGATGGTCCTCACTCTGTTGTCTGCAGGAAGAGTAGAGTCTATATACGAAGAATTGCTTCGCCTAGTCGAAATGGTAAAGATTACTTAGCACATTTGTATTTAACAATGATTCTGCGTGTTTGCAGAAAGCATGCATGTTGTGTTTGCTTCCTTTTAATGAATGAAAAATGTCTATGAAGTCAATTTTATTTGGTGTGGCCAATTGTGCACAGGAAAGCCTACGTTACACATTTGGACAACCAATGCTGTCCCTTGCTAAGCTTGAGGGCGTCGGACCTGCAACAGCTGCTCTGCATAGTCACTATTTGGCAGCTTGTTCAGCAAATCAGAATAATGCGATTGCTGCCATGTACAAGTGTAGCCATTTTCTGCGTTCAGAGAACTCGGAGTGTTTCCTTATGGGATTCCCTGATTTATATGACCTCCTCAAGCTTGATGGATTAGATATATCACTTGTACGCTGTTACACCCTGTAAGTTGCAATTCCTCTTGTACTGAGTTAGACACCTGTTTTGTTCTTGTAGACTAGTACCCTGTCTGCACAACTAGCTCTGCTCTGCAGAGTTAATGGTTAGATTTCAATGATAATGGTCTGCACAACATGCATGCTTTGTAGATGGCTGTTGCTGTTCAGGTTCATGTGTTGCCACTTGGCATTTATTTGCAAAAACAAGTACTCTGGATTTTAGTATGATATTTGGCTCATGTGACAACACCTGACTCATTATCTTGTATTTTGCTGCTGGAAATTGACTTCAACTTTAAATATATATTTTTCTGTTATGCTATTTGGCCATCTATTATTCTATTTCTTTGATTGTTCTGATAATGAACTGCCATACAAAGTTATTGATTCATGGTTATTTATATCATGTTAACTAGGTCCATGTCTTTGGAAGGCAGGGCAAGGGCCTTGCCTGTTGGCTTCCTTGATCCTCAGATCATGGCTTTGCCTACACTGCACCTCGACAAGTCTTATGTGGTGGAATATGTGAGAAAGGCCTTGCATCACTTTGCAAAGGAGGACTGCATCATGTTTGCCCATTTCGCAGGTGACCACTGGATTCTAGTTGCAGTCATTCCAAAGTGGAAGAAGGTCTTGTACTTTGATTCTATCATGTCGAGACAGCGTGATCATAGCTTGTTGAAAAGTGTGCTTGATGAGTGAGTTGTTTACTAACTACCAGCTATTTCCTTGACAAATTTAGCCTAAACGATGTTACTACCTATGCTTTAGGGGCTGATTATATTCCTGTGCCTCTGACAAATTAGGGGCTGATTATATTCCTGTGCCTCTGACAAATTACTTCTATATTGGAGGGATTTTTGTGTTGAACTTTACCTATGCTTTGTTGTTGCTGTGATTTATATGTTCATCTACTAGTACTGTTGAGTTTGTTGAACTCCCTAGGCTGACTTTTTGTTATATTTTCTCAAATTACACAGGAATTCAAAGTGATGAAAACTCCCCTCAGCGAAGATGTGTTGTGTAGCATTCGAGAAAAGATCGCCTCCGTCTTAGTCTCCCAGGTGATAGATGAGAATGGGGAGTTCCATTGTCGCCTGTGATGTTATTGCTGGCTGTAATTTTCATTTTATTGCTCTTTGTGATATTCATGTTATTGCTTGTCAACCTGAGATGTTTATCTGTGAGAAGAATTTGTGTATGTGTGAAAAGAACCTGTGTACTGGCCTGAGATGTGTATTTGTGTATCTCAGATGATTATATTTGTTGAAGTAGTTATATCTGGTTGTGAATCTGTATTGTGACCTGATAGTGTTGATTTTGTCCTGTGCACGTGCTGATTGCAATTCCACCAGCTGCTGATTGCAATCCCAAACGACTGAAGCCGTAGATGCTATACGATTAAAAAAAAGTATGACGATTTGAGACGCGTCTCACACCAGCCGCGTCTCAGGCACTGCCGCATTGGAGACGCGTGTTTCTCAACGCGCGTCTCGGAAATAATAATACTGGAGACGCGTTTATATAATCCGCGTCTCTGAAACCAGACTTTCGGAGACGCGTTTCAACAATTTGCGTATCTGAAATAAAAAATTCAGAGACGCGTTACAACAATCCGCGTCCTTTGAAACTAGCAGATCAGAGACCCGTTTCAACAATCCGCGTCTCTGAACCCATAAGATCAAAGACGCGTTGGAACAAGCCGCGTCTCTGAAACCGTAAGATCAGAGACGCGTTTTAAGGAGCCCCGTCTCTGTTGACAGATATTTGAGACACGTTGTACTAGGCCGCGTGTGAGTATGTCCACATTGGAGACGCGTTTTAATAAGCCGCGTCTCTGATAAGTTGGTATTTAGAGACGCGTTTTGTTAACACGCGTCTCTGATAAGTTTACATTAGAGACACGGAAATACGCATCTCTGTTAACTTGTCATTAGAGACGAAAATTCTCAGACGCAAAAAAATCGCGTCTCTAATGAGGCTTGAGCCGCGTCTGTAATTAACTTTTCTGGCATAGTGTGAATTCACCTTGTTGAACTGTGGTTAATTCAGTGGCGAGTGGCTTTTGTTGGGTGTTATAGCTTGTTGGCTTCGGCCATGGAACTCGACTCTCACAGTTATTGGGCTTCTTCCAGGTTCTATGCACTGGGCTAAGTTAAGATCTTTCGCGTACTAAATTGATCAAGCTCGAGAACGTGTATCTGATGTTGCATGATCGATCTATCCAACCATACTTCTGTTTGAATTTTAGATGCATATTTGATGATGCTACCGTGTTTGGTTCTCAATTGAGCTAGATTCGAGGGGGCCGTCTATGCACGTAACGCGACTTGTTTCAGCTGAAATTGGCGAGTGATTTCCCGTTTGCTCGCCCTCTCTCTCTCTCTCTCTCTCTCTCTCTCTCTCTCTCTCTCTCTCTCTCTCTCTCTCTCTCTCATGATGTGACTCAAGGGTCGTTTGCATGAGCTACGTGCTACGGATATTCATGCTGACGCCATATAATACGTCCCTCGATGCCATCACGAATGAACGATACATCCCTGTTCGTCCAGCAAGGGCAGCTCCACCGCGAGGACGTGTATCGGCTACGGCTCTGCCAGTCTCTGTTTGTTCATTCACGACAATTCGTGCGATCCAGATAAGCTGAGCTGTCGACTTTGTGACAAAACAGGGCCAGTTACAAATACGTAAAAGGCTAAATCTTTGACTTAGTGATCACAAGTTGAACACGAACCTTGAATCATGCAATAATTTCCTTCGACGACCGACTGCAAATTCAAACCATTGGAAAAGGAACGTAGGAACAAGGAGGTGAAATCCTAGTATTAGAAAGATGTGGATAAAGGGTTCAGCTGGTAAATTCGAGTGTGTGTTATTCTATTTTCGCAAATGTATCTATAGGATACTAGCTATATAAACGTGACGTAGTTTCGAGGACATTGTACAATGTGATTTTAGGAACAAGGCGCTGTAAATTCTTAACCGATAGGCCAGTCTTGGCCTAGCGGTTCGATTCCCAGTGGGGACGAATTTATGGTTCGGGTTAAAAAATCCCTCGCCTCTCCCCAAGTCCCAAAGCACATGATTAAGAGACCCATCGCCTCTCACACGGTGTGCGGCTCCTGATGTAAGGGTGGAGAGGGGGGTTTTCTCGGCCTGCGTGAGAAGGTCTTCTTCTTAACAAAATGCCGCAGGGCGGCTTGCCCCTCACAAGTCGAGTGTTTTTTACAACACACTCTAGCTTGAAGGAAAAAGAAGAAGCTATATGCAACATAAATTATATTGAAACTATACAGTTCTATGACTCATTTAAATTTAATTTCAAAAATTTTATCTACATTTTTAATGTTTTGACCTAGCTATCTAGTTATAAATGGAGGGACCGCGTTCGCTCTCAAGGCTAGAAATTACCACATTAATGAGAGTTAAAAAAGAAAGAAAAATTAGTCAGCACAACTATTATGAAAATATCAGTGAAAAATACCCTCCACGTGTTTAAAAATTACCACCCCTATCATTGTGAAAAAATAGTCTAAAATATCTTCAATAAAATTTAATAACTACCCCCGCTATCATTATTAAAAAAATTAGTCCTAATCTTTCTATTAACAATATTTGGACAAGAAACGGAGTGCCACATTCACTCTCAAGGGTTAGAAATTACCACATCAATAAGAGAAAACAAAGGAACAAAATTACCCATCACTACCATTATGAAAATATTAGTCCAAAATGCCCTTCACATGTTTTAGAAATGACTCACCACTGCCATTGTGAAAAAAATAGTCTAAAATACATTCAGTAGAATTTAATAACTTCCACTGCTGCCATTATTAGAAATATGTTCAAGATACCCTTCACATAGTTTAAAAATTACTGACCATTTTATTATTTCAAAAACAACCACCATTGGCATTAGAAAAAATAGTTGTGATACCTATAGATAAATTTATAAATTACAAACTATAGTCGTTATGAAAATAATTAATCAACTAGAAATAATAGTGGCAAAAATAGTGATATTAAGACAATAGTAGATTAGTGAGGCATTCCATATAACACAGCATTAGACATGCAAATACGTGGACTGCCATACTGGTTTTGCTAATAAACTCAAGTTCTTTTTAATATTAGATCTCGTGTATGTCACTTGAGTACGACAGTTTTAAGTTTCAACTGCCCTCAGGTACCAGGAACTTTCTTGTTTTAATTCGTTACCCTCTTCTCTAGAATACAGAGAAAGAACGGATCCGTTGGAACTTGAGAACCACGCAGCCATCATCGTTGACCATGACACCGCCCTTAAGAACAATACAAAAAATAGAGCAACCACGTTCGCTCTTAGGGGCTGAAAATTACCGCATTAGAGATAAAGAAAAGAAAGTAAAATTGGTCACCACAACTATTATGAAAATATCAGTGCAAAATACCATTCACATGTTTGAAAATTTGATGTGAACTAGGGTTCCCGATCTTCCGAAAGGTTCAGATAAACAACGATTTGGCGGATAATTGACACAAATTGATCCGGCTTCCGAACAACACGTTCCGAGCCCCACAATCGCAGCACCACGTCTCCTATGGTTATCGACCGGCAATGCACGATCGACCTCGCCGAGAAGGCTAATCCTTACCTGCGAATCGAAGAACACAAGCAAGAACAAGAAAGAATGCAACCAAACTGCAGATATATGATTAAACTCGCAAGTTGGGGTCTCACAAACCGATGAACGGCGAAACTGTTCTTAACAGAATAATCTAAGCAAAACTCAACCCTAACTTAGGCGGCGGCTACTGATGATATAGGGATTAGGGGCGTGCAACACCTCTGGATGCGCCCCTAATGGGCTCCAACATGATATAAAGCCCAAAGGCCAAATTATGGTGGCGTAGCACCGAGACAGATTCTGGACATCAACTTGTTTTGAAGATTCCCGATGATTACAGACTAATTTTGACATGAGACCGGTGTCATTGGAAAGGTGATCAAATTATCCTTCTGAGCATATGTAGAACGTCCAAAACCGAGCCCGTATGCGACCTGGGTGACTTTTTAGTGCAGACTGCTCCTGGACTCCCAAACGGACTCGAAATCGACTTGGATTAGGCCTCTGACTTGACTTGTACGCCCTTGCTGGCCCTCCACGCCTCCAAGCACCTCTCTAGCTATCTCATCATCATCTCCATAGTTCCTAATAATAATTAAATCATTAGGTAGCATTTTATTTTAAAAATATGTAAAGAAGATATTATTTAAAACGAGCTCACCCGTAAATTCAATCGTCGCGCATGAGCTCTAGTGATTGGACTTTGCAGGTACAGCGGAGGAGTGTTGGTTGTATCCGATGGGAATCAACTGTTTAATTTCAGCACTAATACATGACTCAAAAATAGAAGTATCATGAACATTCACTAGTTGTGGCAAAGATATAAGTGAAGCATCAGTGCACAACTCCTCTTTATCACAAGGATCAGCAGGAAAATTAACTTGTGACAAAGGTAAATCAAGAGACGGTTCCACTAGATTTTGCTCTATATTAGCAAGATTAGTGGAAAAATTTAGCACATTAAGAGAGTTCTCACCATCAGTGTGTGTAGCACCATGAGCTTTACATTTGCTCTCAAGTTCAGCAAGAGTAGTAGGTGCATTATCAAATGATCGTGGACCTTCACATAAGGTTGAGAGCACATCATTTTCTTTCGCATCGTCCTCTTCTTTACGTTTATCGTGCAAGATATTAGCTCCAACAAGAGGCAAGGAAAAATGTTCCTCTTGTAACAATTCAAATTTAGATGAAAATGTTGCAACATTTGAAACAGCCCACTCTTTTCTAAAAGGTTCATTCTTTCTTCTCTCAAATCTTTCTAGATCAGCTTCAAAAATTTCAGCAGCAGTCATAGGTACAAGAGTAATTTTGCTACCTTTGTATTTAAACGAATATTTATTGGCAATCACATTGTGCATAACATTGTTTCTACAAATCCAAGGTTTACCTAGCATCAAATGACATGCTTGCATAGGTACTACGTCAAATTCTGCACTATCCTTGTAAGAACCAATAAAAAATTCAATGCGAGCAATGTCAGTTACCTTTATATTATCACAAGAATTTACCAATCGGATGTAGTGTGGACATGGGTGCCGCCGTGTGGTAAAGCCAAGCTTCTCAACCAACTCAGAACTTACAATGTTGCGGCTACTCTCACCATCAATGATCACACGACAACGTCCATTCTTCACAACAAAAAAAGTCTGAAACAAATTGTTCAATTGATTTTGCTCCGCCTTCTCCATTTGAGAACTCAGCACTTGTTGTGCTAGAGCTCTTAGCAACTCATCAATTTTAGTGACGTAATCTGTTATTGTTAGTAGAAAATAAAAAAAAAATACAAGAGTATATTTTCCTATCACTACCGTATATGTGGAAACTCTCCAAGCAAATAGAAGCATCTTACCAAGTTCTTACAAGATTCTTTACTAGCAAAGGCAAAGAATACCCTGGAGAGTGTGATACAGCGATTGCAAGTATTAAAACCGTGTTGTTCCGAAGAATATTTGTGGAGCTTGGTAAGCAAAATATATGAGTAGCAAGGAATAGCAAACTTCGAATTCAAAAATTACAAAGTTGAATAATAGTCCAAAGTACATGTCTATGTTGCTGGCCTAAAACATGTCGTCGCACCTAGACCAAGCAATGGAAAAAAATATCACAGTACCTCGGACTCAAAAAGGATGCAAGCACTCTGACTTCTTTATTTTTTTTGTGTTTCTCTTCTTTCTTTCTTTTTTTTAGGTGTGCCTCTTTTCTTTATTTTTTTTTATCTGCACCTTTTGCCTTTTTCCTTTTGTTTCAGTAGTGCCGCAAATAAAGACACAACATAGACGCGATGCAACCCTCCAAAACAAGCTGTCTGGTGCAACGTGCAAGTAACTAAAATATGTGGGGGCCACGGTTCAGCCAAGATTGGAAAGCACAATATCAAATTAGTAATTGACGCAAATTATGTGGCCACAGGCACCAGCCGAAGGATTAAAAAAATCTGGAACCGTGCACAACTCTAAGGAATTTTTATCCAGCAAAACGTGGAAACCTGAGCCTTCTTTCTTTTGTTTTATTCGAGCGGCACAATTTAGAAGTGACTCCAAGATAGAAGACAACCTAACTGGCCTTGCGCAAGAAAAAAAAATGATGTCCTGCTGCGCAAGGATAACAGGAGCGGGCACACAACTTAAACACACTAGGGAACTCGACCAGCAACACGATTTTAAGTATGGACGCAAACTCAACAAAGTAAACTGAAATAAAATTTGCAGCGGCACAAAGGGGATATAGGACAACGGAAGATGAACTAGTAAATATTTTTGTAGGGCAATATTCTGGACTCTAAGATGGAACGAATCATTCAAATAAACAAAGATAAGAGTGAACCTAACGGGATACCTGAAGCTCTGATTACCACTTGATGTGAACTCGGGTTCCTGATCTTCCAAAATGTTCAGATAAACAACGATTTGGCGGTGTCGACACCAGAATTTAGCATGGGGTTTCGTGTCTGTTGCAAGACGTGTGCGAGAGGAGACATGCTGCCAAGGAAATACATACACGGATTATGGAAGGAAATAGTTTCTTTATGTGAGAGATTAGCACCATAGCCGTAATATATTTTAATATTACTTAGCGTGTTGATTATGCTTGGAGTACAAGGGTGCACGAAGGAAGATACAAAGGATTCTAAGAAGATATGGCGTGGGAGATTAAAGAAAGAAATAATGGAGGAGATTACACCCTGACCGGACTATATTATATTATTTCTCTCGGTAATCAAGACTCCCAGTGCATATACGCAGAAGGAAAGCTATGAGAAGAATTAGGGAAGGAGATCAAGTTGCGTGCATGTATGGAAATGCAACAAATAAAATATTCTACCTGTTAGTTTAATTGGAAACCGATTTAGATTAGCATCCATCATGTGTACGTAGCTTGAGGGCCAAGTCCAACGTCCCTATAAATATAAAGGGACGTCGACCATTGTAAATCTATCTCTCGATCAATATACAACTACTCTTGGCGCATCGCCTCTTTATGACGGATTCACGTCTGATCTTCGCCGATGGCTCGGGGCTCCGGTTCTAGGCGAGGAGAACATGCGGATTCGTCCGGTGAGTGCGCTACGCTATAGCAGTTTGACTTGTCCTGTTGGAGCTAGCGCGCCCGCTAGTTATCCGGTAGTTCAGATCTGTTCTAGGTTGCTGTCCCGAGTATCGGCTAAGTAGGGTCGTTAGACCTCGTCCGATTCTTTGTCGAGATAGTTTGACTTGTCCTATTTCGACGCTCGGTCGATATTAGGGTTGTAACATGTTGAGATCTGGCTATTCGAGTCACGGTTAAGGTGCTTAGTTGATTAGATCTGCTCTTAGTGACTGGGTAGTCAGTTTGACTTGTCCTGTCTACTTCGCCTAGTCGACATGTCCTCGGCGAAACAGTTGCTAAAGGTTAGATTTCATTTGCCAAGTATCTGGGATCGGTAGTTGCTGATTGTACTTGTATCTGCCTGTCGTGTAGAACAGTTTGACGTGTCCTATTCTACTTCACTTAGTTGACGTGTCCTCGGCGAAGCGATCGTCAGATTATAGGTACAGTTAGTTGTTATTGGTTTAACCATTCTGTCAGGGTGTTTAGCTGGTAGTTTATCTTGTTTTTCAAGTGTTGTATCGGCCCAGCATTTTATTTCTATTAACTGTGGCCGATGTGATATCACCATGTATTTTTCGTTGTATCGGCTCGGCATTCTATTTCTATTAACCGGCCGATGCGACGTCACCTCATATCTTGTCAGTTGCGGGATCAAACTGACTGGCACGCCTCAAACCCCAAGGGTATGGTCCTGCACTGGAGTTAAGCAGATCTCCCAGGCCACGTATGTGCGGCGCACGAAGAAATCAGCTCCAGCGGCAGACGGTGATTTTTGCGTCAACAACAAGTCAAGTCGGAGGCCCAATCCAAGTCGACTTCGAGTCCGTTTCGGAGTCCAGGAGCAGTCTGCACTAAAAAGTCGCACAGGTCGCATACAGGCTCGGTTTTGGACGTTCTACATATGCACGGAAAGATAATTTGATCACCTTTCCAATGACACCGGTATCATGTCAAAATTAGTCCGGAGTCATCGGGAATCTTCAAAACAAGTTGACGTCCAGAATCTGTCTCGGTGCTGCGCCACCATAATTTGACCTTTGGGCTTTGTATCGTGTTGGAGCCCATTAGGGACGCATCCAGAGGTGTTGCATGCCCCTAAACCCTATATCATCAGTAGCCGCCGCCTAAGTTAGGGTTGGGTTTTGCTTAGATTATTCTATTAAGATTAGTTTCGCCGTTCATCGGTTTGTAAGACCCCAACTTGCGAGTTTAATCATATATCTGCAATTTGGTTGCATTCTCTCTTGTTTTTTTTTGTGTTCTTCAATTCGCAGGCAAGGATTAGCCTTCTCAGCGTGGTCCGGTCGACAACCAGAGGAGACGTGGTGCTGCGATTGCGGAGTTCGAAACGTGTTGTTCGGAAGCCGGATCGATTTGTGTCAATTCTCCGCCTGTTGACACCATAATTTGTACGCCCTTGCTGGCCCTCCACGCCTCCAAGCACCTCTCTAGCTCCCTCATCATCATCTACATGGTTCCTAATAATACTTAAATCATTAGGTAACATTTTATTCTTAAAAACATGTAAAGAAGACATTATTTGAAACGAGCTCACCCGTAAATTCAATCGTCGCGCATGAGCTCTAGTGATTGGACTTTGCAGGTACAAGGGAGGAGTGTTGGTTGTATCCGATAGTGTGATGTCCTTATCAAAATTACCACCAATACATTGTGAAAAAACAGCCTAAAATACCTTCAATAAAATTTAATAACTACCCACCACTACCATTATAAAAAAATTAGTCCTATCTTTCTATTAACAATATATGGCCAAGAAACCGAGTACCACGTTCACTCTCAGGGCTAGAAATTACCACATTAATCAGTGAAAAAAGAAACGAACCCACCAGTGCCATTATAAAAATATTAGTCCAACATGTCCTCCATATGTTTTAAAAATTACCCACCACTGCCATTGTGAAGAAAATAGTCTAAGACATTCAATAGAATTTAATAACTTCCACCATTGCCGTTATGAAAAAATAGTTGTGATACCTATAGATAAATTTATAAATTACATACTATTGTCGTTATGAAAATAATCAATTAGAAATAATAGTGGCAAATAGTGATTGTAAGACAATAGTAGATTAGTGAGGCATTCAATATAACACAACATTAGATGTGCAAATACGTGGACTGATATACTAGTTTTGCTAATAAGCTCAGGTTCTGTTTAATATATTCAATATAACACTTGAGTATGGCAGTTTTAAGTTTCAACTGCACTCAGGTACCAGGAATACAGAGAAGTACAAATCCGTAACCCGTTGGATCTTGAGAACCACGTAGCCATCATCGTTGACCATGACACCGCCCTAACAACAATACAATACGATATTTAACAGGTCCCGGTGATAGAACAGGGAAACAACCCAGATGTCGCCAGCTACAGCTTGATTGAGGATAAGTACCGACTCATGACTTTCAAAACGAAGAAAAAATCACGCGTATGTTAGTGGAGCTTCGTCTATATAATTGCGTGTTGAACGTTAAAAGGGCCCAGGGCCGGAGACTGGAACTTTTGAACCCGATGTGACTTTGTGCTAGTATATATTTAGCAACATCCCGCCTTTACGCGCCATCCTGCTTTGTTGAGTGTCCACGATGCCAAGAGCTCTCGCCTTCGGTGGTGCAACAGCAGCCGGCTTCGCCCCGCCGTGGCTCGCGGTGCTCGGCGTGGCCGTGGTCTCCGTCTGGGCCGTCTCGCTTGCCGTCCTCCTCTGCGGCCACAGCTCGGATAACAAAGCCAAGAGAAAGCCAGGAGCGATAGCTGGAGCGTCCAACATGATGTTCTTTGACACCACGTCAGGCGCAACAACCAGTGGAGGCTGCGGCGGAGGTGGCGGTGGCGGCGGTTGCGGTGGAGGCGGTGGCGGCGGTGGGGGCTGCAGAGGTGGCGGTGGCGGCGGTTGCGGTGGAGGCGGCGGCCGCGGTGGGGGTTGCGGAGGTGGCACCGGCGGTGGCAGCTAGAGGAATACCGAATATGTTTTTGCATAGATACAGCTGCAGAAAATAAATGGGTACACAAGTCCTGAAAGCCTGCTACACGGGCTATAGGCCTATAAAGTGATTATGTCTCCCCTTTATTTGTTGTTATTACATTATATTTTTAGTAGAGAAATTTGTTGGTATGTTTTCCAGTACTTTTTAAACTTTCTCCGCATGTAAGTGATGGTCTCTAATAAAGCTTCATCCATTTCTGGAATTCCAGCTTCCAAAGCCATTTTGACTTCCCAAATCTCGTGAAAATGCAGATTTGAAGTTGGATATAGTGTACCTGAGACAACATTAGTTGCATCACAGAAAACTTTCAATAATGCACCCACCAAACGGGCCTGTTTCCAATCCTCGGTACTTGGTTCAGTGGTATACTCCGGATCTTGCTTCGTAAGAGACTCAAAAGCTCTCTTGAACTCCATGGCATCCTCAACCATATGGTATGTTGAGTTCCAACGTGTGGAAACATCAACTTGAGGGCGTTTTTGGGCTGATATACCAAGCTGCTGAACAATTTCTTCAAATTTTTGCTTCCGAGACGGAGATCCTTGAACATACTTCACACTTTCCCGTATCTTTTCTATAATTGGTTTCAGGATTTCAAAACCAGCTTGGCAAATCAGATTCAGCACGTGAGCTGCACATCTTTGATGAAGCAATCTTCCCTTTCCAACTAACATTTGTTTCTCTTCTAAGTTCTTCTTCAGTAGCTTCATCATTCTATTGTTGTTGTGATGAGAGCTCCACAGTGAGTCCGCATAGCACTTGTTCCATCCCCACGCTTTGCTGTGATGAGAGCTCCACAGTGTTTGCATTGTCCTTTGACAACAACACCAGCCACACGGATCTTGATGAATTCATTCCAAGCTTTGGATCAGTATTTTCTGTCTTCCTCGCCATTTAAGAATCCGTCAACCATCTCGGCGTCATCTTCACTATCTGGACAGTCATCGTCAACATAGTCATCACCATAATCCCCGTACTCGCCACCATAATTCAAGTCATCGCCATCATATTCCTCCTCCTCGTTGTTCTCTTCATCAAGCATTCTAGTGGCATCGCTCATATCTGCAAAAAAAAAAAAAAAAAAAAAAAAAATTGATGCATGTGTCAACAGGGTAGCTATACAAAGTTGCAGCAAAAAAACCTGCATGTTGCTGCAACAAAAATAGCTATACAATGGACAAATAACTCACCAGGGTAGGTGCTCACAAGTGAGACGGGTGTGTGCATTCCTGCTGCTGGAGACCTCGTTGTATTAGAGTATCCTGGCCAGGGTCTTGTCACTCTGACATCTTGAGCACCAAGAGCACGAACAGGGTCTTGTCCATGGCGTTCCCCATTGTCAGCAGGATCAATTTCCATCTTCAAGAAATTAGTAGCTAATGTTAATTGCACTGGAAACAGTAACAGAAATTCCACAGAAACTTACGACTACCGGGGCCTAAAACAGGCAATGGTGAGATAGAAACAAGGGAAACTTGTTGCACATATGCAGATTATTAAACAAGCATCAGCCTATGTTGAATAATGAAAACAATGTGCTATGAAACAACACATGTACAGGTGATCAGTACTACTGGACAGTTCAGGGGAACACATTGTGGTAGAAATGTGCAGAAACACCAACGATAATCAGGATATATTAAGACAAAAACAGGTTGTCGTGTTCATTTATATCATCTTGTTTCTTTCTCCTATTACTTTGATTTATTTAGGCTTTCCCGTGGTACTACAAGATGAACAGACAATTGTCGAGTCCAAACTCTTTCATTCAAGATTGAATGAAACAACACATGTGAACAATACTACTGAAGAAGTTGCTAGTTCATAATTTGTATGTATAGTGACCTCAATCTGTATGTACTATCACGTCACAAAATGAACTGATGCAATCTGTATGAAGCGAACTGAATATGCTAGATCACACCCTAGCTTGCTGAGGCTGGAACGAACTTGAAGTCTTGAAGCAGACAAACGATGTCAATAATTGTTTTTGAATCAGCAATCAGTAAGAATAATTTGTACATAGATACCAGTATATGCATACTTGGCAGCGGACACAGAAATTGCGAGGCATAATTTGTCCTGACATTAATCACACTACAATCGGTCATGCATCAGTGCAGAGAATTTTAACGCAAAAGATTACATTGAATTGACACCATATGCGATGGCCACCGGTCGACGCACAAAGCACACGCAACAGAGGAATGGAAGGAAAGAAAGAAAGACGGGCAGGGAAGGGAGGAGGTTTCAAAGGCAAACCTTTTCCTACTGCCGGAGATGCGGAGCTTGTCGTCCTCGGCTTCAGCGGCAGCCGCCGGCGCCACCATCGCCCTGACGGCGACAACGCGCCCCGCTACACCGCGGACTAGACCCTCCCCGCCGCGCGGAAGCCGAATGCGTAGGCGACGGACGGCGGCCGGGACGGAGAGGCGGCGGCGGACGGGGTGAAAGAGGCGGACGGGTGGATCGATCCACCTGACCCTAAGGTTCGCTGGGACTCGAACCATTCGACCCTCGAAACGATCCGCGGATACCCAATGGAATATTTTCATGGGCCGGTTCACCGATCCACTGGGCCGAACCGAACCACGCCCATCCTGAGTATGTTAACTAGTGCTACTGGCTTGGTGTAAAATAATGGAGGGTTGCAGAGCAGGTGATGTTATATACATGCGTGTGATCAATCTTAATCTTTCTATAAAATGTTGCTTAACATTTACAGCAGCAGAAATGGCCATGCCACTGGTTCCACCATCAACCTTGCACTGACTTTTTGTAGCTGCAATCCATCTGGCCGAACCCCATATCTTTGTCCTGAGGCTTTTAGCGTCCTCTAGGACCCCTAATAGGTGAGTTCAGGATTTTAAACTGGAGCTTTATATGGTCCATTGTTGCTCCATTCACACGGCTAAGTCTACAGCTGCAGGACCATGTGAGATACTGTGACCTTCACCAAAACGTTCATGGGAGTATGGGACATGAGGCAGAAGATGGTGATGCACGTATACTTGTATCTGTGTATTCGGAAGAACATTACTAAAAGCACGTTCATGTGAGGATACACTACTAATTGAACGCGCCAGCAAGACTAGTCAGCAGTGCGGGAAGCGAGCCGTAGAGCATTATATTCATCGTAGGAAAGAAAATATTCCGAAATCTCTCGAAAAAATTGTAACCTCAGTGTATTATTAATCGCCGCTTTTCTGTCCAGAATTGAACTCACTGACACATCTTCATGATATGTACGTAAATTAGTATACAAAAAGAAGAGTAATGTATTACATACTGTGTGTATGGTGGGACAAGCGGCGACCCAGACATCCATTTTACATATCAAACATATTTAGCTGGCACAACACCTAATCACGCATTAACTTGCTCCTGATCAGGCACCTGGACATAGTCGGTCGCCGATGCCTCGGTGCTCCCCTTGCACTCGTAGTAGAACGCGGTCATGGCGCACACGGCGAACAGCTCCAGGGCGGCCGTTAGGACGGAGTACACAAGCCCCAGAAGCAGCCCCGACGCCACGTTGCTCAGGGCACACGTCTTGGCCAGCGCGTGCACCGGAGAGAAGACGGCGGCGATCGCGCCGATCACGGCGACGAAGAGCACGACGCGGCTCTTCCTGCCCTTCATCAGCCGCCACGCGTGCCCCACCGCGCCGGCGCCGCGGCACCCGGGCTCGGCCACCGCCACGACGACGCTGAGCCAGCAGAGGAAGGAGAAGTAGACGAGGAAGACGCAGGCGGCGAGGAGGACCACGGCCTCCGCGACGAGGAGCGCGTAGTAGTGCTTGTTGAGCGCGAGGAAGACGAGGAGCGCGACCAGTGCTGTCACGAGCGCGGCGTAGGCGATCTCCAGGGCGTACACGAAGGCGAGCGTCACGAGGGGACCCTTCAGCCCCGCCTTGGCTCTGCCGAGCAGCAAACCGAAGGTGTGCAGCAGCTCGCCGGAGTACGTGGCGACGGCGGCGAAGAGGAGGACGATCCGGACGATGGAGCCGACGACGACGGCGAGGAGACTGTAGGCCGCGCCGACCAGAAAGAGTTGTCGCGTGTCATTCTGGATCTCCGGGATCAGGTGCGCGAACTCCGGGCTTCCTGGTGTTGGAGTATAATTCATTTCCTTCTCACCGAAGCCATCTCGTGCATGCAAGTCAAAGTTGCATCAGCATGGGTGTTGCACTAGTCTCTAGAGTTGTCTAGGGTGCGTTCGACATTTTAAACCTAAAATTTAGAGGGGTCTAAAAAATTTTATTTTAAATAAAGTTTAATTACAAAATTAATTGTAGAACCTCCCTCTAAATCGCGAGACGAATTTAATGAGGGTAGTTAAGACATGATTAGATGATATTTACTATAGCATTACTGTAGCATCACTTTAGCAAAACATAAATTAATTAGGCTTATTAAATTCGTCCCGTAAAGATGTACCCATCTGTAAAAAGATTTTATCATTAAACTTTATTTAGTATTATTAAATAATAAAATTCTTTTTAGAGCTAAAGTTTAGAGGGGTCTAAAGAGAACACCGAACGCACTCCTAGTGTTTGCAGCATTGCCTCCAAAGTCAAGACGTCTAGCAGCTGGTCTGCAGAAGTAGCAGTAGATATTTTTTATTTTGTGGTTCATGTACTGGTTATGAGAGTGTTCTCGAGTCATCCCGTAGTATGTGCAAAGTAAATATCTGTTGTAAGTCGGTAGAAATATTCTAGAGTCCTCCAGCTCCATGCGTGAGTAAAAATCAGAGTAGCAAGGTCGGTGGTACAGGCCTATAAATAGACTTGTAACTCAGCTATGTGTGAATGTATGACTTTGTTGAAGAAAAAGAATGGCAGCAGCTAGCTAGTACGCTCCTCTGATCTCACTCTGTTTTGATCGTGCCTCTGCTCTAGCTCTCCAACTGACCAAGGAAGAAAACAGGGTGCTCGGTAGCACCAACACCTGGGTCAGTGCCGTTGAGAGCCGTGGCGTCGAGGCTCAACTTGTCGGCGAGCGGCTGGACGGCGAGGTCGTTGCCAAGGAGGAGGAGCGAGGTGGAGGCAGCTGCGAGGACAAAGACAGCTGCAAACAGCTTCCGGTTGCGCGTTGGGAGGAGCGCACCTTCCTTTAAGAAGTTGAAGCATGATGGTGTCGAGGCCATTGCTGGAGGAATTTTTTTTTAAAATAATATTATTTTAATGATTAATTGCAGATCTGGGGGCCGATCTGAAAAAATTGCAAACTTAGGTGCCTGTCGGTCACCCAGTGACCAATTGGTCACTGGACGACCGACAGCCCTCGTGGCAGCTGATTTGGAAGCTGAGGTGGCTGGGACGGGAACCTATCGGTAACTGGGTGACCGATAGGTGGTATCGGGGATCGATAGGGCCCTATCGGTCACCCAACTACCGATAGGTCACTTCTAATTTGAAATTTAATTTTTTTTGAAAATTTGAAAAAATTGAAACAAAAAATATGTAAAAAAAAAATTAGACGTCATTTGGAAACCATTTGTGAAAACCATACACGAATTGGAGTTCGTTTGATGGGTCAAATAATTAACGAAAGATTCATGAATACGAACTCAGAACCGGCAGCCACAAATCTTCAATCTTTAATTCCCGCTTCTCTGGTTATTTTCTGTTCGATTCCTCGCACACAGAGCTTCCTCGCATCCCTAGTCATCCATTTGAGTCATCTTAGGAGCAAATCCATCACCCAAATCGACGAATTTTGAGATTTGTGGCTGCCGGTTCTGAGTTCGTATTCATGAATCTTCCGTTAATTATTTGACCCATCAAACGAACTTCAATTCGTGTATGGTTTTCACAAATGGTCTCCAAATGACGTCTAGTTTTTTTACATATTTTTTGTTTCAATTTTTTCAAATTTTCAAAAAAATCAAATTTCAAATTAGAAGGGACCTATCGGTAGTTGTGTGACCGATAGGCCCCTATCGGGTCTCGGGCTACCGATAGGTGCCTGTCGGGCGTTGGATCGCCGACAGGTCCTACGTGGCTGTCCTCCGGCCTCCGAGTGCTGTCGTGGACTGCTGCCGAACACCTATCGGTTACCGGACGACCGATAGGTCCTCTGTCGGTCCTCCAGTTACCGACAGCTACCTATTTTTGCAATTTTTGACAAACGTACCCCAGTTTTGCAATTTTTAATTAAAAATATATTATTTTAAAAAAAAATTCTTGCTGGAGTGGGTTACAGAGACGGGACCACCTGTCTCTTTCTTTTCTGAAGTTTTGCACTCACGCGGTCCTTATTAAGATGGTCGTGCGTACCAAGACTTTTGTTTTTCCAGCACAAAACTACTACTTATCATCTTCTCTACAATTCAGTAAAATACTAGTCATAATGATTGACAACATCATACATGCGGGTTGCGTGCTTTGCCACGCAACGCGGGGTTTACCAGGTCCGCATGGTTTGGAACAAGCAAAGTACTTACCCAGAGAGAAGGGCGACTACGGAACGGCCAGCTGACGAGAAGAATCTGGTGACACCTGCTGCTATATATATTTTTATACAGGACGGCTCTGGGTTCACAGCAAATCGCAATGTCAAGAGCACTCCTCTCCGTCTCCGACTCTGGCGGCTCCGGCCCGTCGCTGGGTGTGGTGCTCGCCATAGTCCTGCCCTGCTTCTTTGCCATCGTGGTCCTCGCCCTCCTCTGCCGGCTCTGCAGCCTCGGCTCCGGCGGGACGGGAGGGGCAAGATCCCACGGTGGATTTCATGCTTCCCACGGTGGATTTCATGCTTCCCACGGAGGCTTCCATGCTTCCAATGCTGGTACAGATGCAGCCATGTTTGCGGCCATGTCAGGTGCCACAACGACAGCTGCTGCTAGCGGTTGCGGTGACGGCGGCGGCGGCGGTGGCTTTGGAGGTGGCGGCGGCGGCGGCGGTGGCTGCTAGAGGATGTCGCGGCTCACACCGAGTCGGTCGTCATGCAGCTGTAGTTGCAGTGCATATATGGCTGCTGGGCGGCGATCATGGATTAATCGTAGTAACGAACGAATGGTCTCTGTATATTTTACGGGTCCTTGTCATTATCTGAAAATTATTATGGGCCCATGTAGTTAGCTATTGACGCGGTGTCAGGTTATCTGGTGTCGTTATCAGGATGACGTATATATTTTCTGAAATGGATTTTTTTTCTTCGAATGAATAAGGTTGATGTTGTATAATGGATGAACTACGAGAGCAGAGTGTTCTCGTGTTGTTACATACAGCATGTATGCAAGATCTGTTAACAGATGTCTCCCAGAGCATTTGACTGTTATGAGCATCAAGAATGGCCAAGCCACATTCTCCTGTCAAATCAAAAGGTTAAGCGGTCAGGTCAAGATATCTCGAAGGTGACATGTAGTATATACATGGAACGAAACCTAGTATATAACAATGAATTGTGTTTGATGTCACTGCTCATTTTATACTGAACAACTAGGATGGCGACCCGCACATACATGCCTCAAGTCTACGTAATGTTGTCAAGAATGGATCAGTCGTACAAGAAGCCTTTTTCCCAACCTCACACCTCCAGGCGCTTGCCTCCCCACTCTCTGACCACTGCCCACTAATCTTGCAGGGTGACACACAATTAAGAAAATGTCTCCATGGTCATTGGTTCCATCAAAGTGTGCACTGGACTTTTTGATTTCTGCAAAGATCTGAAACTCCCATTTGTGTTGTTGCTCATGACATGAGGCTCAGGGTCCATGCACACAACACAGCACACCTGCCACTGCAACTGAAGAGCGGTGCATGTGGATCATCAGTGTGTTACGTTGTGTCCAAAATGTTCTAGTCCAAGAACTTGCGAGCTTCTTATCTGGTGATATTAGTTTGTTTGTATGTGAGGCCCTGATGTAATGAAACAAAATCTTCGAGTTCAGATCAAGCAGGAAGCATGGGAGCTGCATGTTAATTAGCCGAAGATCAACTTGCTATAGCTTATTATCTATAGCTGTTTCCTGAGCATGTGAGTACTGTTAGCTGTTTGATTTGAGGTACTGCTTTTTTTTTTCAAGTCTAGTGTTAATGTTCTATTTTGAGTAAGAATGGCCATGTTGTCACTGGTTCACCATCAAGTGTGATGCTGTGTCCGTTTTGGTTCATGCAACGATTTGAAAACCCAATTGCACACAACGTACAGTACCTGCCACACTGCAGCCTCACCCAATTGCATGTGAATGCCTGGGGCTTGCACAGTTGCACCAAAATGTTCTTTGAACGTGATGCTGCAACAGATGATGTGTGCGGACCTGTTTTTGGAAGTATGAAAGGCACATTCACGCGAGGACAAAGCTCCTAATTCAACATTTCATGGCAGCAATAATGGTCATAGCAACCTTATATCTTTCCTTCGCACCTCACATGCAATTAAGCTAGCGCCCCCACCCAGTGCCAAGAACAAGGAAATTTATATGGGACACCAAACCACATTTCCATTCATAGTTCGGTCGGTGTGACATAACCAATATATGCCACTGACAGTGCAAAATAAGAAATTATGAAAAACTGCAATAGATGATACCAGAGATATCAGCCACTGTACCAACCCGTCACCCAATTTTTTTTTGAAAAATGATTAAGCATCCTTTGCTAGTGAATTCGCCTCGTCAAAATGCGGTTAATTGAGTGGCATGTAGTGGCTTTGTTGTGTGTTACTGTAGCTTGTTTCGGCTTCGGCCTTGGAAGTCGACTCTCACAGTTACTGGGCTGCTTACGGATTTACCCGTTTTAGGCACTGAGCTAAGCTTATCTTTGCGTACGTACTGAATTGATTGGACTAGCAACGAGTGGGCCGTCTGCCCGTCTATATGCGTGTTTGTCTTGAAAGAGCAAAAAGGAATTGATTGAACAAGCCATTGCCTTTACTGCACATCTAACGGTCTCCAACTCCAAACACTCGCCTCTGCAAACTGTTCTAATAATCGAAGCTGTTTTGCAAAGACAGTTCATCAACAACCAGATATCTGGCACATACCACGTACTCGATGCCATCGCGGACGACTACGACACATCATGCCAGCTCGTCCACCAAGCATTCTACCAAAATATGGAGTACAAGTTGAACACTACAGTTGATCTCTGACGACGGCCACTTATTAATAAACAGTATCTACAGTTAATAAATGGCCACAGCTTTACTCAAGCGAAATGCAACAGTTTTCTTCTGACGACGGCCTGTAAACTCAAACCTTGGAGAAAAGAACGTAGGAGCCGGCCAGGACGGAATATGCTGAAAAGATATGGGTAAATGATTCAGTTGGTAAAATCGAGTGTGCTATTCCATTTTTGTCTTTGTTATGCAACTGTAGTCCTTATGATGTGAACTACTTGTATATCTAATTAGTTGAAAGTTTAACCTGTCTGGCGTAACGTAGTCTCTTTGAGTCTTTATTCATTTTCTTCCTCTTTTGCTGATCATTTCACGCGCCATGCTTGCACTAAAATGTAATGCCTTCAAGCCTTTTCATGTCTAGTAAAAAGTCACGTTCAGGTGGGCGTTCTCTGCACACAATTGTTTCGTGTAAAAACTGCAGGACGTATTGTTTATTTAGCTCTGTAACGAAAAAACTCTGTGATCAAAAGACTACATGTTATAAGCTCAGGTTCTTTTTTTTTTACACTTGATCTCGTGTATTTCGCTTGAGTAAAGCAATTTCAAGCATCACCAAACTTAAAAAAAGGTGATGTAAAGCAAATATCAAGCGCCAAGCATTCTACTCATATTTGATGAAAATCTCCATATTTTGGTTTCTAACTTCTACAAGCCCACATCATTGGTCCCCTCGCTATCACTATCGAATCTAGCAAGTACCTCCTGAGATCACGCATGAAGGAGTTCGATTTCTTTCTTCTGCGTGTGGTTGCTTAGAATACAAAGTACAAATCTCTCTAGAAATAAGTATCTGAGCTCAAAGACCCTCTCACAAGTTGAGACCAAAAGAAATGATTCACATTTCTGGAAAGGTCTCATAAAAATCAAAAATCAAGTACTAGAATGTGAATCCTTCAAGATTAATGATGGAACACAGGCTAGATTCTGGGAGGACACATGGGCTGCTTCGCAACCTTTCAAAAACATCTATCCGGGCCTCTATAACATTGCAAATTACCCACATGCTACGGTAAACAATGTTATGAGGACTACGCCGCTCCATATATCTTTTAGACGAGCCTTGGTGGGGGATAATCTCACTCATTGGCAAAACCTGGTAGCCACAATTGTTCACTTCAACTTATCTGATGAGAGAGATAAATTTAGATGGAGTTTGAGTCAGAGTGGACAATTCACCGTTCGATCAATGTATTTATACATGATGAATCTGAGCACTCATTTCTCTCACAAGTTGATATGGAAATTAAAAATTCCTCTAAAGATCAAGATCTTCATTTGGTACCTTTCAAAAGGTGTAATACTAACAAAGGATAACCTTGCAAAACGCAACTGGAGTGGTAGTCAAAAGTGTTGTTTCTGCAATTGCAATGAAACAATCAAACATCTTTTCTTTGACTGCCATAATGCCAAAACTATTTGGAGGATAGTTAATATTGCTACCAGATTACCTCCTCCTAGTTCTATTGCTCATATGATAGGAAATTGGCTAGCGGGGGTTGATCTAAAAGATAAAAAAACTAGAGTAAAATGCACCCCAGGTCCTTAAACTATTGCCAGATGGTCATCTAGGTCCATGAACTCTTAAAGTGTCTCTCTGGGTCCTTAAACTATTTTTGATGATCATTTAGGTCCATAAACTCTTTAGTGCTCACATGGGTCCACATGGTCCACAAACTCTTACTATTTAGGAGACATATTAGCATATAGACTTTTCACTTCTTTTTCTTTACTAGCATCTCACCCTCGCTTGAAGCAATTATATATTGTCGTCACACATCGTCGAAGTATTCATCGCGATTGACGATGCAAGGGACCTGGCATTGGGATTCTCACTGCAACATTACTCTGAAGGGGTTGCACCATCACTGTTGATGCACTCACCTCCAACCTGTCTCTCCTAGCGTGGGGTCGCTCATAGAAGTAGGGTCACTTTTGTTTTTCTTCCATGCATGGCTCATAGAAGTATAGTCACACTCATTTAGATGACTCCACGGTTCACATCTACCTCATCCACCGTCACATGTGGCAGTGGGTACGTACTTACTGCAACGGCACGTGATAAATTGGGAAAAAAATGAAGGGCCTACATGCCATATGTCTTCAGCCATCATGTCCAGGTTGAATGTTTTTGTCTCTCAAAAAATGGACTTGGTTGACACAATATAAATAGTTTATGGACTCAAGTGGTCACTTAAGAGTTTATAGACCTAAATGACTATCCGAAAATAGTTTAAGGACCCAGGTGGACACTTTGAGAGTTTATGGACCATGACTATCCGAAAATAGTTTAAGGACCCAGGTGGACACTTTGAGAGTTTATGGACTTAGATGAACATCTGCCAATAGTTTAAGGACTTAGGGTGCATTTTACTCAAAAAACTATACTAGTAGGGGTGGCAGCCCTATGTTGGGCCATTTGGCGTTGTCGAAATGATGTGATTTTTGATAATGTCAAATATTTCCTCCTTTATGCAGGCTGTTATCAGGGGAACGTACTGGCTGCGGTACTGGTCTTTGCTGCAGCGTGATGGGACAAAGGAAACACTCCGTTCTGCGAGCTTAACTATGGAGATTGTTGCCATGGACATCTTCGCAAAGAGCGGGTGGAAATTTAATACTAGACTTTGTCTTTAAATCATTTTCCTTTGAGATCAGCCAGGGAGCTGAAAGTTTTGTAATAAATTTGTACGCTGGGTGTGCAAACACAGAGGCAGGAAACTATTTCCTTTTTCTAAAAAAAACAAATCTCTCTAGAGACACAGAAAAAGTACATAACCGTAGAAAACTACAAAACATAGACAATTGGCGAATTGGCTTTATGCATCCTCTAACTACAACACAATACGATTACGGTGTTTAACAGGTCCTTGTGATTGAGACAGCGAATCAGCACAGAAGTCGCCTACTGTTACTTCAGAATAAGTACCGCACCGTGATTTTCAACACGAAGAAATTACTGGCTTCTGCTTTGGTTTTGTCTTGGACCTTTTTACCTGTAACTGCTTTGTTACTCCTTTATTTATGCAATGATGAATGGCAGGGCTCCTGCCAATTTTCAAGGGGAGATAATACACACACGAAGAAACACTCAAGCATGTTGCGTGGAGCTTCGTTCATATAATGCATGGCGTGTTGAAAATTAAGAGGGCCAGGAGAGACTGTACGTAAGTCGTCTGGAATCCGATGCGCGACTTTGTGCTATATCCTTCTCTGTTTTTATTCTCATCAAATTAAAAATAGAGGAGTATACTCCTATATTTAGCAGCCTGCTGGCTGGCTCTACGTGCCGTCCAGCCGTCCTGCTGTGTTTGAGTGTCCACAATGCCAAGAGCTCTCGCCTATGGTGGTGCAGCAGTAGCTGGCTTTGCCCCGCCGTGGCCTGCGGTGCTCGGCGTGGCAGGGGTCTCTGTCTGGGCCATCTCGTTAGCCATCCTCCTCTGCGGCCACAGCTCAGATAAGAAACCCGGGAAAATGAAACCAGGAGCGCCAGGAGCGGCAGCTACAGCAATGTCCAACATGACACTGTTTAACGCCACATCAGGCGCTACAACTGGTGGCAGTGTTGGGGCTAGCGGCGGTGGCGCCTGCTTCGCCGGTCCTGGGCCGGTTTGCCCCGGTGGCGGCTGCGGCGCCGCTGCTGCAGGCGGTGGTGTTGGGGTTTGCAGCAGTGGCGGCAGCGGCGGAGGCAGTGGTAGTGGGGGTTGTGGCGGTGGCTGCTAGGAGGCCGCTTCAATTACGTGTTACATGCGGATGCAGGACGCCTGCAGAGCATACTACAAGGCTGCAATTGCAAGCTTACTACACGCTGTTCATGCATGGATCAGTCGTACTACTGCAAATTAAGAGCTCACTATATATGAGTCGTTGTAATGATAACATATAGTAAATTAAAAATGGTATGTGCCCCCTTTATCTGCTAGAGATGTTATGTGCATGATTCTGTTGGCTTGATGCCTTGATGTAACATAATGGAAGGTCGCGGAGCAGGTGACCGTTATATACATGCATGCATGTATGTTGGATTTCACGGTTTCTGTCTAGTATTATTGTTAATTAGCATTTTACAGCAGCAGAAATGGCCATGCCCCTGGTTCCACCATCAAGTGTGCACTGGCTTTTTGTAGCTGCGGCGATCTGGAATCCCCTCTTGCGATGTTGCTCCTGACTCTATTAGCGTTCTCTAATCGGTGAGTTCATCAGGATCTTTGCACGCAAACTGGAGCTGTATGTGTCCATTAATTGCTCCATGCACGCAGCAACATCTGCCGCTGCAGGACTGCGTGAATTACTGTGACTTTCACCAAAACGTGTTCACGGGAGTATGGGACCTGAGTCAGCAGATGGTGATGCGTGTATATACCTATACTCGAAAGGATCGTGAAAAAGCACATTCATGTGAGGAACTAGTACTAATTGAACATGCATGCCACCAGACTAGGCATTGCAACCTAATCTTTCCTTTGGCCCTCACATAAAACAAGAGCCACCCATCCACCTCGTGCCAAGAACATATGGTGAATTTTATTGCACCCTGAAATGTACATGTCTCAACTGATGAAAAATGACCCTGCACACTAGAGGCCAACGCGGCAACGCCCAATCTGTCCCTACCCTTCTACTTCCAGCTACCTGTGTGCTACACAGTGCAGCTGCACTATTGATGGAATTTGGCCACAACACGTCTGGGAAAAAATGCCCTAGGGAGTGGAATCCGATGGGGATGTGCTATATAGTTTGCTTACTGCCTATGCGATACATGTGTCTTGCTGCGTTCTAGATCTAGTCCGTACTCTCCACACTTCCCTGCGGTGCTCAGTGTTCACGATGGCTCGAGCTCTCGATCTCGCCTCTGTTGGTGCTGCGGCCGGCCTCACGCCGCCGTGGCTCGTGGTGCTCGGCTTGGCCCTGGTCTCCGTCTGGGCCATCTCGCTCGCCGTCTTCCTCTGCGGCCACAGCCGGGGAAGAAAGCTGGCAGTGACGACGTGCAGAAGAAGGCGAAGAAGGCCAAGGCCACGACTTCGTCGCCCAGTTCCAGCGACGCTACTGGCGCCCTCTTCATTGCCGCTGCTGCAGCTGGAGCTGCTGCTGCCAGCAGCAGCGGCGGTGGCGCCTGCTGCGGTGGTGGCTGGGGCGGCGGGGGTTGCGGTGGAGGTGGCGGCGGTGGCTGCTAGAGGTGGTCGCATCGAAACTCTGAAGCGTCCGCGTGCAGTTGCACTGCAGGAATATTATCGTAGGAATTTAGCGGACTCTCTATATTAGTGCCCCCTTTCCTTAGTTGTGATCGGGTTTTCTGGTTCTGTTAGCTTGATGTGGTGGAAGAACCAGTATGAGTTTTCGATGGTTCCCAAGAGGAGTGCTTAGATTAGCTTTGGTTGCAGAGAAGGTGGCTGTTGCTCGGTTCTCATGTACTGCTTTTTAATTGTTATTATCTAGTAACTTATCATCATTAAGCGTTTTAATGCTCCCGAGTTCATTATCTTAGCTCCCTGAATCTGTCATAGCATTTGTTAAACACATCCGATCCGTAACTATCATTGGATACTTGGGGAAGAGAGAGTTTTGTGATATATCACCTGTAAACGAATGGTGTTTTTTCCGCCCAAATAAAAAACATGTACGCACTTCATCATATGGTTACGCACATGTGCGATTCTCAAGAACTTGCTAGCTTATTATCTGGGTTTGCTGACCAGGTGAGTACTGTTACATGTTTCATTTGAGGTACTGCTTTTTATCAAGTCTATGATCATTGTTCTCCACCACACTTGATCACTACTGCACTTGATGTATGCGGATTACACTGGACTTGAGTGTGATGGTGAACACTAGACTTAATGCTAGTTTTGTAAAAATGGCCATGTCATCACTGGTTCTCCATCGTTTGATGCTCTGATGTTTTGGTTTCTGCAACGATTTGAAAACACAATGGCATACAACATACACTGCAGGCTCTGCCACACTGCAGGACGGTGTATGTGAATCACACTGTGGCTTGCACCAAAATGTTCTTGAAACGTGAGGCTGCAACAGAAGATGTTTGCGGACCTGTATTTGGAAGGATGACTGCCATTCATGTGAGGACAGAGCTGCTAATTCAATATTGGATGGCAGCAGTAATGATCATAGCAACCTTATCTTTCCTTCGCACCTCACATGCAATTAAGCTAGCTAGCGCACCCACCCGCCAAGAACAAGGGAAATTTATAGTACACTGAAACACATTTCCGTTCAGATATGACCAATATATGTCACTGACAGTGCAAAATAAGAAATTATGTATATTATGACCAATATATGGCAAATTCATGAAGCATTGCTGGAATGACATAAAGGAGGATTTTTATATATTATGTGATGACTTCTTTAAACATGAAGTTGGATTGGAGAGTATAAACTCTTCTTTTATTACGCTGGTGCCAAAAAAGGATAATCCGGAAACTACAAGTGATTTCAAGCCGATCTCTCTCCTAAACTCTTCTGTGAAAATCATCACTAAGATACTTGCAAATAGGCTCCAAAAAGTGATCATGAGCTGCATACACAAGAACCAATACGGTTTCATAAAGACAAGGACAATCCAGGATTGTTTAGCATGGTCTTTTGAATTTCTGCACCAATGTCATCACTCCAAAAGACAAATCATTCTTCTGAAATTGGATTTTGAAAAGGCTTTCGACATGGTAGAGCATAAGGCTATTATACAGATAATGAAGGCCAAGAATTTTCCAGAAAAATGGAACAAATGGATAATGGAAATTCTCACTTCAGGAACCTCCTCTGTGCTATTGAATGGTGTGCCAGGCAAACAATTTCAGTGCAAGCGTGGTGTCAGACAGGGGGACCCTTTATCTCCCCTAATATTCGTTTTAGCTGCTGATCTCCTGCAAAGTATCATTAACAAAGCTTACAGACAAGGATTGCTGGGTACCCCAATCCCTCAGGGTCAACACATAGACTTCCCAATTGTTCAATATGCGGATGATACTTTATTAATCATGCAAGCAAGTGCAAGGCAACTAGTGTTTTTGAAGAGTATCTTAAATTCTTTTGCCAAGGCAACAGGTTTGAGAGTAAATTATAATAAATCTTGCATGATCCCAATCAATGTTCCAGGAGACAAGATAAAGCACCTAGCTGCAACTTTTGGGTGTCAGGTGGGGACTTTGCCTTTCACTTATTTAGGCTTACCCCTAGGCACAACTAAACCTCGTGTTTGTCATTATGAACCAATTGTTAGCAGAATTGAAAGAAGGCTCACAGCAAGCTCAAGGTTTTTATATTACTCTGGTAGAGTACAGTTAATTAAATCAGTCTTGACTGCAACTCCGATATATGCTATGTGTATTATGCTCTTTCCTGAACAAGTGGTGGATGAAGTTGATAGAATAAGAAAGGATTGTCTGTGGAGAGGCAATAACAGGGAAAAAAAGAGTGCTAATCTGGTAGCATGGGATCAATGTCTGTTACCAACAAATAAAGGTGGGTTGGGCATTCAGAATATCAGACTACAGAATAAGGCACTTTTGTTGAAGCACTTGGATAAATTTTATAATAGAAAGGACATACCCTGGGTGTCCTTAATCTGGGACAAGTATTACACAAATGAAGTGCCACATCTCGCTAAGGAAGTTGGTTCGTTCTGGTGGAAGGATGTGCTCAGGCTAAATAACATATACAGAGGTATTGCAGTATGTATCATTGGAAAAGGTGACACAATCTCACTCTGGCATGATTTGATCAATGGGGAAATATTCTCTGAAGAGTACCCCAGGCTATTCACTTATGCCAAAAACAAGTCCATCTCTCTTGCTGAAGCAATGCAAACCCAAACCTTTGAGGAGCTGTTTCACTTGCCTCTGTCCAATCAGGCTTTTGATGAATTGCTTCGACTGCAGCAAAGCTTGGACAGAATGTGGCAAGATAATGCAGACAGTGATATATGGAGTTACATTTGGGGCACAACAGCATATGCCACGAGCAAATTCTATAAGCATCACTTTCAAGGTGCCACGTGTTCTGTCTTGTATTTATGGAATCGGAAAAGCAAGTGTATGCCCAAAATCAAATTTTTTATATGGCTGTTACTAAAAGACAGGGTTAACACAAGGAATATGCTTAGAAGAAGAAAACATGTTTTGCAGTCTGGATATAATTGCGTGTTGTGCAATAGACAGGTTGAAGAAACCCTAGAACACTTGTTCTTTGAGTGCCCTTTTAGTGTAAGTTGCTGGTTCAAGCTTGGAATAATCTGGGATGAGGACCTTCAAGTGCATGATAATATTATCCAAGGAAGACATCAATTCCAGTATCAATTTTACATGGAGATATTCTCTGTTGCAATCTGGAATATTTGGAAGCAAAGGAATGGCAAAATATTTGACCACAAGTTGCCTAGCGTGGCTCTGTGGATAAGGTCTTTCAAAGAAGACATTATTTTACACCTTTACAGAATTAATGATAGTCACCATCAAGCGATCAGATCCTGGTTGAATCTTTTGTAAAGGCTCGCTGACAATGAGACCTCCTCATCTTTGTAAATCCATCCCTGTTTGTATCCTTTCTTTAGGCTAGCATTAGTCTTAGATTTGTATAGCTCTCTCTTTTGTTACTTTGTATTTACTTCTTTTAATGGAAAAGGCAGCACTGTAGGGAACTCCCCTACAGTTTTTCGTCAAAAAAATAAGAAATTATGAAAAGTCACAATAGACTGTTACCAGAGAAATATCAGTGACTGTATCACCCCTCACTACGGGAAACCGCGCCTTTGCCGTGTGTTCGGGGGTTTGCCGAGTGCAATCCATCGGGCACTCGGCAAACCCCATGTTTGCCGAGTGCCAGGGGCTCGGCACTCGGCAAACTCCTGGCACACGGTACCAGAGGAGTTTGCCGAGTGCCGAGACCCTAGCCCTCGGCAAACAGGGGGTTTGCCGAGTGCCAGAACTGGAGGCACTCGGCAAACTCCTGGCACACGGTGCCAAGGGAGTTTGCCGAGTGCCTCCGTTAGTGGCACTCGGCAAACTATTTGTGTGCCGAGTGCCTAACGTGGGCCCTCGGCAAAATAATTTTTTTTCATTTTTTTCCACATTTTCCATTTATGTGGTGGATGTATGTATCAATGTTGCTTCATGCGAAAGTTTGGTGATTTGTTCAATCCGTTTGGTATATTTAAGGTGTTTATGACATATAAAGTATCTATTGAAAATAATTCAAATTTGAACTTTAGGTGATTCAAATAAAAAAAATGTTCATACGAAAGTTGATATTCATGTTCTTGAGTCCAATGTAAGGTGTCAACCATGAAATGAACTGATAATTCGTTCATATTGTACATAAAATATAAGCGAAAAGATATGGTTGAATAGTATTTTAATTTTATAAAATTCAAACAAAGTCCAAAAATTACGAGACTCGCGCTGGTATCATGAAATCATACGTGGAGACCATGATAAATCGTAGAAAAAGTTTCGCTAAAGTTGTGACGTACGTTGTTTAGAAACAGGAGCATCCTCGAAGAAGATCCATAAACTTATGAAGTGATCGTTTTGATTTCGAACCAAAACGGCGGACATAATTTGGTTTCACCTTAAACATATTTTTTATAGGTAAAGAATCATATGAAATGTATCATGGCAAAATTTGGCATTTTTTTGAATTTATTTCGAATTTATAAAAAAAATTTCAATTCCTGGTGAAAATGTTTGCCGAGGGCCGGCAAACTAATGTATGCCGAGTGTTAAGAGTTTGCCGAGTGCTTTTGGATCTAGCACTCGGCAAACGTTTTTACCTGGACTTAGGCGCGCGGCACGGTTTTTTCTCCCTCTTCCTTATCCTCTTCTCCTACCTCGCGCCTCCCCGCCGCCTCCCCGCCTCCCCGCGCCACCCCGCCGCCTCCCCGCCTCCCCGCGCCACCCCGCCGCTTCCCCGCCTCCCCGCGCCACCCCGCCGCCTCCCCGCCTCCCCGCGCCCCGGCCCGCGCCACCCCGCCTCCCCGCGCCCCGGCCCGCGCCACCCCGCCTCCCCGCCTCCCCGCGCCCCGGCCCGTGCCTCCTCCCCGCGCTCCGGCGGTCAGCGCAGGACGCGCCGCGGCGCCCCTGCCCGGCCCGCTCCTCCTCCCCGCCCAGCCCGCTCGGCGCCTCCCCGCTCCGCGCCGCCGAGGGGCGCGACTCCGGCGACCCCCGTGGACCCGGCCTCCCCTGCCCGCGCCTCCTCCCCGTCGACCTGCACCGGCCCCCGACGCCCAAGCTCCCTCACCGAGCTGCAAGGTAAGTTTCTTCTCTTTTTTCTTTTCTTATTTTTTCTTTTTTTTTCTGGATTTATTAATAATGCAAATTGGACATTGAATTGAATGCAAATTTCGATTGATTTATATGCAAATATATGCAAATTTGAATCACCTAGTATGCAAATGTTAGATCAAATTGAATGCGAAAATTGTGCTTTTATGCGAAAATTGATTTCATTGCTTTTATGCGAAAATTGTGCCTTTATGCGAAAATTGTGCTTTTATGCGAAAAATACGGCGTATGCTAATGTTGAAGTAAAAATTAGATGAAATACTTCCGTTTATTTGTTCATGACCAAGTGACCGTGCTATGGAATGAAATGGAAAATATGAAAATATGGAATGAAATGGAATCAATTGGATGTGGTATCCGGCCATCGTACCGTCGATTTGTTGGATATGAGTGTCGGCCATCGTGCCGTTGTCCTTGCGTTGTATGCAAATGTTGAACGCAAAAATTGAAATATGAACATGTTGTCATCAATTCGATGTGGTATCCGGCCATCGCGCCGTTGATTTGAATTGAATTGTGTTTGCCGGCCATCGCGCCGTTGTTTTCTTGCAGGGTTTGGGAACCTCACCATACAGGGGAGGTGCTGCCGAAATTTTGAATTGACGGCTTTATGTTTCGTTCTTTGCAGGATAGGAGAGGCTTTTCCACCGTCTTCCACTCGTCACTTTGCCGGACAGCAAGGTGAGACATAAAAGCCCCCCTCCCCCCCTTTCCATTTCTGTTTGTAGGTAACGTGTAACCTAGTTAGGCGTCTCCCGTTCGAAATAGATACAGTTGGAGATATGCCCGAGGGTTGCATATCTATGACCGTATCTATTTTGAATTGTCCACGTTTCTTGGACAGCCCGAGGATGCGTAGATGGGGCTAGTTTCCATTGTCTATTCCAGTTTGAGACAGAGTTTCGGCCGCGCCTCCCTGTTGTTCTCCGGATACACAATCTCCCTCGCAGGACGTGTATTTGGAGAACAGCGGGGAGGTGCTGCCGAAATTCTGTCTCGGACCGGAGTAGACCTTGGAAACTAGCCCCATCTACGCATTGTCGGGTGGGATTAGGACCTATCTGCACCTATTAGACATTGTATGCATCGTGTAGATACCAATGAATTTTAAATTGCTCCGTCATATGATAGAAGATGGATGACCGTGCGTGGATGTACACGGGCCGTCCAAGGAAGGGTTCTGAAACAAGTGAATGGGTTGACAAGACCCTTGCTTTCTTAAAACAAGCATTTGCCAATGTCAGCAAAGGTGGAAAGACTTGGTGTCCCTGCAGCCGTTGCGGCAACACAAGGGAGCAGACGGAGGAGGAGATGGGGTTGCATCTTGGTAACTATGGATTTACGCCAGGCTATACCCGGTGGGTCTACCATGGTGAAGCCCATAGATTAAGGGAGGAGGTCGTGAGACAACGCGTCGATGATTGTGATGCTGATGGCGGGGTGGAGGACATGTTACAGGACTATCAGGAAGCCCAGTTCCGTGAACAACCTAGGGGGGAGGAGGAGCCAGAGGAGTCCGCAAAGCGCTTCTATGACATGTTTGAAGCGTCACAGAAACCTCTTCACGGGCATACCAGGGTTTCAAAACTGGATGCCATTGCACGTCTAATGGCCGTGAAGTCCCAGTTTAGCTTGAGTCGGAACGCGTTCGATGTTATGTTGACAGTTGTTGCCAGCCTGCTTCCGGAAAGTCACATTCTACCAATGAGCATGTATGAGGCACAGAAAGTGCTTAGTGCACTTAAGATGCCATATGAGCAGATACATGCTTGTCCGAAAGGATGCATCTTATTCAGGAAACAGCATGCAGAAGCAAAATACTGTCCAAAGTGTGGGTCCTCTAGGTTCATGGAGGTAGACGCGGGTGATGGGCAAAAAAGGCAGCTCACGGTACCCGTGAAGATCCTAAGGTACCTTCCGTTCTTACCGAGGATCCAACGGCTGTATATGACCGAGGAATCCGCGAAACAGATGACATGGCACAAACATGGAGTTCGATACAAGGCCGATAAGCTTGTACATCCATCCGATGGTGAAGCATGGCAACGATTCGATAACATTCATCCAATCAAAGCTCGGGAGGCTCGTAATGTACGTGTGGCCCTGGCAACAGATGGGTTCAATCCATATGGCATGGGGGCTGCCCCGTACAGTTGTTGGCCCGTGTTCGTTATACCCCTCAATCTCCCTCCAGGCGTCATCTTTCAACGACAGAACATTTTCTTGTCGTTGATAATTCCTGAAAACCCAGGGAGTAATATGTCTGTTTATATGGAGCCTCTGATTGATGATTTGGAACGTGCTTGGGAGGAAGGGGTATGGACATACGATAAAGCTACAAAGACAAACTTCAGAATGTATGTTTGGTACTTCTACTCTCTGCATGACATGCCGGCGTATGGTTGTTTCTGTGGCAAGGGCGTTCACTCAAAGTTTCCTTGCCCGGTATGCAAGCATCTTGTGAGGTGGATTTGGTTGAAGAAGGGTGGCAAGTTTTCTTCGTTCGACCAACACCGACAATTCCTCCCTCTTGACCATCCATTCAGAAGAGACAAAAAGAACTTTACGAAAGGTGTCCAAGTTCTCAACCCTCCACCGCTGTTCTTGACAGGTGCACAGGTGAGTGCTATGTTAGATGGTCTCAAGGTCGATGAAACAGACGGTGGTTTTGTGGGATATGGTGAGCTACATGCCTTCACTCAGATCTGTGGCTTGTATAGGCTTTCGTATATGAAAGACCTTTTTCTTCCACATAACATTGACCTAATGCACGTTGAACATGGCTTAGCCGTTCCACTTTTCGGAACAATCATGGACATTGCTGATAAGACAAGGGACAATGTTAAGGCAAGAGTCGATCAAGCTACTTTGTGCAATCGACCAAAGCTAGACATGACGCCTTCTGCTTCCGGCAAGTCATGGAGAAAACTTAAGGCGGATTTCGTCCTGACGAGGCCCCAAAGGAAGGAAGTACTAGAATGGTTCAAAACGTTAATGTTCCCTGATGGGTACGCAGCGAATATGAGTAGGGGAGTGAACTTGGCTACTATGCGAATCAACGGGGTCAAGACTCATGACTACCACATGTGGATTCAGCGGCTTCTTCCCGTGATGGTTCGAGGCTATCTCCCTGATCATGTGTGGCAAGTGCTGGCAGAGTTGAGCTATTTCTTCCGCCAGCTTTGTGCTAAGGAGATATCACCTTCCGTGATTGCAGAAATGGAAAAAATGGCGCCTGTGTTGCTCTGTAAGTTGGAGAAGATATTTCCACCAGGCTTGTTCACTCCGATGGTGCATATGATTTTGCACCTTCCGTATGAGGCTCGAATGGGGGGGCCTGTGCAGAACCGTTGGTGCTACCCAATTGAGCGGTGTCAAAAGGTTCTTCGAACGAAATGTAAAAATAAATGCAAAATTGAAGCTTCCATTGCAGAGGCACACGTTCTGGAGGAGGTGTCAAACTTCACAACAAAATACTATTCTGACAACCTTCCGAGTGTGCATTTTCCACCCTCTCGTTACAACGTTGACGAAAATGAATCAACCCTCAGCCTTTTGCAAGGGCAATACGGGCGCGGAGGTGAAGCGACCAAGAAGAACTTGACATATCCAGAGTGGCGCACGATCATGCTGTATGTGCTGACCAACCTAAGAGAAGTGGACGTGTACATCAAGTAAGTTATGAACAAATTTCATAATTAGACATCTAACACATTTGTTCCACATCCAACCCACTTGTTCCTCATTGCTACAGGGGATTTCTTGATGTATTCTGGCATGATGAACTGCCTCCTACCGCACATGATGTCGATACCCTTCTTTGCAACGGTGCAGGAAATGGATCGCCCGATTTCATTTCTTGGTTCAATAGGAAGGTATTTAGCATTTTCTTAGTATGACATTACAAGTTCCTCGTACGTGCGAATAATGTAACTAACTATCCTGCTTGAACTTGCAGGCCCGAACCGAAGCGACAATGAATGCCGAGTTAAGACAGGTTGCCAAGGGCTGTCTTTATGCGGTCAAGTCATTTAAAAGCTATGATGTTAATGGGTACCGCTTTCACACAACCAGCTACGAGCAGAATCGGCCTAATCGTAAAACCACTAACACTGGAGTTTTTACTTCTGGTGACGATGGGGTCGAATATTATGGAAGAGTTGAAGAAATATACGAAATTTGTTTTGATGGTTGCAAGCCTCTCCCTCTTGTCGTATTCAAATGCCATTGGTTTGATCCTCAAGCAGTTAGACGGACCCCTAATCTTGGGCTAGTCGAAATTCGACAGTCATCCGTCTATCCAGGAGACGATGTATATATTGTTGCTCAACATGCCACACAAGTTTATTATCTCCCATACCCGTGCCAAACTGACGACCGTCTCAAGGGTTGGGATGTTGTGTACAAGGTATCGCCACACGGCAAACTACCGGTCCCAAACAATGAAGATTACAATGTAGACCCAAACACATATGTCGATGGAGAGTTCTTCCAAGAAGATGGGCTAGAAGGGGGTTTTGTGATAGACTTAACCGAAGAGATCGAAATGGAAGTAGACAATGAAACGGTTGTTGATGACCATGCTGGAGATGAGGTTCATAATGCGAACGACTTGAAATTACTTGAGCGATTACATTTAGACGACGATGACATTCCGCCTTCAGAACACGTGCAACATGATATGGACCTTGATGATTATAGTGATGATGAGGCAAACAATGCACAAGATCCTGATCTTGATGATTATTTCTAATACATGTATGGCCCGTAGTAGTTAATTTAATTTTTGCAATACTATGTTACTTTCTATTACATGTTATATTTTTTTTGCATATATTTTGAAATACTGATGGATTTAATCTTGTTAATTGCAGGTGATTGATCAAAGATGGTGGGCAAGGGTGGTGGTGTGATGAGGACAGTGACGTCCCTCTACCAAAAGGCGACTGGGAAGCGGTCCGCTGCAGCTGAGGGGTCTGGAAGTGGGAGAAGTCGAATGAAGGCTCGAGGCAGCAGAGGTGGCGGCAGGCGTCGGGGGAGGGGGTCGACGGCACCGTCCCCTGCTCCTTCCGTGCACGAGTCGGAGGAGGAGCGGGAGCAGGAGGCCTCGGAGGCCTCAGAGGAGCAGCCGGAGCAGGAGGCCCCGGAGCAGGAGGCCCCGGAGCAGGAGGAGGAGGACGGGGAGGAGGAGGAGGACGGGGAGGACGAGGCGGCGTCTGAGGACGTGCCGAAAGTGTGGGAGCGAGGTCCCGCACGACTTCCAAAGCGACCGATCCCTGTTGAGAGACGCCCGTTGGTTCGACCCAAAGGGAAGAAGTAAGTAACTTTAACTTTTAAGTCATTTGCTATGTTTCAAATCTAAATAGAAACTAATCATTGTCTTGATCACTTGTGCAGGGGCTGGGAGACGATCGTTCCGGGTGACCACGAACGTATTCCTGCCGGCATCCTCGGCCTTTTGTGCAGGAGACACTTTCCTGGCATGGTGCCACTGAGCGACGGGGGGCAGGAGCCGGCCTTGACGTGGGCCCACTACAAACGCGTCGCTGATGTCCCAGACGACGATGGGAGAGACTTTCGCACCGTGGCGGACCGGGTAGTTGGAGAGCTGTGGGTAAGTCTTGTTTACATTGAATTGGTCAATACATCTCGTTCATTGGATATTCTTCAAATAATGAAAGTATACATTGCGTCAATGTGCAGGATTTTTTCAGGGTCGAGCCGGAATGGAGGGACCGTGCGGTGCGTCGGGCGTACGATGCATGTCCTAAACTCATTACGGACATGCATTACGAGGCGCGCGTCCAGGCCGTGAGAACCTACTACGCCAAAAAACTTGGTAGGAAGATTGAGAAAAAGGCGGCTCGGACCATATGGCTGGCTGCAGAACAATACATGCAGGTAATTTGACATTCTCATGTTTTCACAATAACTAACATCTAACTTTGTCAAATGACGTGTAGGTGATTCCGTGGTGGTGCGCCTCTCACAGGGACTGCTGGGAGTACTTTGTGAGTAGGTGGTGCGACCCCGAGTGGCAGAAGACGCACGAAGCTTGCCGGCAGCGGCGTTTGAAGATGCCTGGTCCAGCACACCATCAAGGCAACCGTACCCTTGATGAGTACGCGACTAGATGGGTACGCGAATTCATTTCGTTGTTTACAAATGCTCAATTTTGCATAATTTCTAATCATCTTTCTGTTTTCTTTCCAGTCGCGGGCGCATGAGGGCCGAGAGTGCCCCCCGTTGATGGCTTGGGAAATGGCCCACAAGGGCAAGGCGACGTCGATCGAGGTCGACTACAACCCGGAGGACCCCCCCCGAGGCGTACAGCAACCCCACCGTCCACACTCGCCTCAGTCAGTACACCGAGATGGGTAGGGAGAAGCACGGGCCAGAGTGGAACCCGAGCACCGAGGACCTTGATGGAGAGATCATCATGAGGGTGGGTGGAGGTAAGAAGCATGGCCGGTACTGGATTGGGGACAGCACACTGGACACGGTCTCTACTCCCACCCTCTCTGAGATCCGAGCGAGGAGCTCGTCCTCAGCCCCGCCCATACGCCCACGGCCAAGCGCTGCACAGATTCAGTTTGACCAAGCCCAGGTTATTTCTGTTCTATTCGTCGTTTCGTTGGATTTGAGACATATATTTGCTTTGCATTGTAACATTTGGATGACATGTTGTAGGCCCAACTACGGGAGGAGATGGAGGCGAGGCTCCAGGCACAGGAGGCGAAGTACCAGGCACAGCTGCAGGAACAGCAGGCGAGGTACGATGCGAGGCTCTCCGAACAGAATGCAAGGATGCAGGAGGAGATGCAACGGCAAATGCAGGCGATGTTTTACCAGTGGCACAGTGGTGGCATGCAACCGCCGCCACTACCTCTTACTCCTGTCGGCACTTCGAGTCCGAGTCAGGGCACTCCGGTGAGTCTACCTAAATCCTTGTAGTTTCATTCCACTTCCTGTCGGCACGTCTATCTAGAATCTTGTGTTAATAATGTAATATCTCCTCTTTGCAGAACATATCAGCGGGATCGAACAATCAGCCGGTTTCCCCTCCCAATGCTTATTCTCCGTTTCATCCTTATCATCATCGCCCTCCGATGTAGATTGTAGTTGTATTTCTAGTCTTATGTCATGAACCAACTAGTTGTGCTTGCTTACGTTTGATGAACTTGTGCTTGTGGTTGTCGACGACTTGGTTTATCACTATTTGGACCATTTCTATGTATTTGTGGAGATTTCTATGTGTTGTGATGATTTAAATGCCTGTGATGATGATGGTGGTGATGTGTATGTGTCTATGATGATGATGAGCATATATGTATGATTTGGTGTGATTTTAGTCCAGGTTGCAGTGATTTTAAACATTTTATTGCAATCTGTCGATTTTTTTTGCCGAGTGCCTCAGATTTTTGCCGAGTGCCAAAACTGAGGCACTCGGCAAATGTGCCATTCTTTGCCGAGTGCCTGTGCCTGGCACTCGGCAAACTGACCATTGTTTGCCGAGTGCCAGAGGCCAGGCACTCGGCAAACAAAAAACGTTTGCCGAGTGCCTGGCCTCCGGCACTCGGCAAACAAGGAAAGTTTGCCGAGTGCCTGGCCTCCGGCACTCGGCAAACAAGTGACGGCCGTTTCCCTCTGTTTCGTTACTTTATTTTGCCGAGTGCCTTTTTGACGCTCGGCAAAATCTTTGCCGAGTGCCCGACAAAAAGCACTCGGCATACCCGGCTTTGCCGAGAGCTGTTTGCCGTCTGGTGTTTGCCGAGTGCAACACTCGGCAAACTCTTTGCCTAGTGTAAAAGCTGCTTTGCCGAGTGCCTCTGGCACTCGGCAAACGCCAGGTTTCCTGTAGTGCCTGTACCCAATGTTTTCCTGTATGAATGGAAAATTGATTAAGCGTGTTTGCTAGTGAATTCATCTTGTTGAACTGTGGCTAATTCAGTGGGCCAGTGACAAGCAGTGGCTTTTGTTGGGCTTCGGCCATGGAAGTCGATCTCACAGTTACTGGGCTTCGGCCATGGAAGTCGATCTCACAGTTACTGGGCTTCTTCCAGGTTCTATCTTTTGCGTGCTGAATTGATCAAGCTCGAGAACGTACCTCGGTGCCGTCACGAACGAACGACATGTATTACCTGCTCGTCCACCAAGGGCAGAGTTCCGCCGCAAAGACGTGCATCGGCTACGTCTCTGTCAATCCGTTTGTTCATTCACGACAATTCTTGCGATCCAGATAAGCTGAGCTGTCGACTTGTGAGAAAAAAAGGACTAGTTACAAATACGTAAAAGGCTAAATCGTTGACTTTAGTGATCACAAGTTGAACACGAAACTTGAATCATGCAATAATTTCCTTCTGATGACCGACTGCAAATTCAAACCGTTGGAAAAGGAACGTAGGAACCAGGAGGTAAAATCCTGGTATATAGAAAGATGTGGATAAATGGTTCAACTGGTAAATTCGAGTGTGTTATTCTATTTTGGCAAATGGATCTATAGGAGACTATATAAACGTGACGTAGTTTCGAGGACAACGTAGAATGTGATTTCAGCTGCAAGGCACTCTAAATTCTTGACTCTTTTTCCAACACACTCTAGCTAGAAGGAAAGAAGAAGAAGCTATATTCAACTCTCTCTTTTGTATCTCAATGCACAACATAAATTATAACTTGAAACAATACAATTCTAGGAATCATTTGAAATAATTATTATCTTTTTTATCTCTACGTTTCAACTTCATTTGACCTTGCTATCTATTAACTTAATATTTGGCCAAGAATTAAAGCCACCACGTTCACTCTCAAAGGCTAAAAATTACCACATTAATAGAAAGAAAAATTAGTCAGCACTGCCATTATCAAAATATCGGTCCAAAATGCCCTCCACAAGATTAAAAATTACCCACCACTACCATTGTGAAAGACTAGTCTAAAATTAGTCCAAATCTTTGTATTAACAATATTTGGCCAAGAAATAAAGCCCCCACGTTCACACTCAGGAGCTAGAAATTACTACACTAATCAGAGAAACAAAGAAAGAAAAATTTACCCACCACTATCGTTATGAAAATATTAGTCCAAAATACCCTTCACATGTTTTAAGAATTATCCACCGTTGTGAAAAAAATAGTCGAAAATACATTCAGTAGACCCACCGCTGCCATTATTAAAGAATTGGTCCAAAATACCATACACGTAGTTTAAAAATTACCAACCATTTTATTTTTTAAAAAGTAACCACCATTGGCATTACGAAAAAATAGTGTGATACCTATATATAAATTTATAAATTACACACTATTGTCGTTATGAAAATAATCAGCTAGAAATAACAGTAAAAAGATACAATAGTAGATTAATGAGGCATTCAGTTATACAATACTAGTCGTTCGAATACGCTCCGCCACACTAGTTTTGTAGTAAACTCAAGTTCTTTTTTAATTATAGGTGTCGTGTATGTCACTTGAGTACGGCAGTTTCAAGTTTCAACTACGCTCAGGTACCAGGAACTTTCTTGTTTTAATTAGTTATCCTCTTTTTCTATAGAACAGAGAGAAAAGTACAAATCCGTTGAGGCTTGAGAACCACGTAGTAAGCCATCATCGTTGACCATGGCACCGACCTAGCAACAATACAACACGTTGTTTCACATGTCCCGGTGATGGAAACAGCGAAACATCCCAGAAGTTGCCTACAGCTTGACTTTCAAAACGAAGAAAAAACATGGGACGCCTATATAATTGCGTGTTGAACGTCCAACGGGCCAAGGCCGGAGACTGGAACTCTGGAACCCGATGTGACTTAGGGCGCGTTCGGCGTTTGAGAGGCTAAAATTTAGAGGGGTCTAAACAAAAAAATTTTTTATCTTAAATAAATTTTAATTATAAAACTAACTGCAGAACCCCCCTCTAAATCGCGAGGCGAATTTAACGAGTGTAGTTAAGCTGTGATTAGACGATATTTACTGTAGCATCACTGTAGCAAAACATAGATTAATTAGGCTAATTAGATTCGTCTCATAAAGATGTACCCATCTGTAAAAAGATTTTGTCATTAGACTTTATTTAATACTTTTAAATAATAAAATTCTCTTTAGAGCTAAATTTTAGAGGCTCTAAACAGTGTCACCGAACGCGCCCTTATTTCTGCTAGTATATATATCTAGCACATATCCTGCCATTAGGCGACGTCCTGCTGTGTTGAGTGTCCACAATGCCAAGAGTTTTCGCCTCTGGTGGTGCAGCAGTAGCAGCCAGATTCGCCCAGCCGTGGCTCGCGGTGCTTGGCGTTGCAGTGGTCTCCGTCTGGGCCATCTCGCTAGCCGTCCTCCTCTGCGGCCACAGCTCCGATAAGAAAGCCAAGAGAAAGGCAGGAGCGAGAGCTGGAACGTCCAACATGGTATTCTTTGGCACCGCATCAGGCGCAACAACAAGCGGAGGCTGTGGCGGAGGTGGCGGCGGCGGCGGTGGGGGTTGCGGAGGTGGCGGCGGCGGTGGCTGCTAGAGGAATACGTTTTGCATATATATACAGGATACAGCTGCAGAAAATAAATGGATACACAAGTCCTGAAAGCCTGCTACACGGGGTTCTCATATGCATGGACCGATCCTAGGAATCTAGGATCACTATAGGTCCTGATTATGTCTCCCCTTTATTTGTTGTTATTACGTTATATTTTTAGTAGAGAAATTTGTTGTTATGTTATCTAGTGCTACTGGCTTGATGTAAAATAATGGAGGGTTGCTGAGCAGATAACCGTTATATATACATGTGTGTGTTCAATCTCAATGTTAACCAGCTTGTTCGTCTAGCTGCATTGCAGCAGCTGCAATGCAGTAGCTACAGTGTTCGCAATTATTTTTTCAGCAGTCGCTACAGTGTTCACAATTATTTCTTTAGCAGCCGCTACAGTATAATTGTTGGCTTACCATTTACAGCAGTAGAAATGACAATGCCACCGGTTCCACCAACAACTGTGCACTGATTTTTTTGTAGCTGCGGCCATCTGGCCGAACCCCCTCTTATTATGTTTCTCCTGAGGCTATTAGCGTCCTCTAATCGGTGAGTTCAGAGTTTTAAACTGCAGCTATATATATGGTCCATTGTTGGCTCCATTCACACATCTACAGTCACAGCTGCAGGACCATGTGAAATAATGTCACCTTCACATGGGAGTATATGGAAGTATCTGTGTACCCTGTTCGGCAGGCTGAATTAACTACAAACACTGCAGCAGATGCTAAAGAAATAACTAAAACACTGTAGCTGAATCGCAGCTGCTGCAATGCAGCGAGGCAAATAAGCACGTTCATGTGAGGATATACTACTAATTCAACACGCTAGCAAGACTAGTCAGATCAGCAATGTGCAGGAAGCCAGCCGTAGAGCATTCATCGTATGAAAGAAAATATTCAGAAATCTCTCAAAAAAGAGTTGAACTCACTGATACATCTTCATGATATGTACGTAAAAGTATACAAAAAGAAGAGTACAGTATTACATACTGTATGGTGGGACAAGCCGCGACCTAGTACATCCATTTTACATATCAAACGCAGATAGCTGGCACAGTGCCTAATCACGCATTAATTTGCTCCTGATCAGGCACCTGGACATAGTCGGTCGCCGATGCCTGGGTGCTTCCCGTGCACTCGTAATAGAACGCGGTCATGGCGCACACGGCGAAGAGCTCCACGGCAGCCATCAGGACGGCGTACAGAAGCCCCAGAAGCAGCCCCGACGCCACGTTGCTCAGCGCGCACGCCTTGGCCAGCGCGTGCACGGGCGAGAAGACGGCTGCGATCGCGCCGATCACTGCGACGAAGAGCACGACGCGCCACTTCCTGCCCTTCATCAGCCGCCACGCGCGCCCCACCGCGCCGGCGCCGCGGCACCCGGGCTCGGCCACCGCCACGACGACGCTGAGCCAGCAGAGGAAGGAGAAGTAGACGAGGAAGACGCAGGCGAGGAGTAGGACCACGGCCTCCGCGACGAGGAGCGCGTAGTAACGCTTGAGCGCGACCAGTCGAGGAGCGCGATCAGTGCCGTCACGAGCGCGGCGTAGGCGATCTCCAGGGCGTACACGAAGGCGAGCGTCACAACGGGCCCCTTCAGCCCCGCCTTGGCTCTGCCGAGCAGCGAGCCGAAGGTGTGCTGCAACTCGCCGGAGTACGTGGCGACGGCGGCGAAGAGGACGACGATCCGGACGATGGAGCCGACGACGACGGCGAGGAGACTGTAGGCCGCGCCGACCAGCAAGAGTCGCCGGGTGTCATCCTGGATCTCCTGGATCAGGTGCGCGAACTCCGGGCTTCCTTGGTCGGTGCCGTTCAGAGCCTTGGCGTCGAGGCTCAACTTGTCGGCGAGCGGCTGCACGGCGAGGTCGTTGCCAAGGAGGAGGAGCGAGGCGCACTACGGGAAAACCTATGTTTGCCGAGTGCTTGAAACTTTGCCGAGTATATTCCTTCGGGCACTCGGCAAACAACGTGTTTGCCGAGTGTCTAAAAAAAACACTCGGCAAAATAAAAACACTCGGCAAACACCATCTTTGCCGAGTGTGTTTTGTTGGCACTCGGCAAAGATGGTGTTTGCCGAGTGTATTATTTGTGGCTCTCGGCAAATCAAAATTCAAACTATATTTTGAAGCCCTAAACGAATTCAAATTAAAAAGTATTTAACTACAAAGTTGTATAATTTCTCAAGATATATAACTCTTATTTGGATCATTTCTTTATTCAACAAAGTGATAGCAAAGTTGTTCATAAAATCTACATGTATCATATAGTTTCATGAAACTATAAGACACATATATAAGATTTGTGAACAATGTTACTACCACTACGTCGGATGACCAAATAACCAAAATAAAAGTTGTGCATCCTCAGATGTTATACAATTTTGTAGTTCAACATTTTTTAATTTAAATTTATTTTGCTAATGAAAAATACACTTGAAGTTTCTCAAATTTGAAATTTGAATATTTTTATTTCAAATGACCTTGTATGGAGAAACAGCCAAGATGAGAGTTGTAAATCACAATAAGTTATGAAACTTTGTAGTTGATGACATTTTTATTTGAAATCATCTTGTCAACGAAAACTAATTGTATTTCTTAAATTTGAAATTCAAATTTTGTAAATGACCTCGGATGCAAAAATTACCAAAATGAAATTTGTAGACCTCCACGAAATCTAAAACTTTGTAGTTGAAAACTTTTTTATTTGAGATTGTTTAGTACCTCAAAATAAACACACAAAGAAAATAAGAAAACACATATTGCCACCTCATCGATCCATCCATTCTAAATCCTGGCTTCTGATTGGTCCAACAAACTCCACCCGGATCCCTCCTCCTACAAACTCCTCCACCGTCTTCCACCTCTCTCCCTCATCTCTCTCTCCCGTAACTCTCTCTCCCTCATCTCTCTCTCTCCCACAACTCTCCCAATCTCTCTCTCCCTTCTTCCACCTCTCTCCCCTCTCTCCCACATCTCTCTCTCCCTCAACTCCACCAATGGCTCCCAAGCCGGCGAGGTGGGGGGCGGCCCCGACCCCGGCCAAGCTCGGCAGAGGCGGCGGCTCCGTCCCTGCATGGAGCGGCGCGACGAGGCAGCCGTGACCCTGGCCTGGAGCGGCGCGACGAGGCAGCCGCGACGCGCAGCAGGGTGCAGCGACGGCGGCCGCGGCGTGCAGCAGCACGGTCAGCGGCGCGGCAGGGCGCATGTGGCGGCGGCCAGCTTGGTTCGGCGACCACGACACGCAGCAAGGTCGGCGAGGCGCGGCGACCACGACGGCAGCAGGGTCAACGGTGCGGCGCGCGTGCGGCGGCAGCGGGGGCCGGCGACGCTCCCTCCTCCGGCGTGTGCCGCCAGCAGCCTGGACTGGGCGGCGGTGGCGTGATGGTGGCCGTGGCCACGGCGGCGTGGTGGGGGCCGCGGCGGCGGTGGCGTGATGGTGGCTGTGGCCGCGGCGGCGTGGTGGGGGCTGCGGCGGCGGTGGATTTTTTTTTATTATTTCTAAAAAGGTTTGCCGAGTGTTGTTTTTGGCTCTCGGCGAAGTGTTTGCCGTGTGTTCGAAAGAAAACTCTCGGCAAACGACTCTTTGCCGAGAGCTGTTTGCCGTGTGGTCTTTGCCGAGTGTAACACTCGGCAAACTTTTTGCCGAGTGTGTTTTGGCCTTTGCCGAGTGCATTCGGCACTCGGCAAACATTGGGTTTCCGGTAGTGGCGGAGGCGGCTGCGAGGACAAAGACAGCAGCAAACAGCTTCCGGTTGTGGGTTGGGAGGAGCGCACCTTCCTTTAGGAAGTTGAAGCATGATGGTGTCGACGCCATTGCTGGGGTGGGTTACAGAGACGGGACAAGTCGGAAATGGAAGAATGTGATGAGAAGACCGAGGAGGGGAATGCTAGTTTTTAAGCAAATGATTGAGGGAAGGAAAACGCGTTCGGAGCGCGATTAGCATGTGGGGAATCGTCCATAGGTACATAACCAATTGATGTTAGGTTTGTTCATTCATGACAATTCTTGCGAGAGAAGTTGAGCTGCTGACATGCCGCGTGATGGATACAGATGAGAGAGAGAGAGAGAATGGCGTTGACGAGAAGAGCAGAGTACTTGAACACCAAACTTTTGAATTATGCAATAAGCTCCTTCTGACAACGACATATGTTAACTCCAACAGTTGGATAAAGAACGATAGGAACCAGGGGAGACCGATGTTTCTGATTTTAAATTGGAGAGTATATATTTATTATATTTGTTACACAAACTGTAAGATGTTGCCTTTCTGTATATCGATTAAACCATTTGTCTTTAATTTAATTGAAATAAAAGTCAAAGCATGTCGAAGACATGATGTTTATCCCTGATACTTCATGTAAGTTCAGGAAACTAATATGACTTGAAACTAATATGACTTTAGATGTTTTTCTTTTTGATTACACAGTACAATTCAGACACTCACAACGCACGCACACTCATCATCCCTATGAACGCACATACGCAAACTCTATCCCTATGAGCATCTTCGAGATTGACGAAGTCACCACTGACGCCTCGCTGTCAACCCCTATGAGATCTAAAATTTTTCATGTGTTGTTGTTTGTTGTGTGAGAGACTATAAAATTGTGAAAATTTGTTGAATTCTGAGGCTGGCATGTGTTTATAGTGCTCCACCCATGGGTTCCCTGATACGTGACGGGTACGGAACAAGGTAGGGATTTTCACACACGGGGACAGAGATGGGTGGGGATTTTTACCCGATGCACATGTCGGGGCGGGTATGGATTTACTCTACCCGCCCCATTGACATCCCTAGTTGTTAGCTAAAAAGGCACATCATCTTCATGATTCCAGTCAACATTAAGATTGTGATTATGACGTTTACAATAAGCAAACCAACGCACGACTACGGCCGCGCAACTCCCACCCGCACAGGACGCGAGCCTAGCGCCGCCGCCTCCTCTCGCCTCCGTGAGAGCTTGGTCCCCCTCCCTTCCCCTTCAGCGTCTCGCCGGAGGTCAAAGGGAGTGGGGATCCATCGTTTTTTCCTTGTTTCTTCAGTAGATCGAGTCATCTAGGGTTAGAGTTTCTCCATGTCAAATTTCTTGACATTGAGGATTTAACTCCTCCTCGCCGGCGTCGGCAAGGGGGCAGGGTGGATTCGTCTTCTCCATTGTGGATCTGTTGAAGATGGAGGCGACATCGACGTCAGCAACTTCATCGGATCGACGACATGGAGACTTGGTTTTCCGGGTGACGACATCAAGGCGGAGATGATGCCGCCGTCATGGAATAATTTTCTCCGGTCTCTTCTCCGTTTTGTTGTGGTTAGATCTGGCCACAATGAAGGACTAGGGAGAATATGCAGATTAGTCTTTCTTTATTCTCGGTGGCAGAAAGAAGAAGAAGAAGAAAGACACAAAAAAAGAAGAAGTTTCTCCACTTCGCCTGCAGGAGTGTTGGCTGCCGTTCGTCGGGCTTCTGTTCTCGAGTCTGTTGCCGGGTGTTTGCCCGTGTACGCCGAGTGTTTGCCTGTGCAGCCTTCTATACGAAGCGTCATATAGGTTTGGAGTTGAGATTTTAGACTACACAAGACTTTTACATGATCAGGTTGTATTCATGTGTGCTTGTAATCTGATGATGTACTCAACTATGGTCTAATATATTTCTTCTTTCGTCTCAAAAAAAAAAAAGGTTGTCATTATGACCAATTCGAACGTAAAATTCTACTCTGGCCTCAACAAAGTTGGAGGTGTTGATTTCTGTCTCTCGGTTAAGGACCTGATCTTTGACTGAAACAAGAGTATAAGCATGCGAATGACTTGATAATTACCATTGTTGTAAAGAAGCCTCATGTTCGGCTCATTGGCTCAAGTGACTACTCGCTTTGTTTTAACGAATCACGCGGGTGCCTTCTTTCCACTTTTTTTTTTTTAGAAAGACCCAGGGCAATTTGCCCGGCGTATGTATTAATAAGCAGGCAGAGTTTTTACAAGGCGCATCGCGCCATGCACAGCTTTTTTAGCGTGTCCGGGAACTGACAGATCCCGGAGGCGCAAAACAGAGACGAAAACTAATTACTCACTAAACAAGAGCGCACCCTGTTCCTCGCCCGACACTGCTGCATTTCGTGCCGGTACCACCTTTTCCAGTGGCTTGGCCCCCGCCGCGATCCAAGTGTGGGCTTCGTCTTTAATCAGGTGCACCAGACTATCAGTTGGTTTGAGCATTTGGTTAAAGATCCGTGCATTCCGCTCTTTCCACAGCTCCCAAATTACCAAGATGGTTAGCGATCGCGCGCCTTTCTGTAGCTGTCCCTTACCCGGCAGAGAGTAGAACCAGTCATCCAGTCGTGATGTGGGCGGCCAGTTTTCTGGGCGTAGGGTGGGGCATTTTGACCAGTCAGCCACCTCCTTCCATACATGCTGCACATACGGGCACTCCATGCACAAATGCACCGCTGTCTCCAGGTTCCGGTAACAGAGGGGGCAAAAGTATTCATTCGGCCATTCCCTGTGCAGCAGTCTGTCCGCCGTCCACACTCTATTTTGCAGTAACAGCCAGAGGTGGAACTTTGCTTTAGGTGGTGCCCATACCTGCCAAACGTCGCGCTTGAAAAAGGAGCCAATTCCTCCCTCGAACTGCAGGTCATATGCTGAACCCGCAGTGTATGCGCCGGATTGTGTTCTTGTCCATGTGATGGTGTCCGGCTGTGTATCGTCCCGTTCAGCAACAGCATCTTCCACCAGGCCGTCCAGTTGCATGAAATCATTTAACAACCCCACACTCCACTGGTAGTTGATATCGTTGAACCATCGATCGTCCAGCAGTGCTTCCGCCACCGTCCTATTTTTACGGCGGCTGTGCTTGTATAAGGCAGGAAAAAGGCTAGCAGGTGCCATCCCGTAAAGCCAGCTTGAGGTCCAGAATTTTGCTTTGTGGCCGTCGCCAAGTTGGACTCTAGTGGCCGCCGCGAACAGCGCTCGGTCTACCGCATCCACCGGCAGTTCGGAGCCGTGCCAAGCTCTTTCCGGGTTCATCCATTCGTACCACAACCATCTGAGACGCAGTGCCCTTGCAAACTTGTCCAGGTCATGGAGACCAAGTCCTCCTCTGTTCAACGGCCGCAAGACCCTTGCCCAGCTCACCTTGCATTTGCCTCCGTGGAGTTCTTGGTTGCCAGCTCAAAGAAATCTCCTCCTTAACTTGTCAAACTCTTTGATGAACTGTTTCGGTGGCTTGGTGGCGGTTAGAAGATAGATTGGAATTGCAGAGAGAACCGATCGCACAAGTTCTCTTCGGCCGGCCAGTGACATTAGGTTGCCTTGCCATCCTCCCAACCGCGCTCTAGCCTTATCCAGTATTGTCTGTAGGTGGACCAAACGCACCCTGCCCAAGGTCAGCGGCAGGCCCAGGTAGGTGACCGGGAAAGGAGTTCGCTGACCCAAGAAGTCCCTGAGAATGTGATCCAAGTCGAGGTCACCACATCTTATTGGCGCAACCGAGCTCTTTTCCATGTTCATTTGCAGGCCTGTCGCGTCACCAAACTGTCTCATAAGCTCAATAATCATCGACACGTCGTGTGCCTCTGGGTTGGAGAAAACAACCGCGTCATCTGCATATAAAGACACCCGTAGCTTGGCTTGCCTTCCTCGTAGCTGCGTCAAGAAGCCTTCTTCTGTGGCCAGATAAAAAATTCTTTGCAGAGTGTCAATGGCTAGGATAAATAGATATGGCGACAGTGGGTCACCCTGCTGAAGCCCCATTTGATGCACAATTTTTGGGCCCGACGTGCCGTTGAGCAGTACCGCTGATGAGGATGAAGACAGTATCATAGTGATCCAATTACACCATCTCGGTGGGAAACCCCTATGGCGCAGCAGCTCAAGCAAGTAATCCCAAGAAACCGTGTCAAAGGCTTTAGTGATATCAAATTTGAACAGGAGGGCAGGTGTCTTTGTCCGGTGATACGCTCTTGCCAGGTTGCGGACATACAAGTAATTATCTTGGATGCAGCGCCTCTTAATAAAAGCACTTTGGGCTGTTGAGATCAGAGCATCAATGTGTGTTGCAAGTCTGTTGGTGAGTACTTTGGACAGGAGCTTGGCAAAGGAGTGGATGAGACTTATTGGTCTGAAATCTTTCACCTCATCCGCCACCTCCTTCTTGGGTATCAGCACCACATTTGCTCCATTCATTTTTTCCAAAGGTCCTGTATTTAGTCGATACACACTGTTGAAGGCATTCGTGACGTCAGTCTTTATAATCGGCCAGCAGCTCTTATAGAAGGCGCCAGTGAAGCCGTCCGGCCCCGGCGCCTTTTCACTTGGTAGATCAGCAATTGCCCTCCCAATCTCCTCCTCCATGAATGGAGTATCAATATTACTGGGTTCTATTCTTGGCAGTGCTAGCCGTTCCCAGTTGAATGTTGAAGCGCGCTGAATCCTTGTGCCCAAAATATCATTGAAATGCTGCGCAATTTCCTGCTCCTTTTCCTTGTGAGTCAGTGCCCATGTGCCGTCTCGACGTCGTAATTTTGGAATGAATTTCTTGCGCCTTCTTGCGTTTGCCTTCAAATGAAACAGCCTTGTGCATGCGTCACCGGCCTGCAGCCAGGTGATCCGAGAGCTTTGTCTTCTTCTTGATCTTTCTACCGCGGCCAATCCTAGCACTATTGATTTTAGGATGCGCCGAAAGACTAGTTCATCAGGGGACAACTGCCTTGTCTCTTGAGCTATGTCCAGCCGCATAATGATTTCTTGCACCATGTGCAGTTCCAGTCTTGCTTTGCTGAACAATGAGTTGCTCCATTGTTTTAACGCTTTGGCCGTATTTTGTAGCTTGTTGTGCAGGATCATCAGAGGAGAGTTTCCCCTAGCTGGCCGGTCCCAGGCTTCTTTGACTTTTTCAGCGAACCCCGGTACTTTTAGCCAAAAGAGTTCGAATCTGAAACAAGCCCGGCGATGAGGTTGATGCGGTTGACTCAGTAGCAGTGGGCAATGATCAGACATTGAGGATGATAGTGCCTGTAGTAACGTTGATGCAAACATGAGATCCCATTCTTTGTTGCAGAACACATGGTCCAGACGACACATAGTTGGGTTATCCCTTTCATTGCTCCAAGTGTAGCGGCGGTTGTGTAAAGCAATTTCCATCAGCTCACATTGATCTAGCGCCCGCTTGAAACGTCCCATCAGGCACCTGTTCAGGTTTTGATTGTTTTTGTCCCGGGCCTCATTGATCTGGTTGAAGTCTCCAACACATGCCCACGGCACATTTGCAGCTGGTTTTGCCGAGATCAATTCTGCCAGGAAGTGGGGCTTGTCCCCGTCATCAGTAGGGCCATAAACCACTGTTAGGAGAAAACTCTCATTAGTGGCCATCATTTTGATATCCAAAGATATGGAATGGTCCCTTCTCACTGGATTTATTGCCTCAATATGAGTTGCATCCCAGGCAACAAGGATCCCTCCTCTAGTTCCCTCTGCAGGTAACACTTCAAAATTCAGTAGTCGTTGACCCAGGATCTCAGCAGCTAACTGTCTTGTGACGGTTGCTAACTTCGTCTCTTGCAGACACACCAAGGTAGGCCTTGCGTCAGAGATCATACGCAGAACAGCTTCACGGTGTGCTGGCATGTTAAGGCCACGCACATTCCAGTTCAACAGTGAGAGTTGTGCACTATCCATTAAACAGGGGAGGCAACCGCAACATCTGACAAACACACCACATTTTACTGAACTTAACTGCCAGCTGGGCAACAAACACATTGTGACAGACAGGAGCAAACACTTGGCAGACACCATTGACAGCCGTCGGTGTACGACCTTCTACTACCGATAGCTGCACAGACACTAGCTGACCCACAAACACTAGCTGGCACACAAAACAAACATCACAAGTACTGACTGACGAACATGCTGATACTAGCCTAATGCACACAGTCACCAACACAGATTCATTTGGTAACAAACTTATCATGATGAACCAGTCCGCACCGGGGCAGGGCAGGGATGGATTATGCTGCATCCACGTTGGCGCTCAACTCATCACCTGCTAACGCCTCCAAAGCTTGGGCGAGCTGCGCGTGATTGAGGCGCGTCACCTTGGCCAACGCCCTGAACTCCTTCGGCGTGAGCGGCCGGCCATACATCTTGAGGTACTCAGCCAAGGCTTCCTCGGAAATGGGTCCATCTCCGGCCGCTAGATCCAGCTCCTTGATCAGGCAGTGCGTGGCTCGCATGGATACCGGCACCGCCGATGGCCTTTTGGCAAGCCTGCTGCTAGCTCGCCTGGTCTTGGTCGTTCCCTCCGGCTGCGCGCAGTGCTGCTGGGGAGCCGCGTTGGAATCTGCTGCCAGGGGGTTGTTGTTGACACACGGCTCGTCGCGGTTCACGAACACCTGCCTGATGAAGGAGCGTGCCGCCGACGAGGATCCACCACCAGCTGCCGCCTCATGTGCCGCAACAGCATCTGAAACGAACAAGTCATCTACCTGAGAGGTGATGGCCTCCACCTCTGTCCCATGGGCCGGCTCGCTTTGCGTTTCCTCCTCCCGGGCCCCCGGCCCAAAGGAGAGGGAGCCGTCTCCCCCCAGATCCCAGGCCGGAGAGGTTGGCGTGTACGCCGGGGATCTAGGGGAGAAGGGCCCAAACATCGTCTCCAGCATTGGGCTCGAAGTAGGAGGAGCCGGCTCGAAGGAGGCTTGAGGCCCAGCCCATTCAGAAGAGACCGGCCTGTAAGGCGGAGAGGCAGGCGGGATTTGAACCTCACCCGACCCCGCCGAGGTCAGCGATGCAGAGAGTGAGAGGTCCACCTCCTGACGCATCGGGTCGACCGTCCACCGGGAGGGGAAAGCATCACTGTCCGAACCCCCAGAGCCAGAGTCTGCAAGGAACTCTAGCAGCGGGTCTGGCATGCATGGCGGTGCAGGCAGCCCGTGAGCAAGCTGCAGCTCAGCCAAGCGCAGAGCCGAAGTCCTGGCGGACCCGTGAGACATACCTGCAGGGGAAGGTGCATGCGCGTCAGGTGCCGACCAGCCGCCTCGGGTCTCACGCACAGGCTCCTTGCCCATGCGGTCCCCACGCCGGTCCCATGCCGCCGGCGAGCGGGATCGACGCCGTTCCCATCCATCCGAGGCGTGCGGCACGACGTCGCGGCTCCGCGGGCTGCGCAGCGGAGAGCGTGAGGCAGCACGACCGCGGTACTCCTCCGTGGCGTTGCAGCCGCGATGGCGTGGTGGAGGGGAGCGCTCACGAACACGACGGAAGCGCTCTGGGAGGTCGTCAGCCGGCCGCCCCATGACGAAGGAGTTGTCAGCCCACGGGCGCCGGCGGCCGCCCCCGTTGTAGTCGTCGTCGTCGTGTCCTTGATCGCGCCTGGTTGTGGTCTCCCAGGCTCGACATGGTTGCCGCGGGCGGCGCACAGGAGTCCGGCCGTCGAGGACACCCTCATGCCAGTCGAAACCCTGGAAATCCGGGTACGGCACCGGCGAAGAGGATGATCCAGAAGGGAGGCCGCTGACCCTGGAGTCCGGCGAAGGCGGGGGCTGCGGCTTCCAGTTCTCATAGCACTGGAGGTGGATGAGGATCTCGCCAAGGTCGCCGACCGGTGGTGGAGCGATGTCACTCGGCTGCGGCTGGCCTCGCGGGCGCGGCACCTGCCCGGCGTTCTCGGTGAAGATAGACGTCAACTTGGACCGAGGGAGGAGGTCAGGATTCCACATCCAGACCCAGCACTCAAGGAACCACGTCACCTCCTGCGTGAACGAGGTCTCCTCCATGCGGTCGAACAAGCAGATGTCACCCAGCAGCTGGCGGATACCCTCGGCAGACCACGCATAGAGTGGCAGTCCCTCGATGCATAGCTTGCACCGGTACCACCATGTGTGTGGGTTGGCGACATCACAACGCCATGGAATGATCTCAAGGCGGGTGCCGCCAACCTCAATGAAGTCACGGCGGACTGCGAAGTCCCGGTGGTTGGGGTGGTCGAAATGGGCGAAGAAGTCATGTGGCTGGCTGTGGCGCGTAGCACGGATGGTGAACAGAGGGATGCGCAGCTGGCCGTGGAGCGCCATCGCCACCTCCTCGGCCTGTGGCATGTAGTGACCCTCGGCCACGCGGAGGAAGATGGCATGGCGGAGGAGCTTGTTGGTCTCGAAAGTCATGGCCGGGGTGAAGACAAGGACAGCGTTTGTCTGGGCTGGGCGCTGGTGCGGGCGTCCGGCGATGTACGCCATGGCCTCGGACGGGTCAGCAGTTGTTAGGTTGGGCGGTGGTGATGGCGGCAGCTGCGGCGAGGTGGAGGGTAATGGGGGGAAGATGATACGACTATGGATGTTTGTGGGTGGGAAGGTGAGTCGGGAGCGAATGGATGTGGTGGAGATGCGTTCCTTGACCGGCGCCGCGTTCCGCGGCGGATTGCGGCAATGGCGGCGGATGTGTCCGCTGCCCCAGCAAGCCAAGCAGCGAGGAGGGTCTCGGCAGTGTGAAACCTGATGGTCTTTTGCGAGGCACCGAAAGCACCTCCCCGCCATAAGCTTCTTATAGTCGGCGGCACTCGCCGGCGGAGTAAAGCCGGTGGTTGGGCGCCCCAGGCTTGGCTTTGAAGGCGCGGCCGAAGATGGCAAGGCGCGGCGGTGCCACCAGCGCCTCGGTTTCACGGCCGTCCATCCTCGTGAAAGATCATCCTGGGCGTGATGCAGGCTGGCGTCGTCAATGCGCTCTGGCACCGGCGAGCGTCTGGGGGTCGGCACGCGGATGACCGATTTGAGGCGGAGCGGCGCCTCGGCCTTCCGCGAGACAGAGCTTTGCACACCAGGAGGAGGCATTGCCGGAGTTAAGGCCTGGCCTTGCCCCCGGCTTTTGCAGCACTCGCCCTCTCCGACTGCCGGGCCAGCAGCCATAAAGGCCGGTGAGCCGGGGCCGGGCAGATCTGGGGGAGGATCCGCGCAACGGACCGGGCTTTGATGCGCCCCGGCCGAGAGCTGGCCGTACGCCCCATCTTCCTCATCAATGCGTCCCCAGTCGAGCTCCTCTTGGCAGTAGGGGGGGGCAGGCGCAGTCTCGGTAGGCGTAGGCTCGGCGTGGGTGCCGGGGGGGGGGGGGGGGGGGGGGGGTTGCGGGTCTAGGTGGGTTAGAGGCGGCTGTGGGCTGTGGCAGGGTGAGGCGGAGTGGAGGCGAGGAGTGGGTTGCGGTGGTGGGTGGCCGGCGGACGCCGGCGATGGCTGAGGAGGTTGCGGCGCGCGGGGGCGGAGGAGGGGCGCTTGCGAGCGCTCCCCAGCCCGGACCGGTCTCCATCCCAGCTTCCTGTGTTCTGTTGGCCCCTACCTCGTAGCTGCTTGCCTAGGCGGTGGTGGTGCCGCCGTCCGCCGAGCTCAGTGCGACCCTTCTTTCCACTTCAAATGAGAAAAATAGACTGATGCCGTGTATGACATTGCTTCTACCATCTGTCTCTTTCTTTTCGGAAGTTTTGCGCGCACAGTCCTTATTAGGATGGTCGTGCGAACCAATCATCTCCTCTAAAATTCAGTAAAATACTAGTCATAATGATTGACAACATCATACATACATGCAGAGCCAGAGTTGAGTGCTTGCCACGCAACGCGGAGTTTAACAGGTCCGCATGGTTTGGAACAAGCAAAAGTACTAACCAAGAGAAAGGACGACTACTGAAAGGCCAGCCAAAGAGGAGAATCTGATGAACACCTGCTCCTATATATTTACATACAGGACGGCTCTGCGTTCGCAGGAAATCGCAATGTCGAGCCTCTCCGCCTCCGACCCCGGCGACTCCGGGCCGTCGCAGGATGTGGTGCTCGCCGTGGTCCTGCCCTGCTTCTTAGCCATCGTGGTCCTCGGCATCCTCTGCCGGCTCTGCGGCCTCGGCTCCGGTGGGACGGGAGCGACGAGACCCCACGGTGGCTTTCACGCTTCCCATGGGGACTTTCATTGTTCCACAGCTGCCACACATGCAAGCATGTTTGCTGCCACGTCAGGTGCTGCTAGCAGTGGCGGCGGCTGCGGTGGCGGCGGCGGTGGCGGCTTTGGAGGCGGTGGCGGCGGTGGTGGCGGTAGCGGCGGCTGCGGCTGCTAGAGGATGTCGGCGAGTAGGTCATCATGCAGCTGCAGTGCCTGCTGCGCGGTGATCATGGATTAATCGTCGAAACAAACGAATGGTCTCTCTGTATTACAGGTCCTTGTTATTATCTGAAAATGATTATCTACTGTCGTTCGTTATATGGTTGGTGTATACATTTTTTGAAATGTTTTTTTATTCGAATAAATAAAGTTGATGTTGTATAATGGATATATGAACTACAAGAGCAGAGTGTTCTCATATTGTTACATACAGCATGTATGCAAAGTCTGTTAACTGATGTCTCCCAGCGTGCAGAGCAGATGACTGTTATGAGCATCAAGAATGGCCATGCCACGTGTTCCTGTCAAATCAAAAGCATGTAGTATCAACTATCATGGATATATCAACCAGTTGTGTTTGATGTCACTGCTCTTTTTATATTGAACAACTAGTATGGCGGCTCGCCGCATACATGGTGCAAGCCTGCTACACGCTGTTGCCATGCATGGGTCATCCGTATAAATTTAAGAGCTCACTATATATGGGTCTTTAATTTGTATACTTACGTACAAAAATGTTATGTTCCCCCTTTATCTCTTTGAGATGTTGTATGGTTCTACTTCTATCGGCTTGATTTAACATAAATTTTTTTAGGAAAACAGCAGGGGAATCCCCTACTTGATTTTCTTGATTAATTTTCAAGAGTTTATATACACCTACTTTCTTCCTCTGCACAATGAAAATGCCAGTCACGGTGATTGATCAAATTGATGGTTACATTAGGCACCTGCTTTGGGATGGTGGTGATGTTAATAGAAAAGGAGGATGTCTGGTAGCTCGGAGAAAGGCTACATTGCCAAAAGATCAAGGTGGTCTGGGTATGATTGATCTAAGAGCACAGAATACTGCTCTTCTACTCAAATTTTTGCATAAGTTTTACAATAAGCTTGATCTTCCTTGGGTTCAGTTAACATGGAATGCCTTCTACACTAGACCTGTCCCTCCTCATCACAGGAAAGGAGTTGGTTCTTTTTGGTGGAGAGATGTTATGTCGCTCTCTCATAATTATTTCATGATGGCAGCATGCAGTGCAAACATGGGTGATACTACTCTTTTATGGAAAGATTCTTGGAACCTAGGTGTTCTGCAATGGAGATTCCCACAACTCTTCTCATTTGCACTTAACAAAGATATTTCCATCAAAGCCTTCTTGCAGAGAGACATACATGAGAACTTCTAGCTTCCTCTGTCTATGGAAGCTTCTGAACAATTGCAAGAACTTCAAGGGTTAATAATGCAGCTGCAGATTAATCCAGATGAAAATGACAAGTGGAGTTACATTTGGGGAAATAATATCTTTACGTCAAAACAGGCTTATAAAACCTTAAAAGGCTATGCAAATGCCTCACCAATTTACATGTGGATGTGGAAGTCTTGTGCACATGGACGGCACAAATTCTTTTTCTGGCTTCTCTTGCTGGATAGGCTGAACACTAGAAATCTACTTCGAAGGAAAAATAAGCAATTGCCGTGTTATAACTGTGTGCTTTGCACAACTGGTGCTGAAGAAACACTTGAGCATCTGTTTTTTGAATGCTCCTTTAGCCAATGGTGCTGGAGATTTCTGAACATTGATTGGGACACTTCTTTACCAGCTCAAGACATGATCATTTTGGCCAGAAGAAATTTCGGCTCAAAAATTTTCAGGGAAATCATGATGGTGGGTGCATGGAATATATGGTGTCACAGAAACTCAATTATCTTTGATGGTGCTACTCTATCTCTTCGCCGCTGGAAAAAATCGGTTAAGGAGGATATTGCTCTGGTTATTCTTCGAGCAAACAAAAAGACCAAGCGGCTTTTGGAACCTTGGTTGAGTAGTCTCAATTGATTATGTTTTTTAGGGTCTTTTTTTGGGCCTATGGCCTTGTACCATGTATATAAACTCTTGATTTAAAATAATGGAAGGTCTCAGAGCAGGTGACCGTAATATACATGATCTGTGTTGGATTTCAATGTTTCTATCAAGTGTTGTTTTTGCATTTGCACAGCAGTGGTTCCTCAAGTGCTCACCAACTCGAACAGTTGGATATAAAAGAACGATAGGAACCAGGGGAGACCGATGTTTCTGATTTTAAATTGGAGAGTACCATTCTATACATTATTTATATTTGTTACACAACTGTAATCCTTATGATCGATGTGGCCTTTCTGTATATGGATTAAACCAGTTATCTTTAATCGAAACAAAAGTCAAAGCATGTCGAGGACTTGATGTTTATCTCTGATATGATGAATAACACTTCATGCCAGTTCAGGAAACTAATCTGACTTGAGATGTTTTATACGTCACTTGAGTACCACATTTCAACTCCACTATGTTTTTTTTTTGGGCGAAACCATTATGGTTTTTTTTCTCTTCTGTGTCATTTCAAGAATGAGAATTCCTTCTTTTCGCAAAAAAAAAAAAGAATGAGAATTCCTTTTCTTTCGGCGGCTGAATTTCGAGGGCACTGCGATGCATTTTTGTTCATGTTCAACCGGTGACCATTACGAGTTACCGCAAAAAAAAAATGATAGAGCAATCAAAATCAGGCAATGAGGGGGCGCCAACTTGGTCTAAACAAAACGTTCGCCTGCTTGAGATCTTTGTCTGGAATTAAGTGGGCCGCCGTAAATGCACACATTGGGCCACGGCTTTTTTGTTCCTCTGAAAATAATAACCGCTCTCCTCTGAAAATAATAATCTCTCTCTCTCTCTCTGTCTGTCTCTCTCTCTCTCTCTGGTATGCTTTACAGCTTTTGTTAAGAAAAAAAATATGCTTAACGGCAGCTAAGATAATTTCCCTAAAAAAAAGCAGCTAAGATAATGTTGCGCCTTCATCACACGTTTCTTCTGTGTGTTTTTTTTTTCGAATTACGTTTCGTCTGTGATTAGCTAAGAAGTGAGCCCATCTTCATGATTCCAGTCAACATTAAGGTTGTGATTATGACCAATTCCAACGTAAAATTCTACTCTGTATATGTTATACAATTGTGGCCTCAACAAAGTTGGAGGTGTTGATTTCTCTGTCTCTCGGTTAAGGACCTAATCTTTGACTGAAACAAGAGTAAAATCATGCGAAGGACTTGATATTTAGCATATTGTTTGTGAAGAAGCCTCATGCTTTGCTAATTGGCTCAAGTGACTATTCGCTTTGTTTTAACGAATCACAAGGTCCTTGTTAGGATGGTCGTGCGTACCAAGACTTTTGTTTTACCATCACAGGACTACTACTTATCATCTCCTCTAAACTTCAGTAAAATACTAGTCATAACGATTGACAACATCATACATGCAGAGCCCTCTTTTTTTTTTTTTTTTTTTTTGGATAACGTGCAGAGCCAGGGTTGACTGTTTGGCACGCAACGCGGAGTTTACCAGGTCCGCATGCTTTGGAACAAGCAAAGTAATACTAACGCCACAAGAGAGAAGGATGACTACGGAAAGGCCAGTTGACCAGCAGAATCTGATGAACACCTGCTGCTATATATTTATACAGGACGGCTCTGCGTTCACAGCAAATCGCAATGTCAAGAGCTCTCCTCTCCGTCTCCGACTCCGGCGGCTCCGGCCCGTCGCTGGGTGTGGTGCTCGCCATAGTCCTGCCCTGCTTCTTCGCCATCGTGGTCCTCGCCCTCCTCTGCCGGCTCTGCGGCCTCGGCTCAGGCGGGAGGGGAGGGACAAGATCCCACGATGGATTTCATGCTTCCCACGGAGGCTTCCATGCTTCCAATGCTGGCACAGATGCAGCCATGTTTGCGGCCATGTCAGGTGCCACAACGACAGCTGCCGCTAGCGGTTGCGGTGACGGAGGTGGTGGCGGCGGAGGCTTTGGAGGTGGCGGCGGCGGTGGCTGTGGCGGCGGTGGTGGTGGCGGCGGCGGTGGCTGCTAGAGGATGTCGCGGGTCGCACCAAGTGGGTCGCCATGCAGCTGTAGTTGCAGTGCATGGCTGCTGCGCGACGATGATCATGGATTAATCGTAGTAACAAACGAATAGTCTCTGTATATTGTACAGGTCCTTATCATTAACTCATTACCTGAAAATTATTATGGGGCCATGTAGTTAGCTATTGACGCGGTGTCAGGTTATCTGGTGTCGTTATCAGGATGATGTATATATTTTCTGAAATGGGTTTTTTATTCGAATGAATAAGGTTGATGTTGTATAATGGATGAACTACGAGAGCAGAGTGTTCTCGTGTTGTTACATACAGCATGTATGCAAGATCTGTTAACCGATGTCTCCCAGCAACTTGCTTCGCGCAGAGCATATGACTGTTATGAGCATCAAGAATGGCCATGCCACATTCTCTTGTCAAATCAAAAGGTTAAGCGGTCAGGTCAAGATATCTCGAAGGTGACATGTAGTATATCGTGGAACGAAACCTAACAATGAATTGTATTTGATGTCACTGCTCTTTTTATACTGAACAACTAGTATGGCGATTCGTGCATACATGCTTGCAAGTCATACGTAATGTTGTCAAGAATGGATCAGTCGTACAAATTTAAGCGCTCACTATATGTGGGTCTTTAATTTGTACTTACATATAAAAAAATGTTATGTACCCCCTTTATCTGTTAGAGGTGTTACATGGTGCTATTGACTTGATGCAACATAATGGAAGGTCCAGATCAGGTCACTGTTAGCATATACAGCAGTAGAAATGGCCATGCCACTGGTTCCACCAAAGTGTCCACCAACTCTTTGTAGCTGCAGCGATCTAGAATCATCTTATGATGCTGCTCCTGACGCTATTAGCGTCCTCTAATCGATGAGTTCAGGATCTTTGCACGTACATTGGAGCTGTGTGATGCATTGCTCCATGCACGCAGCTACATCGGTGGCTTCAGGACTGTGTGAATTACTGTGATTTTCACCCGAAACGTTCACGGGAGTATGTGACGTCAGGTAGCAGATGGCGATGCATGTATACCTGTACTCGAAACGATCATAAAAAGCACATTCGTGTGAGGAACAAACTAATTCAACATGCAAGCAAGACTAGTCACTGCAACCTAATCTTTCCTTTGGCCCTCACATAAATCAAAGATGCTAGAGAGCCCCCTACCAAGAACATGGTGAATTTTATTGCACCCTGAAATGCACATGTCCCTACTGATGAAAAATGACCCTGCACACTAGAGCCCGCGCCCAACCTGTCCCTGCTACCCTTCTACTTGCAGCTACCTGTGTGCTACACAATGCAGCTGCACGAATGAAGAAATTTAGCCTCAAATACGTCTGAAAAATAAAGTGCCCCATGGAGTGGAAACCGATGGGGATGTGCTATGGCTGCAGCTACATGTGTTACGCCCGTGCCATGTACTGCACCAAAAGGTTCTTCTTCCTGGTTGTCCTCCCTCTCAATCGGATGTGCAAGTGCATATGCACGTGCTCAACTGTGAACAGAGTGGCCGACGACGTTGCGAGCACTGTAACAGTTGGCTTAGGGCGCATGACAACGGGAGGCACACAGCTAATTTGGCTCGTCTCAACTCTCTCTGACTTCCGGCCCGGACGGTCACTCGGTCGGACAGACCGCAGCCACAGCGACAACGGCGCGCGGCACGGATCGGATCTCTCTTGTTCTATGTACGCACTACCTTCTGAGCCCTACATACATAACCTGCTCATCACTTTCTCGCACACCCCTTCTGCACACCCAAGCGTGTCCGTGGCTCTAGCACTTCAGTCTTGAGTTTGGAGTGAGGCAGTGAGCTCTCCATCCGCCGCGCACAGCCGGCATGGCTAGCCTCCCCGTCGCCTTGTTCGCTGCCTCCTGCGTCCTCCTCCTCGCCGCCTCGGCCGCGGCGCCGCCGCCGGCTATGCACGTCGTCGGCGGCGAGAGGGGGTGGACGGTGCCGCCGTCCGGCAACGCCGCCGGCGAGGCGTCGTTCGACCAGTGGGCCGCGAGCCGCCGCTTCCACGTCGGCGACCTCTTGGGTACGCGATCGCTTCGTTCCGAGCAACACACAGAGCCCTACCCTGTAGTGCACGCACGCACGCCGTATCATTCAGCCTGTTCGTTTCGCTGCAGCTGCGGCTGCAGAAAAATAAATGCGAACACTGTAGCTGCTGCTGAAAACACTGTAGCTGCTGCTGAAGAAATAACTGCAAACACTGTAGCTGCTGCAAAGCAGCGAGACGAACACGCTGATTCCTGAACTTTGCTTGCCGGTCAATGTTTCACACACCGTGCGTTTGTGTCGTCTGTGCAGGCTTCAGGTACTCGAACAACGACTCGGTGCTCCTGGTGCGCCGCGGCGGCTACGAGCAGTGCGCCACGACGAGCGCCGTGAGCCGGTTCGACGACGGCGACACCCGGTTCACGCTCGACCGGCCGGGCCACGTCTACTTCGTCAGCGGCGCGCCGGGGCACTGCGAGGCGGGCCAGCGGATGGCCGTCCGCGTCACGGCGGCGCTCTCGTCTCCGGCCACCGCCACCGCACCCGCATCAGTCCCGGCGACCCCCGGCACTCCGTCAGCGGCGGCCGGGTCGACCGGCCCGGCGACTGTTGTGCTCAAGTTAACGCCATCCGTTCTGCTGTGGCTTGCTACCGTTTTTGTGTTCGTTTTCCTTCTGATCTTCGTGCTGCTTTTCTGTTGGTATCAGCAAGGGAAGTTGGTTGAGACGTTCATAGACGCTCCTCTACCTAGGAACCCGGGTGTTTAGAGGTCGATGTTGTGGAGTTTGCGTTCTTGCGCCCTCTTTTCACTGGAAGCTACCAGTTGCTTGTACCAGCAAAAAGATCGATCAAACATTGATCCATGGTTTGTTTGCGATATGTTGTCTGTAATGTTTGCGTACCCTAGTTGTGATTGTGATCTTTCTCTGTGTTGCATTTGCGGTGGTATTACAAGACAACTAGTAGTAGTTAATGTAGTGAGAGACACCGAGAAAAAAAAAGGGAGCAAAATAGCTTCTTTTCAGTACTGCACGGTAGATGGAAAATCGATCACTCAGTACATTGTCTTGGAACCACACTTAAAAGATTGGAACACCAGGGAGAAAGGCAGTATTTCCCAAGTGGTGGAACCAAAAACGGGAAAGCTAAACGCCACCCGGGTGTTCCTGGCGACGCCAGCACCCGAATTTCTGGCCGTGCGATGCGTCCTTGCTCTGCCGCACGTCCGTTGGATTTGTGCTCTGTCTGACATGTGGGTTCTGCCTTTGGATTTTGGGATCGCGCTTCTGTTCGAGCCGTTCCTTTCTCCTCTCCATTTCGAGCTCGTCGCCCTGCTCCGCCTAGGGTTTGGCGCAGTCACCAGAGGCGATTTGCCGGCGATCTTCAGGTTGATCCATGGAGCTCCATTCCTCCCTCCTCACTTTGTTTGCTCCATGTGTCTCGATTCTGTTCTGATTTTTCTCTCGTATGGTTTGGATTGGGTTCGTTCTCGTGCGGCACAGAAGGCGATCCCCCTCTCCCACCTGTTGGTGCTCTTGCTAGTTTTGGGTCATGATTCGATTCATTTGATGTGATTTGTTTCCTGCTGTACACTCTACTGATTTGGTTTGTTACGATTTTGTGCGGACACTACGGAGGAGTTGGATCCTGTCTCGTTGGAAGCGATTGGCCAGCGAACTTCCGGTTTGTTCATTGAAATCTCCCTCTTTCTCCTACGTCTGGTTCCTCATGTGATTTGGTTGCCTGTCTGTGGATTCGTTGATGGTTTGTCTCGATTTGATGCGGGATTTGGCCATTCGAGCATGAATCAACCCCCTGTATCTGAATATATTTTGATTGTCTTGATATATACGTGCAAGTGCTTACTGATTTAATCAGTAAATCTGCTTCAAATGGCTAGGAAAGAAAAACGCCTCCTGTTGTAGGTACCCAGAGCATTGATGTTATTGCCCTAAAAAAAAAAGGAGCATTGATGTTATTGACCTCTCTCGTCTCTACTATGCAATAGGATAAAATATTGTGTTTGAGGGATCTATGACGTATTGCATCTATATTTGTGGATAGCTGAGCACTTTTCCAGTTTCCTTGCGTAATGAAGTTGGATTTTCAGTTTTGTCATCAGGACTGCAGTACGTCATTGATTAAACTCCTATTTGTTTTCCAATGTTCACATGCATGTAAAAAAAACAAGAAGAAGGCGATAAGCTCAGGTGCTGGGCTTCATAGATTTTGGATCCTCTGTTCTCTGACCATTGCTTTGTAGTTTTGTTTTCAGGTCTGAAGAAATGTCTATAGGCTTCAGCAGTAACGAAGACCCTGACTTGTTTGTTCCTTATGTAGTGTATCCAAGAGAGCTTTCTGGTGCGTGCTTGTCTCAAATGATTTAAAATTCATTACCTTCTGGCTAATCATGACACCTTTAATTGATTAGTTTATCAATTGATGCTTTGCTTGGCTTCAGTCTACCATAACAATAGCCGTATAGTTGTTCTTCTCTGTTAGGAACTGATCCTCATGATTGCATAGATACCATCATGATGTCTCTATCTTCATTTCTCATACATCGGGCCGGGTTTTGTCCATTTAATCCCCGCGCTTGTACTAACGAGTAGTTGCTCGTTTCATTTCTCTGTGAGGCGCGTTTGTTGCTTCTGTTTAGAGGGTTCATCCTCACTCCCATCTTAGTCTTATGATTTTTGATTTTTGTTGTGAAACATCATTTTGACCAGTTGAATTCGATTCAAAGTTGTTCCCTTTATCACACTCATTCACTTTGATGTGCTTGACTGCTCCTTACTATACGAATTTCTAATTGTTTGATAGCCTTGTCGGAGTGGGTTCTGGTGCTCAAAATTTGTTCACAAAACCTTTGTCTGTAAGATTTATTTCTGGAAGAAATTTCTCAAACTACTTAGTTTACTTTCTGTATGCAACTACCTGACATTGTGGTTCATGTAAAGAACCTTCTATTTTTGTTAACATATGTTATTTTGGGATGATCATTAAATCCAGTGATCCTCTATCTCAATCTGAAGTGAAAAACAAATATTTGGAAATCTTTTTCCTGCATTTGATGATTTAAAATGATCCAACTAGTCCGAAGCATATTTCCTGTTTTCTAAATAGTTTTTATAGTACCTGATCTCCCTTTTGAAATAACAGTTGACATGAATAAGAATGTCAAGGAAGATGCTATTTTCTATTTACATCATTCATATTTTAGCTCTAACCTAAAATTTACTTTTTGTCTAGTCTGATTTCCACATCTTTTTCTTAGTTTTCTTGGAGGGACTTCAATAAGATAACAAATTCCTATTTTATCATGTAATCTGCAGGAAATTTTTCACTTAAGGAAACAACGATTACCAGTTCTAACCATTCATCCGTAATACACATACAATTTGTTAGAGTTACAGTTCTGATATGCTAATATTACACCTCATTATTCATGTAATTTTAGTTTGTGTGCACTGTAACTTTTATTTTAAAAATCAATGTACCTGTAATTCTGATGTGTGGTACCTATTTTATCATATGGCTTTAGGTTACTTTTCGTTTGGAATTCAAGATGCAGTATTGCAGCGTGGACTTGCCGTATTGCTTTGTTCTTGTGCCACACAGTATTGCAGCTTGGACTGGATCAGGGCAAGGTATGATTCTCCTGCATTTTGCTTTGGTGTCTGAAACCTTGTAGATTGTTGGATTTCCTCCACTGAATTAAGACCAGTCCTAACGTTTGCTATAGACTTACACATGTAATTTGTTAAAGTTACATGTCTAATCTGATAATATTACACCTAATTATTCATGTCATTTTATTCTTTGTGCACTGTGACTTCCTTATAAATGTGAAATTTGGTCTCTTTTGAGATTAACAGGTATGATACTATTGCTTTTACATAACAAAGACAACATGACTGTACATTTTTCTATATAATATCAAGTCATTTTAAATCTACGATCCTTTTGTATTGCTGCAGGACTTGCAATTATGTCATTTTGAGGATGTCAAGTCATTTTAAATATACGATCCTTTTTTTTTTTGAAATATTTGACCATCTGACTTGCAGTGGTATCTCAGTTCATGTATCTTAGTTCATGTACTTTGGCTCTTTCCTTAGTCTAACTCTTGCTGACTTTCGAATATTACACATACAATTTGTTAAAGTTACCGTTCTGATATGCTAATATTACATCTCATTATTCATGTAATTTTAGTTTTTAGGCATTGTAACTTTTATATATATAAAACAATGTACTTGTAATTGTGATGTTTGATACCCATTTAAGATGAACAAGTTCCTGCTGTCCAACTGCCAATATTCTTGCTCATTATGCTTTGTGCTATCGAGCATGCATGACAGTGTATTTTGTGCATTTTTTTATTCTGAGATTCTCTTTATATTTCCCATCAAAAGCTATGATGGTTTGATCAGTATAGTGAGTCATGCCTAGTAGTAGTTTATTTTGTTTTTCGCAAGACTAGTCCTGTCTAGTTGTGTCTATCGTACCTGAATTTCATATGATGGATTGCTCATTATGTGACCTGCATGTAGGCTCTGTTTCAGTAACGTGTGGTCGTGGGGCATCTCTTCGTGCTCAGATAAGCTATTTTGGAAATAAGTTGTCCATGTTTTAGTAGTTCTATTTCTATGAGCCTGATCTGAAATTGGTAGTGCTTCCAGATCCAGAAAAAGTTACAATTTGATTTTCAAGAAATTACACTATGTCTTTGATGTATGTTTAGAATACTCCGACTGTCATTTTAGCAGTAATAGAGTGTAATAATAAGATTTGTAGTTTTTATTCTGTTTAAAATATTAGTATTAGTTTTTGTGTGAGTATGTCCTTTTCGGTTTTTGAAAAAAAATGTACTAGTAGCCTTAACAGCATCACGAACTATTTTTTGTGTTGCCCCTTTTTAATGTGATTTTGTGAGTACATTTTTGTTTTGGAGAATCTAAAGAGCATCCATCTCTGTTCTTGTGCATACTCTGCATGTTTATTTGTTCATCTGGGTCACCCTCTTGTGCAGAAACCTGCACTCGTTTCTTCATTTCCTATTTTCATGTCTGAGAAAATGGACAAATAGTCATGGCGATAGTCATCACGAAGGTTCAGGTTCTCAATATCAGCAGTCCAGCAGCGGGAAGGCTCATGTATTTGGTCGTGAAGGTAATCAAATTGGCAAGTACCAAATTGCTCATTTCCAGCACTAAGCATTGTTTAAATTTCTTGATTGCCTGGTAGCTTACATGGTGGTGATCATGCCATTTTCATATATTGCATTGTGATCTTGTTTTGTTTCATTCTGTGGCAGTAATCGCTCTCCCATGAATGATAATTAGCTTGTCCATTTTTTGTTTCTTGTTGTAAAGTCAACAGCAACCTGTGCATTGCCTATATGTTTGGCTTGGCAAGATATAGCCACCTCCACTTGTTTTGACTTGCAGCTCGATCAGTAGAGAAAATTCCAAGTTTTTAATCTGTGCTGGTTTCCTCCTGTAGCAATAAGGTAGCTCGATTCTTTGCAATCTCTAGAAGTGGTTGCTCCTAACGTGATTAGTTAAAGGAGAAATAATTTTCAACTGTTTGTCTATCTGGAGGAAGCTAGGCTTGTAGCAGCAAGAATAATTTTTTTTCATCCTAAATTTCTATAGAATATAGCTGTTGTGTCTTGTTACCAGTATTTTGGAGAGTAGCTATCTAGATCTTGTTGTTAGAGCGTACTGTAGCAAACATACGACATTACATCTTCAATATGTCAAAATTACACCCTGGCTATGGTGTCATTTAATAACACTTTGACTGTCATTTTTTTAACATATGTACTTCTGGCTTATTCAAACCATTGATTGCTGCATTAAGTTTGACTGTTGTACCTTTAGTTTTTGGTTCACTGGTAATCATTTTCCTATCTAGCAATTTGTTTCCATAACAAATATTAATGACTCGGATAATCATTTTCCTAGCCATTTGTTTCGGCAAAAGTCATTTTTCTAGCAGTAGCTAACGCCACTTTTTTACTTATTGCCATGTAAAGCTCACAGTTTCAATCAGATGAAGCTACACCCTTGCACTGGGGTAATTTTAGCAGAGTCTCTATGTCACTTTCTTGTTAAATGCATTTTAGTTCTTCTTTTTACTCTATTGTTCTATTATATCTGAACTGTGTCCTAGTAAATTAATTGACATGCAAAAGTCACAGTTTCAATCAGGTGAAGTTACACCTTAGCACTGGTATAATTTTAGTAGAGCTCTGCCTGTCATTTTCATGTTATAACTGAAAAGCGTCCTAGTAAATTAATTGACATGTAAAAGTGACAATCCCAAACATGTGAAATTACACCTTGGCACTGGTGTAATTTTAGCAGAGTATGCCTATCATTTTCTTGTTAAATGTATTTGAGTTCTTTTTTGTATTTTGTTCTAGTAAAGTGTCATTTTGTAATAAGTTTTTGCCATTGTATATTTTGAACTTCAACAGAATTGATGCAGTTGAATTCTTTTGCTCAGTTGTTGAATCTGGCAAGAGCAGCCGCAGTGATGAAGGAGAGCATGCTCTCACTGATGATTGAAGTCATCCTGTTGCCACGTGCCTCTGTCTATGAGGTATTAGGTTATATGTGCTTAGAACTTCTATATGTATCTGTGATGTGCTAAGAACCTGAACTTTCTATGAATGGCATGAACTATGACTATGGAATGCTATCAACCAGACTTCCAACCTGTTTTTAAATTTTTACTTTTATATGCATGTATGCATCCACATTTGTGTAAAAGTATGTGCTGTTTTCCCATGGAATGGTTGATTTGGTTGATCAAACAGTCGTTACTTGATGCCATTTAGTTACCAGAATTTGTTTCATTTCTGCTTTTGGTGTCAGCCGTTGTATAATTTGAACTGTGGATATGTTGTGTTTTTTGGTCTCTTGGATCTTGAATCAAGGTCTAAGAATTCAGGTGCTGGAACCCAACCCAGCACCCGAATTTCTGGCCACAAAATTCGGGTGTTCTGAGCTGCCCCAGCACCCGGGTGCTGGACAGGCACAGAAACACCCGGGTTCCAGGTAGACGCTCCCAAAAACCTTAATTTATCGCTCTTTTAATTTTCTGAGTGCAAACCGGGAGGTGCTCTCTCTGCCTTTTCAGTTAGAAGGGGAGAAACAAATTCAGTGCAAGCAGGCAGCCTATGCTAACAGAGGATAACTGAGGAGAAAAACACATGGGGGTGGCCAAAGCATTGGCCTGAAAGATAAAAATGAAGAGGAAAAGCTAAGTGAAAATAGAATGCAAACTAAGAGAAAACAAAGAAAGATTGATACAAGAAACAAATGATAATTGTTCAATCATAAGCATTCTCCATTGATCGCCATCTAGTAGCAACCTATCTCCTGCTTCATGAGCATTGCTACATGCAGATCATCACTGCAGCTAGCCGTTTCTTTCTTCGTTTCTCCATGCTCTGTGCTACTAGTATACTACTTGACAGTTGACACTATGACACCGCTTCATTGTAGTCTTGGTTTCGAACCTGGTTTCCTTCAAATTGAAACCAAGAGCATACCTGATTTGTGACCAGTTCCTGTCCATTGCACAGTTATTATTCAAGGGTAAACTAAAGCTTGGCACAAGAAGATAAACTCGGCAGAGTGAACGCCAGAGCCAAGCATGGAGTCAAGGAAAGCAGGGACGCGCGGTGCAAGTATGAATCACTAAAATGTTTTCGGTACGTGAGTGTGCAGCGGCCTCTATTTGGAAATGAAAGACACATACATGCATGTGAGGAGTTGCTAATTCAGCATGCATGCATGCAAGACTGGTCGCTGTGGGTCTGTGACCTTATCTTTCCTGGCAAACCTCACATGCCAGATATCGCAGGCACCCCGCTGAGCAGAAATGATGTTCCTTGTCCAACTTTTTTTCCGCACCGTCCGTCGCGCGTCGCCGCACCGCGCACCCACCGGCCACCCCGGTCGCCGTCGCACGGCTCACAAGCAGGCAGGTACCGTATGTGGCGCCCATGCCATGCTGCCCTCATACACCAAAATGTTCTTCATCATGGTCGTCCCTGTTGCAGGTTAGCAGCAGGCTGCGTGCATCTCGATCAGATGTGCAAATGCGTATGCACGTGATGCGTTGTGAACAGATTCGCCTACGTGTGCGAGCACGGTAGCAGTAGTCTGAGCCTGAGGACGTACACCTGACAACGGGCGGCACACCGTTGATTTGGCTCATGTATATTTACTCTCTGACTTCCGGTGTGCCGATCTCTCGTTCTTTCCGCAGCCTACTGACGAGCCTTCTATACATAGATCGCTGTAACAAACAAACAGAGGCCACGGCACCCAAGTCGAAGCGTGCGTATCCGTAGCGCTAGCACTACCTTCTCAGTTTGGAGAGAGAGCTCCATCAGCCGCGCGCACGGCATGGCGAGCCTTCCCCTCGCCTTGGTCGCGGCCTCCTGCGTCCTCCTCCTCGCCACCTCGGCAGCGGCGCCGCCGCCGGCCGTGCACGTCGTCGGCGGCGAGAAGGGGTGGACGGTGCCGCCGTCCGGCACCGAGGCTTCGTCGTCGTTCAACCAGTGGGCCGAGAGCCACCGCTTCATCGTCGGCGACGTCTTGGGTACGTGTTCGCTCCGAGCAACAGCAAAGCCAGTGGCACGCAGCCACGTATTTTTGTCGCTTGATGTTCGATGTTTCGTGCAAGCTTTCGTTTTTTATCATTCGCATGCTTCCGCGCGCGCGATGCGTCGTCGTTTGTGTGTCTGCAGGCTTCAAGTACTCCAAGAATGACTCGGTGCTCCTGGTGCCCGGCGACGGCTACGAGCAGTGCGCCATGGCGGGCGCCGTGATCCGCTTCGACGGCGGCCACACCAACTTCACGCTCGACCGTCCTGGGATCCTCCATTTCATCAGCGGCGCGCCGGGGCACTGCCAGGCGGGCCAGCGGATGGCCGTGCGCGTCGCCGCGGCACTCTCGTCTCCGGCCACCGCCCCCGCACCCACCGCGGTCCCGGCGACCCCCGGCAAACCGCCGGCGGCCGGGTCGACCACGACCAGCCAGACCATCGTCGTGCTCAAGCTGACCACGTCGGCTATAGTGTGGGTTGCGATCGTTTGCCTCTTCCTTTTCATCCTCACCTGCATCTTGTTCTGCTGTACCCGTGAGAAAGTGCGGATGGCTAGGACTTATATCAGATATCGAGGCTAGATTCGACAGTACAAGTCGATGCTGTGCTTAGCCAGCTCCGGAGTTTGCGTTCTTGCGCGCTCTTTAATTAGATCGGAGCTACCAGCTACATACGTACCAGGAAAATGATCGATGATTCCTAGATATTCATGGTTTACTTGCTATTTGTTGTCTGTATGTACTGCTGGTGTTCCCTGGTTATGATTGTGATCTTTCTCTGTGTTGCCATTGCGGTGGTAATGCTAGTTATTGCACTTGTGTGGCTGAATTGGAGATAGTAGTTGTTGTGGAATCAAAAATGAATGTACCCTTGTCAGTACTGCATACTAGCTAGATGGAAAATCGACCAGTACATTAACCGTACTTAAGATTGGAGCGACGGAGAAAAAATACGGCTGTATTTCCCAACTGGCCAAGCGCCATGCTGCAAAGTGCAAAGGCCCAATCCGTTCATGTCGTTCTTATTTGAGCTACTGGGCTACTCAGTGGAGAATGGAGATGCGTGCCTTGAGCGTTCTCAAGTCTCAACGCCCAGTTGAATCCAATCGGAATTCATGCCTAGAGCATTTCTTTTTTCTAGTACAAGACAAAAGATCCATCCGTAGATCCATGTTTTATTTCCGATATGTTGTCTGTAATGCTGGCACCCTAGTTATGATTGTGATATTTCTCTGCATTGCATTTGTGGTGGTATTACTGGACTACGTGACTAATGAGAGACAACGAGAAAACAGAGGAAGCAAATTAGCTTCTTTATAGTACTGGCACAGTTGATGGAAAATCGATCATTCAGTACCTTGTCTTGGAACAACACTCAAAAGATTGGAACAGCGGGAAAAGGGCTGTATTTCCCAAGTGGTGGAAAAACACCATACTGCAAAGGCCCAAACGTCCCTGTCGTTCTTATTCGAGTTATTGTGCTGCACGCCTCAAGCGTTTTCATCGCCTAGCTGTATGGCTGGAGCATCTCTGTTTCTACATGACTACATCCCAAACGTCCCTGCACGTGTTCGTTTCGTTTAGGACTAAAGTTTAGGCCAAAGTTCTTGCTATTTAAAAGTATTAAATAAAGTATAATTATAAAACTTTTTACAGAAACCTGGGCTACTTTGCGAGACGAATCTAATGAGGGTAATTAAGCTGTGATTAGACGATGGTTACTGTAACATCACTGTAGCAAAACATAGCTTAATTAGGCTCGTTAGATTCGTCTCGTAAATTAGCACCCATCTGTAAAGAGGTTTTGTAATTAGACTTTATTTAATACCCTTAAATAGCAAGATTCTCTGGACTAAACTTTAGGACTAAAGGAAACGAACAGGCTAACCTGCTTGGTATTTAATTTACCACTCTTTTAATTTCTGAGTGCAACCTGCCTTTTCGTTAAGAAGGGGAGAACAAATTTCAGTATAAACAGGCAGCCTATGGTGACAGTGGATAACAGAGGAGATAAACACAAAGGGGTGGCCAAAGCATTGGCCTGAAAGATAAAAATGAAGGGGAAAAGCTAAGTGAAAACAAAAAGGCAAACTAAAAGAAAACACAAACAGATTGATACAAGAAAGAATAGGTAATTGTTCAGTCATAAGCATTATCCATCGATCGCTTGGATCCCATTGATCGCCATCTGGTAACAAATCTGTCTCCTGCTTCATGAGCATTGCTGCATGCAGATCACCACTGCAGCTAGATTTTTCTTTCTTCGTTTCTCCATGTTATGTATTGAGCAGTTTTACTGTCCAAAATAATGGCCATTAGTTTCTCAAAATTAATGGCCATTAGTTTGATCCGACGGTCTAAATTTAATTTCAAAAATGTACTATTAATGGTCATTAGTAAGGGTAATATCAGAAAATATAAAATGTGATGGACTTGTAATAGTAATTTTGTTTTTATAAAAAAAAAATTTGTAATTTGATCAATTCATGTTGTCCATCAATCTAGTTCATCATTATAGTTCGTAGGGTTAGTTGGTTAGGGTTGAATTATTTAGTTCTTGGTTATTAAACAATAAATATATTAATGAATTAATAGTAAAATTACTAATCTGCCCTCAAACTAATGGCCATTATTTTGGACTGTAAAAGTGCTCGTATTACTACTTGACACCATGATTTCGCTTGGATTTTGAACCCGGTTTCCTGCAAATTAAAACCAAGAGCATACCTGATTTGTGACCTAGTGTGCAAACGCACAATTCAATGAGCAGATGTTTTTTATTTTCTGGATTTCTTTGGCATACTGGACAAGTTGTAGTTTGCCACCATTCTGTTCTTTAAGCTTGCTAATTTGAATAGCTATGGTGCCCGGTCTTTTAGTGGTCCTCCTTGTACCAATTATCATGCCTAATATTGTTGTCTTGCCATCTTGTAGTTGAATTTCTGTTGACACTGCAAAGAGCGCTCTATGACTCTATTCGGAGCATGGGATTTGCATGCCCAATCATTAGATTATCCATCTCTACTCTTTTCAAGTGTAAGGTTTGGATCTGTCTGGTTAAATTTTCACCACCGGTTCCTGTCCATTGCTCAGTAACAATTCAAGGCAGAGTGCACGCCAGAGCCAAGCATGGAGTCAAGTGAAGGAAAGCAGGGACGCACGGTGCAAGTGTGAATCACTAAAATATTTTCGGAACGTGAGTGTGCAGCGGCCAGCAGGGCCTCTATTTGGAAGTGTAATAATGTGCATGTGAGGAGTTGCTAGCAAGTTCAACGTGCATGCAAGACTGGTCGCTGTGACCTTATCTTTCTCCTGGGCACCTCACATGCCACAGCCCGCTGAGCAGAAATGACGTTCCTTGTCCAACTTTTTCAGCATCGTCGTGCCTCGCCGAACCGAGGCCGAGCACAGGCCCTGATCGCCGTCGCACGGCTCACAAAGCAGGCATCTTTCCGTGGCGAGCGGGCGTACCTTCACCATATGTGGCGCCCATGCCATGCCGCCCTCTTACACCAAAATGTTGGTCATCATGGTCGTCCCTGTTGCAGGTTAGCAGCAGGCCGTGCTGTGCTGCTCGATCGTGGTCATGGACCCTCTCGATCAGATGTGCAAATGCGTATGCACGTGATGCTCTGTGAAAAGATTGACCTACGTGTGTGAGCACGGTAACAGTCTTAGGACACGTGACGATGGGCGGCACACCGTTAATTTGGCTCGTTATACTAACTAGTCTCTGAATTTCGGGCCCGGACGGTGACTCAGCCAGACAAACCGGAACCAAAGTTACAACTGCGCGCGGTGCGGTGCACCGATCTCTCCTCTCCGCGCGCAGCATCTCTATACAACGGGAGCCCGAAGTAAACACACAAACAGAGGACACTGCTCATCACTTTCTCGGCGCTCACGCACACCCCTGCTTGCATTGCACCCAAGCGCGCGATCCGTTGCGCCAGCACTTACATCTCCTCAGTTCGGAGAGAGAGCTCCATCTGCCGCGCGGCATGGCGAGCCTTCCCCTCGCCTTGGTCGCGGCCTCTTGCGTCCTCCTGCTCGCCACCTCGGCAGCGGCGCCGCCGTCGCCGGCCGTGCACGTCGTCGGCGGCGAGAAGGGGTGGACGGTGCCGCCGTCCGGCACCGAGACGTCGCCGTCGTCGTTCAACCACTGGGCCGAGAGCCGCCGCTTCCGCGTCGGCGACGTCTTGGGTACGTGTTCGCTCCGAGCAACAGCAACGGAGTACCTGTTTTCTGCATGCTGGTCAACATTTCGTGCAAGATTTCTTGTTTAATTCGTCGTTTGTGTGTGTGTGTGTGCAGACTTCAAGTACTCGACCAACGACTCGGTGCTCCTGGTGCCCCGCGACGGCTACGAGCAGTGCGCCACGGCGAGCGCCTTGAGCCGGTTCGACAGCGGCCACACCAACTTCACGCTCGACATCCCAGGGATGTTCCATTTCATCAGCGGCGCGCCGGGGCACTGCGAGGCAGGCCAGCGGATGGCCGTGCGCGTCGCGGCGGCTCCGGCCGCCGCCCCCGCACCCGGAGCAGCAGTCCCGGCGACCCCCGGCACTCCGCCGGCGGCCGGGTCGACCGGCCAGACCGTCGTCGTGCTCAAGCTGACCACGTCGGCTGTAGTGTGGATCGCGACCGTTTGCCTCTTCCTTTTCATTCTCATCTGCGTCTTGTTCTACTGTAACCATCAGCAAGTGAAGATGGCTAGGGACTTTATCAGGTGTCGAGGCCAGATTGGACAGTAGATCAGGTCGACGCTGTGCGCTGTGCCAGCTCTGGAGTTTGCGTTCTGGCGCCCTCTTTAGTTAGATCGGAGCTACCAGCTACAGTACGTACCAGGATCGATTCCTAGATGTTCATGGTTTACTACGTATTTGCTATCTGTGTTTTCTTGTCTGTACTGCTGGTGTAACCCTGGTTATGATTGTTATGTTTCTCTGTAACAAAATATAGATTAATTAGGCTCGTTAGATTTGTCTCGTAAAGATGTACCTATCTGTAAAAAGGTTTTGTCATTAAATTTTATTTAGTACTCTTAAATAATAAGATTCTTTTTGATGTGACAGGTCTAAATGCTAAATGCTAAAGCAACGAACACCCTGTGTTGTCTCGTGGTGGTAATATACTAGTTATTGCACTTGTGGTGTGATAGTAGCTGTTGATAGCGGAAAAGAAAAGAAATATATTCTTTTCAACACTGCGCACTAGATGGAAAATCGACCAGTACTTTTTCTGGTACGTAAATGGTGGTAATACTAGTTACATGCTGTCTCTTTCTGGGCTTAAGACTATCCATCTCTACTCTATAAACTTAGTTATTATTCCAAGGACCAAGCAAGGGTGAACTAATTAGCTTCGTAGTAGAAGACGAACCCGCTAGCCAGCACCGACGAAGAAAGCTGCTAGCTTCGTCAGAACTCACAAGGGATTCAGGAACGCCATGCGTGAGAACGACGTGTGCAACAGAGCACGGAGAGCCAAAGGAAATCTTGGCATCAAAGATGCAAGCTGAAATCTTGGCATGAAAGATGCAAGCTGCCAGTGGCATCTCAGGCCAATATCTTGAGGTCACATGCTGCCAGTCAGGTGAGCAATTTCGACCATTGCACACGTTACGGCCAGTGATAAAGTTTGAAAATTTTCTCTGATGTGGAAATTACCGTGAACGGTCGGTAAATACAAAACGTCCCTGAAAGTGAACCCTGCAGAAACGAAGCCGCACTCGAAAAGTCACTTTTTTTTTTTTTGTTGATGAGAACTCGAAAAGTCACTAGCTTAATCCCATCTTTTCCCCCCCAAAAAAAAAAGCTTAATCCCATCTGGCCCGGCAGCTTCTCCAAAGTATCCCAACAGCAAGACCCCGCAGATCCAGGAACAGCCCATATAGTGTCAATACGGCCTAGCACTGATCCACTTCGACCGGCCCGGACACGAATGCGCTGGTTAGTCATTCTCGCGGGGACCGCCGCCACGGCGCCACCTGCTCTCTCCGATGAACAATGCTCGGCGTCGCAACACCATCGCCTGCTGCCAGTCTGCCACGATGGCGCAGCAAGGCAGGTGTGCCGCAACCTTTTAGTTTCTCGTTTGTTTGTGATACTTGCAACGATCGGAGACAACGGAGGTATTTCATCTCTGGTCCACAGTATTTCATTTCCTCTAGAACACGTGCAGTATCGTACTTATAAATGCCACTTATATTCCTACTTCCTGCTAAGTTGAGTAGCATCTGATTGTTTGTCTTACTTACCCTGTTCTCTGCATGATGCAATGGAGCGATGCAAGGAGGTTAAATCACTGGAAACAGCTGTGGAAAGGTCTTCAACAATGGAACCAGAAAGTGCAGAGGCTTCCGCCACATTTGAATCCTTTTGGGATTGCCAGGAGCTTCTTCGCGTGAGCCTGCTAGATCCGGCATGGTGGATAGTCAGAAGGATGGTTCAAGCAGAACTCAACGCAGAAATTTGAACACCCTAACTATTATATTTGCACTACTGATTGATGTTATAGTTGAATCAACACCACGACTAAAGGTGTGGAGCCAAGGAACACCACGAGTAAACAAAGAGTTCAACATACACCACATTTGCCAATTTACAGCGTAGAACAGAAACTGCTGAGACTCTTTTGCCCCTGGCTTTACGCACGGCACGACTGCATCTTCTCCAAGCAGGCTCTCAGCGTTCCCAAAGCGAAAAAAAGAAGAGCGCTCAAAAATGAAAGACTGCTCCAGGGGCGGCAGCATCAGGCGGTGCATGAGCTAGCAGCGGCGGGGGCGTCCGAGGCTGCACGAGCAAACAGGGGCCGGAGCATCTCGCGGGCGGGCGGCAGTAGCATTTTAGATGTGTTGCATTTAGTATTTTGAGTTTTTTTGTGGACCATTGAACCTTGTTATTTGGCCATATCATGCAAACGTTAAAATGTGAACTCAAGAATACTATTTTGGATACCTAGTACATCTCTATTTGGATGTGTTATTTAGTCTTTAACTGCAGTTATTTAATCAATTTGTGTTGCTGTCCTATTATTGTGGCTTCATAAAATATTGTGTTGCTGTAATTTACAAAAATGTCATGCCAATTTTTTTATTTTGCCTTGAGAAAATAAGAGGTAGCATGCTGTTCACAAATGAACTATGGTGTAGGGGCAAAATTGTCTATGAAAGTATTTGCACTACTGATTGATGTTATAGTTGAATCAACACTACGACTAAAGGTGTGGAGCCAAGGAACACCACGAGTAAACAAAGAGTTCAACATACACCACGTTTGCCAATTTACAGCGTAGAACAGAAACTGCTGAGACTCTTTTGCTCCTGGCTTTACGCACGGCACGACTGCATCTTCTCCAGGCAAGCTCTCAGCGTTCCCAAAGCGAAAAAAAAAAGAGCGTTCAAAAATGAAAGAATGCTCCAGGGGCGGTAGCATCAGGCGGCGCATGAGCTAGCAGCGGCGGGGGCGTCCGAGGCCGCACGAGCAAACAGGGGCCGGAGCATCTCGCGGGCGGGCGGCAGTAGCATTTTAGATGTGTTGCATTTAGTATTTTGAGTTTTTTTGTGGACCAGTGAACCTTGTTATTTGGCCATATCATGCAAACGTTAAAATGTGAACTCATGAATACTATTTTGGATACCTTGTACATCTCTATTTGGATGTGTTATTTAGTCTTTAACTGCAGTTATTTAATCAATTTGTGTTGCTGTCCTATTATTGTGGCTTCATAAAATATTGTGTTGCTGTAATTTACAAAAATGTCATGCCAATTTTTTTATTTTGCCTTGAGGAAATAAGAGGTAGCATGCTGTTCACAAATGAACTATGGTGCAGGGGCAAAATTGTCTATGAAAGTAGAGAGAGAAGAGAAATATTTTTATTAGTGATGTATGTTGGCTCCTGATGCTTATTCATGGTATTCTTTAGATCCTCAATTTTGTGCATGGTGTTGATTGAATTCACCCTGCCTGTAAGAACACCTTGAGCGGCTGAGCCGAGACGGTACTTAACTTTCAGTTTTCTTTACTTCTTCGCACTCGTACGAGACATGCCAAAGATATGTCAGAGATGTGCCTTGTCACACACGGACTCAACTGTGATGAGACATTTGCCGGAACTCTTCTTTTTCTTTCTTTCTTTTTTTTTTTGCGTTCACTCCATATCGTCGAATTTTCTCCAGCCTGTTCGTCTCGCTGCGATGCAGCCGTTTTACTGTAGCGACTGTTGAAAAAATAACTGCGAACATTGTAGCTGCTGCTGAAAAAATAACTAGAATACTGTAACTGCTACAAAACAGCTGCTGCAAAGCAACGAGACGAACAGACTGACTTGGGAAAAAGATCTTCAAATCTAGACTGCCAGCCCTCGAATGATGCTTCTTGTTTTTGTCATTGACCTTGAGATGTGTGATGAAGTGATGCTGATGCCTCCTATTCTGGGGCTAGCAATGTACGGTAGGCAGCGGCGAGCGGCAGAGGGGAAGTATTGGAATCGCCTGGTTTTCCACTCACAAAGGGATCATTCGCTCACAAACAAATGGACGGCGGGTAATTAAGTAGAAGTGGTCCAAGAATATTATTCCGGCATGTAATGGAAGGATATGATGTGTCACAATGTTGATTTTTTTTTTCAGACCATGTGTCAAAATGTTTGTTGGTGCCTAAACCTTTGTAAGGCAAAATTTGAGTTGTAAATCAAATTTCATGAGTTTGACCACTAGATTGTTAAATTATATGTATGAGTAGTCTGCAAAAGTTGAATCGATAACATTCATATATATTCATGTGCCTTTCGTTAAACTGTTGTTTCAAAATAGCATCTTAAGAAATGATATTGTAGAAATATGCTTTCGAAAACCTTTTCATACCACAATGTTTCAAACATTTGAATGACAGGCTAGTAGGTATCTACACCTGAATGTTCCATCCATCAGAGCGAGCAACAAACTGTCATACTGGTAAACCGTTATCAAAGTCTGCCAATAATATCTAGTCATGATGATATCTTATCCGCGGGCAATAATATCCAACCTTGTCTGCAGCTAACTTGAGATAAGAATTGAATTAACATAATGCAGCTATGTTTGCTTTAATTTTTCCTTTGCTTCAAAAGGAGATTGAGGGTCTGTTTGTTTTGGGCCGAGGCATTTGAAATTACGGCTAAAAAATTTGTGTTTTCACTTTTGGCTGTTGAATTTTTCTATGGACTTTTGTAATGATTTTTAGCTTGCCAACACACACACACACATATATAAAATAGAAAAGCATTTTGTAATATTTATATTTTTTAGCCGTTGTTTATCTTTTAGTTCATCTTTTCAAAACCCTATTTATTTCACCTTCTGCCTTTTTATCTGAAAAAAAAGGACAAAACTGAAATAAATAGGAAAGAGCTGGCGCAAAACTTGACCAACACAGGAACGACGTTTTATTTTGGGCCATTTGCGTATCTGGCCCTGTTCTGAAGTCTAATTGCACGTTTGGCCTCGTTTTTTAAGGTTTGCGTATTTGACCCTGTTTTTTCAAACTGAATGCTCCGTTTGACCCTCTTTTCTAACACCGTCAACAACAGCCTATTTTGAAGATTTAAAAAAAGAAGAGGATAATGAAAGGATGAGAAAAAAGACCAAATTACCCTCTCTTCATCTCTTTCTTTTGCGTGCTCTGTCCGGTCGTTCCTCTCCCTTCTCTTTCTCTCTCTCGTTCCCATGGCTGACCCTCAACCTAACCCTAGTCTCCTTGGCGGCGCGGCTGCAAGCTGGGAGAGAGGAGGCGGCGCGAGGCCGCGACCCCGGCGAGCAGGCGCAGCGCGAGGCGAACCATCGCGTAGGCGCAGCGCAGGCGCTATGCCAACCCAGCGCGCGGATGCGGCTGCGGCCCTTGCACGCGGGCGCGGTAGCAGGCTACGGGCAGGTGACTGACGCGGTTTGGCAGGTTCTGGTGCTACTACTTGGGAGTTCAAGAAATCTGGCAAGAATTGAATATTGTTATCGGCAAGTGATGAAGCTCAGAGCAGTATATGCGAATGCTTTTGTTTTGACATGCCTCGAAGTGCTCAAGTTGTCTTTTGACATGCCTCTAATTAAAGAAGACTCATAATTTATCCTTTACTGAAGATAAGAAAGCAAAGTAGTAATTTGTGATTGATCTTCTCTCTGTAAAATGTTCATAAACAACTCAAACTCGTTGGTTGTCCTTTTTTTTTTTCCTTTCAAAACTTGAACTGAACTGGTCAATTGTATCTACTTCTGTGCTTAAGTCAATAAGCATCAATCGACTTTTAGTTCAAATTTAAAAGAGATAATACTTTGCAAAAATTTAGAAAAAAAATGAATTTTCGTCACTTTTTTGTTCAAATTTTCAAGTTTTAATTCATACTGTTGCTGAAATTTTAAAAATGTAGCTAATACACTTGTTACAATCTTGTTTCAGTAATAAGGTCATTCATGCAAGACACATTATAAAACAAGGTCAAACATGCAAAGGATATGAAGGTCTTTTTACCATAGACTGAACACCGTCAAAGCCCTTAAACGGAATAGGGTCAAGTTTAAGCTTCAGTTTGAAATAACAGGGTCAAACAAGCAAACTCTAAAAAACAGGGCCAAACATGCAATTGGATTTCAGAACAGGGCCAGATACGCAAATGCCCCTTTTATTTTCGCTGCATCTTCATGAATAGGAAGTCTGCCTCTTGGGGCTCCCATGGCCATGAGCCACTGCCTGCGCAAGCTGCTGCTCATCTTCGTGCCTTCCTTGTCCTAGTTTCTTTCATTTCCCAAGGCTTTGACATCGAGAAAAAAAAAATACACTTTTGACAAAACGGAAGTGTATTCAGAATAGATGGTCTACAAAATTTGGCTATCCTACCGTATATTCCTTTACAGATGCTGTCAGGTGAGGTGAGATGAGTAAAAATCCTACACCGAGTGTAGCCTGCCCCAATGGTGCACTGATTCTTTGGCTTTGTTTTCATTTTCGTGTTGTGTTGAGTTGGGAAGATAACTTAGTTAACTGCAATTCTTCATCGCTCCTCCAATCGGAACTAGTACACACAGTGCTTAACTTCAGCATATATTTTGATCTAAAACAATCAACATCACATCAGCGGAGACGTGAAAATATGTAGACAATAATGACTTGTTCTTGGCATATATGCACGCCATTCCGTCGCAGCAACAAAAAGGTAGCGCATCTGAGTTGACCATAATCTAGTATCAAGAGATTGAAAATGCCAGTCACATTTTTTTTCCCCGAACGAGATAGCTGTTACGGCGTCGTGGTGGTGCACGCAAGGAAAACTGGAGAATGAGGCGAGACGGAGTTTTAAAATGCAGAGGATATCTGGCTTGGCACTGGAGGCCGGATGACCTTTTGTTGGACGTTTTTATCTGGCTTAAAAAGTAGCGTCGTTTTTTGTAGTCTGCTAGCTGGTTCAACCTGAACATCAAGTTAGTGTCGCTGGGTCTGTTTCTTAGCCAAGAGCACATGTGGTGCTGGCTCTCGAAAGGCGATGTTGGAGCAAGGTGAGCTCAACATAACCTCTCTGTTTTTCTCACTCTGCAATCTGAACGGTTTTTTTAATGAAAACCGAGGCTCAGTCCTCTTCTCGAAAAAAAGAAAAAAAAATCTGGCTTGGCACTGGCCGTCGTCGGCGGTGATCGGAGGACTGTCTTCTGCGGCTCTGCCACGGCTACCGAAGAGCCAGCCCACAAACGGGAGGTTTATTCTCTCTTCGATGATTAACAACTGAAAACCAAAAGCTGCCTTTATAGTTCAGACGCTACTAATAGAAAAATAACTCAACAAACTAACAAACTAACTGATCTTCTTCCCGTTTTCTAGCCAACGAAAGAGTCTAAACAATGGCTGTCACAGCGACAGGCTAATTTAGACGACGGCACTGGTAAACCCAAGGGCAAGGGAGTAGTAGCCAGGTACCTGATGAAGCCGAGTACAGATATATACACATATAAGACCAGATCATCTGCAAAAGAAAATGAGACGAGCCAAGGACGACGAAATCTGACCAGCCTATAAATTTCTTGGCACCAAGCAAAGCAACCAACGCAGCAGCCGATCGAGAGCAGCAAGGAGCCATGGCCACCGCCGTGAAGCCCGCCGACGCCGATCCCGAAGCGCAGGGCGCCGAGCCTCCGACGAGGCGGAGCAGAGCAGGAGCCATGGCGCTGCTCGGCCGCGCGCGGCGGAACCTGGCGTTCCCGTCGGTGTGGTCGGAGCTGAACGGCGCCATGGGCGACCTGGGCACCTACATCCCCATCGTGCTGTCCCTGGCGCTGTCGCGCAACCTGGACCTCGGCACCACCCTCATCTTCACGGGCATCTACAACGCCGTCACGGGCCTCATCTACGGCGTGCCGATGCCCGTGCAGCCCATGAAGTCCATCGCGGCCGCCGCGCTGTCCGACCCGTCCTTCGCCATCCCGGAGATCATGGCCGCGGGAATCCTGACCGCCGGGTTCGTGCTCTTCCTGGGCGCCACGCGGCTGATGAAGCTGGTGTACTGGTTCGTGCCGCTGCCCGTGGTGCGCGGCATCCAGCTCGCGCAGGGGCTCAACTTCGCCATGGCCGCCGTCAAGTACATCCGGTACGAGCAGGACCTCGGCAAGAGCAAGTCCCTGGGGCGGCGCCCTTGGACGGGCCTGGACGGACTCGTGCTGGCCATCGCCGCCATCTGCTTCATCCTCCTCGTCAACGGCGCCGGCGACGAACCAACGTCGAGAGACGATGATGACGCTGCTGATGAAGAAACCCATCGTCATCAGGAAGGAGGAGCGGGTCGTGGTCGCCGCGTGATCAAGCGATTCCTCGGGTCGGTCCCATCCGCGGTGATCGTGTTCGTGCTGGGCGTGGCGTTCGCCGTGGCGCGGCACCCGGCGGCGGTGCGGGAGCTGCGCGCGGGGCCCTCGCGGATGCGCGTGGTGCGCATCTCGCGGGAGGCGTGGAAGCAAGGGTTCCTCAAGGGCGCGGTGCCGCAGATCCCGCTGTCCGTGCTCAACTCCGTGGTGGCCGTGTGCAAGCTCACGCGCGACCTGTTCCCGGACGAGGCGGAGAAGGCGGCGTCGGCGACGTCGGTGTCGGTGACCATGGGCGCCATGAACCTGGTGGGCTGCTGGTTCGGCGCCATGCCGTGCTGCCACGGCGCGGGGGGCCTGGCGGGGCAGTACAAGTTCGGGGGCCGCAGCGGCGCGTGCGTGGCGGTGCTCGGCGCGCTCAAGCTGGCCCTGGGCCTGGCGCTTGGAGGGTCCATGCTGCGCGTGCTCGTCGAGTTCCCCGTGGGGTTGCTCGGCGTGCTGCTGCTCTTCGCCGGCATCGAGCTCGCCATCGCCGCCAGGGACATGTCCACCAAGTGGGAGGCATTCGTGATGCTCCTCTGCACCGCCGTGTCGCTCGTCGGCTCCAGCGCCGCGCTGGGATTCTTGTGCGGCATGATCGCGCACGGCCTGCTCATGCTCAGGGCATGGCTCGTCAGGCTCGCGTGAAACCTGAGTGATATCATCCTATATAAGTCGACGCCATCAACTCGATGGCAAATTGGCAATGGCACAGTCAAGCAATAATACAGTCGTATCGAAAACTTCCATTTTTTTCATCAGAAAACTCAGTACAGTGTACATGTATAACCTATCTATGTATGTCGCGTGTAACCACGATTTAAACACGAAAAATCTTACAATTCTTGCAGTTAACCAGAGCTCAGTTGAGCAATATCAATGTATGTCGCGTGTAACCTGTCTCTCTCTCGAGAAATATATGTTTCACCTGTCTCCAGTCATTACTGATGTATCTTTGGTGATGTGCACCACGCATGCGAGTCACCTATTAAGCTGATGTCTCTTTGGTGACGTGCATAACTAATTAAGGTTCTCACGTGGTGTGTATTACTCCCGTCTCACTGACCAGAATGGGCCTAACATTTGTTTGTTTTACAACATACAAATTAAAATGAAGTTACATGGATCGCAATGAAATAGAAATATAAGCAGTGTTCTCTTCTTTCTCCCTATGCTTTCCTCTCGGTTTTGTATCCAACTTCTGAATTGCAGATAACTGGTTCCTTGCGTGTTTCTTCTAGCTTCGATCCAACATCTTCAGGTTGGTCTCGACTCTGCTGTCGCGCACTCTCCTAATCTCGGCAGATAAAATCCACTGGAAATCCTCACTGATTCATCACCGTTGAGCATCATGATCTTCAAGCAGGTGCTATCCAGTTCTTGTGCGATGCATCTCCCAGGCTACATGATCGTCTATCTCATGAGCAGTCTGACACTAGTTACCATCAAGTTTGCTTCATACCTGTCCACTGCACATTCTGATAACACAAGCTGTTTGTCAATTTCCACAATCCGCAAATGACAGTAGCATAAACTGATTAAACTGCATTTTTTTCTGACAAAGCCAAAATGTAGCAATCTATCCATATTTAGCTCCTACACTCCGATTCAGAAATTCAGAAAGCACCTTCCAGGCTTGTCTGCCCACTACACGGTCGAAGAACAGAAGATTAACTGCCTCATTTTCTGCACAAAAAAGACATGATCTATCTGCTATGTTTTGTCTCTTCAACAGATTATCCCTCTTTTTTTTTTTGACATAGCAACCACAGAAATTGTACATTGATGGAACTTGTAGAGCAGGAAACAAGGTTCCCATACAGCAGGAGAGCAAACAAACGTTACACCCCTTAAAATTGATAAAACTGTACATTGATTGAGAGCTGTAAATACCATTACAATTATACTGCTACACTAAACAATCAGCAGCAGCAGACAAATTAATTATTTGAGCTATTTGGCATATAACCACATATTCACCAATATTTAGTCACACTTCAGGTTTTTGTCATCCCAGATTTCATTCAACCTTTGGTTAGTCCAGGTACAGAATGCAGGTATCGGCACTTCTGCAGACCGAACAACGGGATAATTCCTTCTATCCCAACAATCATCAGGTACAAAGTACAGCGCCGATTGCACACACAATCAGAGGTGCATCATTAGTAGTAATATGCGCTCCACGATTTGCCTGTCAGATTCCACTGTGCTTGTCAAAAGGAGCGATGCCGAGCTCGTGCCCGACCTCAAAGACATGGGTGCTCGAGCTCGCGATTCTGCTGATAGATGACGACGATACAGTGGTCTAAAGACGAAGAGCTGGAGCATGGAGAAAAATAGGTTTCCCTTTGCGTGCCTTTACTAGCCGGAAGCCATTCCGTCATTCGTATGGCAAGCGCTCGCCACGCCACGCCGGTGGACGACCACTCAGCCCAGATCGAACGCAAAACGTTCCCGACTGCTGCCTTTCAGTCTCCCCTCAGCGGTTGGAAGCACACGGTTCTTCTCTGGGCATCCAAGGCTGTTCATCGAGGCAGCGCCGTCGAGCTGGCACACATGGCCGGGTCGCCTCCACCTGCATTCTGACGAACGAAGCATAGCATACCACAGTTGGCATTATGGCCTACAAGCCTGAATCTCCAGCGAACTGATAAAATTAGACACCCCACATCTGAATCTCCAGCGAACTTAGAACAATCATTCTCCACAGCCATCCCATGCTGTCGCATATTCCGCCCCCAGGGACCTGTTCAGCTCCAACTGTTCCCGAACTGCCTGCCAAATTCAGTAAATTATATCCCATTAAAAATTGTCTTGCCTACTGCTATGCTTCCTAGCTCAAATACTTCTACGTGAGACAGTCAACAACCACACATGACTGTAATGGCACTGAGATAGTATTACATTGATAGAATGCTGCAGTGCGTGGTACAGAATTTCAGATTTCAACATTGGAGCAGTGCAGAGCAAGACAAGATCAAAGAAGAAATATCAATTACAAAGTACAGGGACAATTACATTGACAGCTCCAGCAAGTACCCCCAACAAATCCATTTCTAGTACCACAGGTGGTTTCGAAAATTGCAACATACATGTTGAATTAAGTACAGCCTGGAGTTAAACAGTTCAAAGAGGGAAAGGAAAAAAAAAACTTGGGGCTCCTGAAACGAGCATACAATCTAACAGCAGAATTCCAGCCAAGCTTTGTGTCTTGAGGAGCTCTGCATCTTTCAGTTTCTTTGGCATATGGGTCCAAACTCCAAATGCGCTGTTTCAGATTCAGATCACAAAAATAAGACCTAGAAGAATTCAAACTCTAGATAATTATCTGGACCCTTTTGGTTGGCGACTGGCGCAACCTTCCCATTGGTTGATGGTACTTGCTTCGGACGGCAGTCGAGCTCAACGGGCTTTGGTACATCTGGAGGGCTTGCACATCTTATGAGAGCCCAGTTCACGCCCTCGAAGAAGGGATGCTGCTTTATCTCGGTAGCCCCACGCTTGTAGCCAAGTCGGTGCTGTGGGTCCTTAACTAGCAATCCCCTTATCATGTCCCTCGCAGAGAAGCTCACTATTGGGGACTCAGGGAACCTCAAGGGCTGACCGACAACATTGAAAAGTGTGGCCCGGTTGCCCGAACCCTTGAAAGGGGTCTTCCCGAACAACAGCTCATACAAGAAAATGCCAAAGGTCCACCAATCCACGGCACTTCCATGACCCTCCCCTTTTATAATTTCTGGGGCCAAATACTCATGGGTGCCAACAAAGGACATGGAGCGAGCATCGGTTGGCTCAGCAATGAGCTCCGGGAAAAGGTTTTCTTGATTTGGAACCTCAGGCTTCGCCTTGTCCTTCTTGGACTTGGACTTGGTCTTTGATTTCGACCTGGAGAAGAACCGTGGCCCAAAACAAGTAGTTGGAGCAACACACGACGGCTGAATGCAGGACGGTTCAATGCAAGCAGGCTGGACACAGTATGCTGCATTATTCCTCTGAAGTGCATCTAGCCCCGGATTTGCAGACTTGATCACAGTTAGGCTTACTGAACAGCGAAGCGAAAGATCAAAGTCCGACAGCATGATGTGACCATCTTCTCGAACAAGGACATTTTCAGGTTTGAGATCACGGTATATAATCCCAAGCATATGCAGGTATTCCAATGCAAGGAGCACCTCTGCTACATAGAACCTGAAACATCAATATTAGTGTCAAATTTAAGTTAACAAAGCAACTGAGTGAAGATTGATAAAGCACAGCTTCATAGACAGGTCAGAATGTTCACATAAGCATTTATACATTTCAAGGTTCAAGCAATCAAAGAAATGATCATGAGTACATAAACTGTCGATTTTACAATATCAGAATATAACATAGAATGTTTGGATAGGTATATAAAGCTTTTACCACTGTCTCCAATCCATAAGAAAACCTAAACGGTTTACACATTATCAGGTAAAAATTCAGGAGCAGATTATATGCGCCCGATTATGGAAGTATAAGAAAAGTTATTCCTAATAAAATTTGCAGATAGAACAAATTGTAAAACATGAGAATGTTGAAATATACATAGGAAGCATTTCATAACTCCTATCCTACCGAACAAAGCTAACAGTTACTTGATTTAGAATTTATTAGTAACAGAAGTACATACTTAGCTGCTTGCTCTGAAAAGTATTTTCCAGGCTGCCTTTGCCGAAGAGTGTGCAGGTCCCCTCCAGGACAGAATTCCATAACCAAACATGAAAACTTATCGGTCTCAAAATGAGTATATAATGTTGGCAAAAATGGATGATCCAGGGACTGCAGGATCTCCCGCTCGGTTTGTGCTCGAAGCAGCTTCTTCCGACTTGCCAAAGATGTCTTATCCATGACCTTCATTGCAAAGTAACTCCTTGTACCACTCAGCTCTGAGAGATAAACGCTGCCAATATCACCAGAACCTAACTTCTTCAGCAGTCTAAAATGATTCAGACCAAGAACATTGTCTCTGGATTTGACCACATGTATCGCCTCCCACCTAGAATCATTCCCTTTGTGTGGTTTCGTAGTAGCGCTGCTCATGCTGCTGCAAGAGCTCTCATCACTTATGTCGCTGCCTGTGCTCGCGCGACACATGCTGCTCTTGCCACTCTCGGTGAAATCAGCTCTTGTACTCATTGTAGCACTACCACTGGTCTTCCTCAAACTACTAGTCCCATCACTCACTTTAGCAGACGCAAAGCCATCACTGGTACTGCTCTTTTGAGATGTTTTCTTTTCCTTGTTCCCATTACCGTCCAAGTTTTCCACCACTTTCAACTCCCCAGAATCTCCATCTAAGACCGATGATGCATCCTGGACACTAGGATCTGATGAGGTGTCTGAAGAATCCTTGTCTATCACAGAAGCAGGAGACGCTTGCTGTGTGTGAGATGGCTTCAGCTCCCCTTTAACCTCCGCTCCAGGTTCATGTCTATCATCTTTTCCTGTTTCCTTTGGCTTTGCTGTTTGCCCGGCCATATTCTGGGAAACAGACTTAGAGGACATGAACCGAGCTAATAGTCAAATCAGACACAGAGGTGCAGAATCTAACTGGCAGGTCAACACCACAAGGTCTCCACCTTCCCCAAATATTCAGCAGCAATCCTCGACTTCTGATCTGCAAATCAGTTACCCCTGTTAGCAACAGAATCCACAACAAATCCAGATGCCAGAGCGAGCAATCCCACAAGAACAAAGAGAAATCAACACAGAAACACTAATCCGAAAAGATCAAGAGAGGCAGAAAACAAGAACAGGATACAAACACATGATTCCAAGAAAGATCCATGACCAAGAAGAAATCACCTTGGAGACTCCCCCACAAGCTACAAGCACACACTGGACAGCAGATCCAGCGCCCCATAACGACGCATCAAGGCTCCCCAAAAGGCCAAGCACTAAAACGAGGGCCTAAAAATCACGAGCCCCCACCCCCGGCATTTCACACAGAAATAGGGGAAAGTGGGCCAGTGCCAGACAGATTAACAACAAAAGGGAAATTTTTTAGCTATCCCCAAAGAGAAGGCAAAGGCTAAAATAAAGAAGGCGTAGTACAGGCATTGCAACCTGGAACAGCTGCAAGCTCACAAGGCGCACAACTCCTTGCCCCTACTTTTCTCCCCGCAAAAAGAAGAGGCAGGTATGATGGAGCACACCGGAATCATATGAGTCGCGACAGCACAGCACATCCGCATGTGGTGTGCTCCGCCCGCATCCGCGTCAGGACATGGGAGCACTAACTCCGGTGGCCAGTGAATGCGGCAGCGGGAGATTTATAAAGACGCGGGGGAGGAGAAGGAGGTGGATTAGATCTAGAAAGGAATGGGTGGCATTAAAGCAACAGATCAAGAATGGACATCCCCACCTGGGGAAAATGACACCTAAATCAATCGGACAGTCAGTCAGTCAACCGGCCGGCAATCGGGAGAAGAGGAGCAAGGCGGTACCTTTGCTAGGACCAAGAAGCCGCCATGGCGCCGCCGCTGGTACTGGCTGCAGGCTGTGAGAGGGAGACAACGGCGGCGGTGGCGGCGGCGGCTATGTGGTGTTCATCTAGTGAGCCATGGCGACGGCGAGAGGCGAAACTGGAGCTGCATCCTTGTGATGACCTGAGACTGTGAGGGGGAGCACTAATTTGGTGTGGGGGCTTGAGGATTCAGGATGCGAAGGCAAAGAGACAAAGGTATGCGAAGGAGGGACGGGTCAAAGGCAAAGGTTGGTGGTAAAAAGATGGGCTTTTTGGGTGGATCAACAAAGCGGTTAGTCACTAATCTAATCCTGATGTGCTTGGGAAACTGCCGGACGCAGCGTGCAGGGCGTGGGTCTCTTCGCTGCCCGAGACTCCCGGCCCCACCAACCCGAGCCTGCAAAAACGCTGACAGGTGGGGTTTGATCCTGGCATGCAGATTTAAGCGCCGTTTGAAACGCAGGATTTTGGTTCTAAGATTGAATCTTTTTTTGGGACGCAAATACGAGATAATCAATCCTAGAGTTTGCACAAATTTTAATAGTTATGATTCTTTGTGGTTTTGCCTTAAGCAGAATGAAAGTGGTCATAACCACGCGGCTTTGACAAGTCATATTGGCTTTGGCATAATAAAGCTCCAATTCATATTTGTATTTTTAGTTATAGGACCAGCTTGAAGTTTGAAGTTGGAACTCCGCCAAACGAGGTCAATATTTCATAAATATATATATCTGATAAGAACATTTGCAAAGTTAGCATTCCTGATTTTCGCCACATAGAACATAGCACACTGATCTCAACCATATGGCAATGTGTTTTTGTTGAAATTACTAACAAAATTACTTTGTTGAAAAAGGATGAGGTAATAGTTTTGGCGTGCCAACTATCGTATTGAGCTTTTAAACAGCCACGGTTGTGGAGATGAAACCTAAAAGATTTTTTTTTTGTTGTAAAGATGGAACATGTGAACCCTAATCTGAAAAACTGACAACACCGATCATTGGCCTACATTGGTAGCTGCCAGTAAAGTTGCCTTGGAAATTCTTTTGTTCATCGGAACGGCGCCGAGTAGCAATAACCAGCAGATAATCATATAGTCTGCAGTCCATGGCCGGCAGTTTTGGCGAGGGAGGATAAAAAATGGCGCGCGTCACCATCAGCACTATACTCGCTACTCTCGAACGCCCAAAAGTGGCCTCGGAATTATGCCTCGAAATTTCGAGGAGAGCGATTTAACTGATCACCCGTGATTTGGCGGTTCCGTTGATCTCGGTTGGGCTGCGCCGGTCTTGAGGTGGGCTAGCAGTAAAGCTAGGACCAAGAGACTGAAATCATAGCCGCTGCGATCGAGGCCTTTCTTCTTCCGAGCCTCATAATTTCCCAAAAACTTCCATCATCCATGTACTGTACAGTGCAAGATGAAGGTAGTACAAGTAAAGGCAGAGATCAAAGTGCATGAAAATGGACGTGCAGAATAGACGGGCCTGTTTCCTGAAACCCTCATTGGCTATTATCTCACTCCATCGTCGCTGTGACGCTGTCCTTTTGAGCATGGCACACCTCTGGGCAGACAGCAACCTGAAATCTGCCAATCGACGAGCACTACGGCGACACACTACGACACATGCCATCTCTTTTCCTGAAACATTTCTCCCCGGCCGGTCTCTTCCTTTCTTTCTTTCCCTACCCCGAGTAGGCTCCATCTATCCCTTTCCGGCTATTCAACGACGTGGTCCATGGATTATTGGATATACGCATCTACACATGTATCATGGAATCTCTGAGGTGTTAGGTTAGGCCAGTGTTAGGTTACGCAGAGCGCTTGACCGCCGTTCCCTGGCTAATCTCGCACCATGCTACTAATAACTAGTATGACCAAAATAAGCATGCAGCTAAGAGAGGCCTGTCCCAATGAGCAGTCGCCGGTGAGACGGCTAGGCCGCGCGTAAACTAATGATTCGGGATTTGTTTAGTGTCGATACAACAAAGCCTATGTTTGGAGCCATGAGCAGCGGCACATGGAGCCCCTCATGGCCAAAAGCTAACCGCCCCATTAAACTATCAAAGCACTGTTTCAAAACTCAGAAGCTGCATCAGTTCATGTGCAAGCCAGCGGCACAGGCTAACTAGTGCAGGTAACTGTGAGGGATGACCGGCTAACAAGCAGATGCCGCGTGACAGCCGCAGCGTGTGGTCTCGTTCTTGCCGAGGTCATGAGGAGTCGTCTGTGATGATGTTGAGCGGTGTCGTGTAACGCCGATGGACAAGCTAGGCGAGGTGACAACGGTCGGAATGGGCGTCTGCTGTTAGATGATTATTTTGTTCCGGGAAAGCGATGATGTCGACGGGCAATGCAGGTACTGAAGCCACTGATGGACGATGGTAATTGTGTAGGTGTAAAGGATGAGCAAGGACAAAAACCGGCCAGCCTTTACCGGTCACTTACAGGTAAGGTAATAAAGAGTAAAGAGCCGATTAGCAAAAGGTAATTGCATGGATTAGAGATAGTAAAGAAATGGCTTCCACGCGTAACACGCATCAGCATCAGGGACTGAACCAGCAGGCAGAAGAGCAGTTGGCTCAGATGGATCCGAGGAGGCAGGAAGTGAAGTGTTAGGCGGTTTTCATAAACAGAGAACGTTTTGGTGGGTGGGGTGACCGGCGGACACAACACCCTGCCGGCGACACTGCTGCTCGGAGACGTCTCGCTGTCGCTGCGTATCATTCGATCTCACACGGTGTTCGCGGCAAATTAAAGTTGCAGCTCAGGTTTCCTGGTGATGCCGGAGCATGGAGATAAAGCAGAGATATCAAGACGAAAGGGTTTCAGGCAAAGGGAGATCGATATGAAAAGCACTTTCATTCATCACTCGATCCTAAAGCGAGCACATTTAGCTGTCAAAGTATATTCATAAGCAAAAAGCTTAACAAAGTGGATGCCTAATTGGGTAGGTTTAGAAATTCTTGATCTTTTGTCGAGGACGAACCTGTGATATGGATGACGTGAGCTCGAAATCACGCAATCAAACGAAAAAGAAAGAGATGACATGAGCTCGAAATCATCCAATAAAAAGAAAGAAAGAGATGAAATGAGCGCGAAATCATCCAATCAAGCGAAATTCTTGATCCTTTTTCGAGGACTAATTGACGAGATGGATGACATGAGCTCGGAAGAATTCAATCAAACGAAATGAAACCCATGTTTCCCGTTTTAATAGGGAAAAAATAAAAAAGTAAATGTGAAGGAAAGAAAGGAAGAAGCCCACATACAGAAATCGAACTGATAAAACGGCCCGAGTAATTTACATGGGCCTAGGCCAAATTGCTCACTTCTAATCAATCATTAGCTGCGGTGAGAAAACAGCTTGGCCCATTTGGTGTCCATTTCGTCTTCTCGAGTCGCCGGCGAGGCGGCGGCGGCGATGCTGCGGTCGGCGCTGCGGCGAGGTGGGGCGGCCGCGCGGCTGGTCGCGTGGGAGGGGGGATCGACCAGGGACATCCTTAAGACGCGCGTGGCGGAGCGGGAGCGCGGGAGGCTGCGGCGGCGCGACCCGGGGCGCGACGAGTTCTTCGTGCCGACGCCGGAGTCGCTGGCATGGCTCGATTCGGTCTCCCTCCCCATGGTGCTCACTGCCGCTGCCGTGGCCCTCTTCACAAAGCTGCTCATGATGGTATAATCCATACTCCTTGTAAATATATCTGGTTTCTCATTCACCTAGGGTTATTTTCTGGTGCTAGTGTTGTGCATTTGCTTGAACATTAACTGAATTATCTGATGTATATGCTCTGGTAGAATCGAAGGGGGCTTTGCAATTAGTTATTCGTATTGCGGTTCAGTTAAAAAAATGATAGATAAGAATGCCAAGGCAAGGAATTGCAATCTTTCTTATTTTGCTACCGATGTTGTTGCTAATATGTAAAAATTAGAATATTTATCCGTACGGGATTGTGTAAATTTGTGTTAGATACTACACTTTCGGTTTGCCTTTGTGAATGAGCTTCAACATTTTCTTTCACTTTCTCATTATTACATACTAATTCTCGCCTTTGGTTTCACAACAATCTGTCTTCATGCTTATTGTGTAAAAAGAGTTCATCAAGATTACGATAGATGTTTGAAGTCAGGAATGATTACTCGTATGCTGCTGCACAATATGCATAGGCATCAAACACGCATTAACATCAACAGAGCTTGCCTATCTACGACAGCAAAATCTTGTTGCTTTTTCTTAGAAAATTGCTATGATGTTCTGAATCTGGTTTGCTATTTTGTGGCAAGGAACATGAATCTACAGATCAGGAAAGGAGAGAGCGCAAGATAAAGAATAGCCACCCTGATCAAGGAAAAGTTAGGATGCTTACTCGTGAAGAATGGGATGAGATCCAAGAAGTCAGACCAAGGACCCCGTTTGAATCGAAGTTAGCCCGTCCACATGCCCGCCTCAGAACTGGAGAACCAGTACGGCTGGTTAGTGTTTGACACAAAAATTCTTATTTTGAGTTCAAAATAAAGTTCATGTGCTATCTTTGCTATGTATGAATAACTTTGTGCCACATCTTTGCTGCGTTATGACATTGTCTATCTTTAATTTTGAGGGGACATTATTATGTATGAATAACTTAGTGCTGTTATACTACCTGCATATTAAAGTTCTTGGCATCCTTGATAATAGATTAACTTTGTGCCGTATTTTGCATTAAATTGTCCTTACTCTTTGTTGCTTGTTTTTTGACTTATTTTTTGTTTCCTCGGCCTTTAGGAGGATGTCAAGGATTGGGCTACCGATGTGATTGCAGATGCTTTTACTAGAGCGCAAGAGAGCACTAAGCAAAAATGATTCAGATGAAACCAAGAAGAACCAATGCATCTGCTTTGAGGTTTACCTGAATGCATAGCTCGTGGGGTTTCCTTTTTTCACTTCCTGTAAATGATAACCATTTTGATGCACAATTGTAGCCATGTTGTAGAATGATATTCCTAAACTTCAAATATATGACTATGGATCTGAAGCGTTTGTTCCGGAGCAGTTTGTGACTTCTCTATTGGACTAAACTCACGCGTAGTAACTGTTGAAAGGACTCTGCTTTCAGCACTATCTGTGCTTGACTGTTAAGTAGTACTTGAGTATTTGCAAATCTTTATGATGCATGTTTTCAGATATTTTCTGGTTATTCATTCACTATTCAGTGCTATCGCTGTATTCTTCAACGTCAGTTCATATGTGCTCTTTCAATCTGCCTCCCTGCACTGATTTGGGGACATTGATGAGGACTCGCTGTCGTTCCTATTATTATTTTGTCAACCAATATGTAGACAAGGATGCAACGGATCAGGAATGGACATCCCTACCTATCTCTGACGTTAATGCTGTGATACATTATGACATTGTCTCTCTGATGTTTGACAGATACTGTTTCGATGTATAAATAACTTACTGCTGTAATACTGTTAGCATCGTAGTATTCTCGGATGCTGTAACCTTGTGCCGCCATATTGCAAGCTATTCTTTATTTGTAGCTAGTGTTAGGACTGATCTTTGTTTCCCCGGCCTGTAGGAGGATATCAAGGATAGTATTTCTGATGCGTCCGCAGATGTTTTTACTAGAGCGCAAGAGAGCAGTAAGCTTAAATGATTCAGAAAAAAATCTTGAAGAGCTAGTAAATCTGTCTTGAGGTTTTCCTGGATGCATAGCTCATGAGACTTTTTATTTATAAACTTCCTGTAAATGATAACCATTTTGCTACACAACTGTAGCCATGCTATGGCATAGTATTTATATTTCAAAGCATATGAATGTGGATCTGAAGTGACTTTTTCTGAGCAGTTCGTGACTTCTCTTGGCTGGAACAACAGGAGTTGCAACTTCATATAATAGTTTTCAGGTTTGCTCAGTATCAATTCAAGTAACTGTTGAAGGCTCTATGATTGAGTACTATACTACTGTTGGTGCATAATTTTAACAAACTGTGTCAGGATGGTATTTGAGTTCATTTTATGCCCTTTTAATCTATATGCTGCATGCTGTTTGCATCTTGTTTGGTTACGCAGTCAATATACAGTGCTGTAGCTGTACTCTTCTGAGTCTGTCTTCGCGCACCGATTGTATCTGAGGATGCCTGGAGAAACCTTTTGTGTTAGAGAAGCACTATAGGTACGACCCTTGTGGGTAGACTAAGGGTGTGTTTGGTTGGATTTTTTTTGACTTTGTCTTTTCAAAAAAGTCAAAAGCCTAACCAAACGGGTTGGCTGTCAAAAAAAGTCACAGCCAAAAGCAGCTTTTGTCTAGTTCATTTCTGAAAGCAGGTAAGAAGGTGCTTTTTTGGACTTTGGCTTTCACAAGTATGAAGAAATTACACATATACATGTATACATACATACATATATATATACATACATATGTACACATATACATATGAATATTTATAATATGCATAAAATATTTATAATATTAACATATATATGTGTATGTACATATAGTATTTATAAAACATACATATACATTTACATATGTAGGTATAAATATTATATAAAAATGTACATATTTATTTATAATATTTATATAGACATAAAATATTTATAATATATACATATATATGTATATGTACATATAATATTTATAAAACATACATATACATTATGTATGTATATATAAATATTATATACAAGTGTGTACATTTATATACATATGAATATGTTATATATGTGTGTGTGTATATACATACATATATATGACATGTAGTCAGTTTCCAAAAAGCCACAGCTGTTTCACCAAACGGCTTTTAACTTTCTCACAGTTTAAATCCCACAGCAGCTTTTTTCACAGCTCACAGCCCACAGCAGTTTTTTTGACAGCCACAGCCCAACCAAACACACCCTAAGATAATGTTACACTGTTGTTAAGGAAATCAATAAGGATTGGCATGTCCTTCCTGTGATTGTTACGTGAACCGAAACGCAGACGAGGTGTTCCCTCAGAGTCACAGGCTTGCATTATAGTTGTAGGGACAATCGCGACCATTATAGCAATATTCATCGTACAAAGATCAAACGCACATAATTTTTATTCTTGTGTGTCGTACTATGCATCGACGCTACAACTGAGGCGCGATCGTGAGACGTGGAGAGACTGTTTGCCACCAACAGGTTCTGGGGCAGGCTGAGGCGGCCGTGGCATCTGCCAGTGGGGGATGTGTACATACACCAACACTCCGAGTTAAAGAACGAGAACGACCCGGCCGGGTGCGGGCTCTGAACAAGGAAATGCCCCCCGAACGACTGCTACATAAAACTCATCGATGATCGACGGCGAGTCCGGGTTCCGGACGTCTTCGTCTCAAGAAAGGCACCGCGATTGGCACCTTTCAGTTGAACTTAAACCAGATTTTACAGACTGATTTTGGCACGACACGGCTGCTCAGTACTGCGGCTGCTGGATCAGTTGCGTCGTCAACTTGTGGAGGCATTAATCGTCCCAGCTCCAGTGCTGAGTGCCTCCCATTCTCCATTGCGTAGATAAGTTGTCTTATGCAACGAGTGCCCGCTCTCTTCGGGTACTGCTCCTCGTTACATTACATCGTCGTCCGCCCGGCCGGGTCCATCAGATGGGATGGGGCCAGCCAAGCTCGTCATTCTCACGACGAATATGGCACGCACGTGACTTGACTACTGCTTCGGATGAAGACGGGAATAATGTGATTTTTTGGAGCACATTGTTTACGTAAATGTGGGTTGAACATCGAACCGTGTAGCCTCCTATAGCATTTTAGTATTTATATATCGGCATCAACGGAAGTTCATATGACACCTTCCTCTTGTAGTTGAAAATGACAGCTAGCCAGCTACTCGCCGTCTTCAGTCTGGCCTGTTTGGAACCGCATGGTAAATTGTTAGTAGCTGCTAAAATAAGCTTTTGTTTGAGCTCTTAGTTATACTAAACATTAGGGCTAATAGAATGGCTAATTTTTAGCTCACCATACAACTAATTGCTAGCCCATTAGGTGAGTGCATATGCTAATTGTCTGGGATGGTGATCTTATATGGTGAAATTTACGGCTTTTTATGATTTGTTGTCTCCTAGAGTTGGATTTGTAATCCGAGGATGTACTATGCTTTAACAACATAAAATTCCTTTTTGGCAAAAAAAAAATGGAGCTAAAATGAGTCATTGTGTGGAAAATGACCGAAACACTATCGCTCACCCCTTGCCTCCCACAGCTCTCACCACATCGCTCATTCATACCGTCACCCACTGCCTCTTCACAAGGCAAAATAGACTTTGTTGCATTTTAGCTAACAATTAGCCCTAGCTGACCTAAATAGAGCTTTCGTTGTCAAACAGGCATAGCACTATTCGCCACGAGGCGCGGAGGCGCTTCTGTCGTGTATGATGGATGATCAGTGAGCCGTGTTGCGTTCCAATTAAGGCAACAGCAGGCAGCGCAAGAGCGGCAGGACCATGGCTGTCTGTCGATTTACTAGGGTTGTTCCTCTACTAGTATAAACCAAGCTTCGTTTACAACGAATCTTCCCGTCCACCCGGCCTCGTTCACGAAGTGATATACTCCAAACGGCCTGGTCGATTTAGTCAGAGATTGGCCGATCCAGAGAGAAGCCAGGACGCTTGTTTGTCTCTTCTGCTCCCTTGTCCTAGCGGGAGTTCTCCATTTCACCACTTGCGCATGCAGATGAGTTACGCTGTTTCTTTCACTTGTAATCGGCTTTACCTACTATGCTTAGCAGATACGATCACTATCTTCACGACTCAGGCAAGACAAGGACAGCAATAAATCCTCATAAATCGTTGTGATCGAGATGGCGCGCACGGCCGTGGACTGTGAAAAATTCTCAAGTTATCCAGCATTGGTGTGAAGCATAAGATTGGCAGCTGGTTGGTTCCAAATACTGCTGTCGAAAGGGCCTTGATCACGCTCGCTCACTGTACCGACCACCAACAACAATTAATTTGGCTCGTGAGATACCACGCACCTGGTTGTCACGGCCACACATGATATTGTATACTGCAACAACACAACAATCAAACAGATTCCGGCTGCTAATGGTCGATTAATATAATCATCCAGCTCGATCGTCTTTTACTCCGGCCACTCACCGCACGGGTTGGGCCAAGCTATCTAAATTAAGCGATACCATGGGATACAGGGATAGGCATCATCGATCACGTCAGGAACCGGCGGTTTCTACCGTGGAAAGAGGCGGCTGATCGGGACTCCGTCACAACGCGACACTGAAGAAGCTCAGAAATGTTGCCAGCCACATGGGTTACTGGTTCTTGCACAAGCCATAGATCTCCTGCATGTGAGGCTGCTATGACTCTAATTAAGCCTCTGAGTCTTTTTCGCAAAAAAATAAAAAACCCTGAGCCCTCACCATGGCTTTCTGAACTGGCTGCATGCGCGACATCAACTGCACATCGATCTGGACCATGCAAACGTTTGTGCTCCCTCCGTTGTATAACACCCTTGATTATTTTCGTTACTTTGGCCATTCATTTTATTCATAAATATTTGTACAAATAGTTAAATATATAAGTTAATGTTAAAGTGTTTTTGATGATAGATCTAACAATATACATGTCACGTTAAGCAACTAATTATTTTCATATATATTGTTGATCAAAGTTTTAAAACAAAAAAAAATCAAATGCGTCATATAATTAAAAACAGAGGGAGTATAGGAGTATGTGGAAGATCCGAATCTTGACAGAGAGAAGAGAGGAACACGTTACGGTCGTCCATGGTCCAGACAGCGTAACCGTCACCGGCTGGTACGCCTACTGTTGTGTCTAGTAACAGTGGTAGGAAGGGAACACGCGGGCAAAGTTGATCTCTCGTACGTGTACCGCATTCGACAGGCCATGCCGCGATCCCAAGAAGTCTCGTCGTGGATCCACCCAATATAATTGGTTGCAGGTGGCTGCTGCGATAGCAAACAAAACGATGCTACTAGGCAACACGTATATCCAACTCATCTGACGATCGAGTTGCAAGACGACACCCAGCAGATCACGCAGACGGCCGCGCGCTTCCTCGATGTCATGTTGACTGCGAATCAACCAGTGATGCTTTGGTCCAAGGACGGGTTCGCGTAGAGTTCGCCACGTAGGAGCGACCAGCCTCGTGCGATCAAGATCACGGAAGCCGTGACGCCGGTTGGACACGGATCGTTCTGTGACATACGGAGTTCGCGCGCTGCCTACGCTGCTTTCCAGCTTCGGTGGTAAGCCGCCGGCCGTCCAATCACATTGCTCCGTACTCGTACCGGCATGTGGTATCGCAAAAAATGTAGTGTATTTTACGTACTACCTGTATATAGATTGGTCCCTAGCAACTAGCCTAGCTATCGGTGTCAACGAGATCAATATAATACACAGAGTATCAGCGAGGGCCACCATGGTGGCACGCTCGGCGTTATAAATGGCAGTGCAGCGAGCTCACAGCTAGCTCTGAGTCAGTCACTCCGGACTTCCGATCGAAGAGAGATTTGAGAGGAGAAACATGGAGGAGAGGCGGCTGTTCGCTACGGAGCAGGTCGGGGGCAGGGCGGTGTACAGGTTCCACGCCGTGACGGTGTTCGTGGGGATATGCCTGGTGCTCTACTACAGGGCGACGCACGTCCCGGCCGGCTCCGGCGCGGGCAGGGCGGCGTGGCTGGGCATGCTCGCGGCGGAGCTGTGGTTCGCCTTCTACTGGGTCATCACGCAGGCCGTGCGGTGGAGCCCCGTCCGCCGCCGCACCTTCAAGGACAGGCTCGCCGCCAGGTCTGTCCATGCATCACCTGTCTGATAATATACTTTCTCGCAACACACATGCACGTACAAAGTACCGCAACCAAACTTATCATCTGAAGGAGGCACAAACTGTCTTCAACTGTAAGTTCACTTGTGTGATGAACTAGTTCAGCTAGCGAAACTGGTGTGGGAAGGGAATAGACTAACCGTTGATTTGACGATCTTGCGTGACAACGATAATAATAAACCTGGTTTTGCAGCAGTATGGGAATAACCGGGAATAGATCACATACTGTTCAAGAAGCAGGTAGTCAGGCGAGAAATCGCACGGCTAAATCCCATCCTATGATAGGACAAGAGGCTGACACCGTCTTTCGCACAGACAAATGGGCTGAACTGTTTACTGAGCAAACACAATAGGTGCCACGATAGGACAAGAGCACGCGTAGGATTAATCGCAGGCACATCAGAGTGGGTCGGGGTCCTATTAACATGTGTATGGCGTGGGTTCTGTTGCACTATATCTGGGCCATTACCAGTCCAATCAGAACATGTGTATGCCAACTAACAAAAAGGAAAAAAAACCCGATTGCACGCATCTCCAACTCGCTGTAAAATAATTCACATTAGACAAAAGAAGTTGGATCACAATCTTCGCCAAAAAAAAGAAGAGAAGAAGTTGGATCACAATAATCTAGCCTAAATTAAGTTAATGAGTTTGTTAGATTATGCATAATTGTTGTGCTGGGCCATCTTTGAAAAGTACACACTCCCTCCATTTCTTGAATATATATAAAGTTTAGAACAACAAATCTAGTGTAATTTGAACTGGATTGGCTGCCGTTAACTTCACATGTTTATGAACGGAGGAAGTATATATATTAAGCCTTAACATATGTACATGTCATTTGGAACAGGTACGGCGAACGGCTACCCTGTGTGGACATTTTCGTGTGCACTGCAGACCCGAAGTCGGAGCCACCAAGCCTTGTCATCGCTACAGTGTTATCGGTCATGGCATACAACTACCCAGCTGAGAAATTAAGCGTGTACCTTTCTGATGACGGAGGCTCGATCCTCACGTTCTATGCCCTATGGGAGGCCTCAGCGTTCGCACAGCATTGGCTTCCATTTTGCAAAAGATATAACATCCAGCCAAGGTCACCAGCCGCGTACTTCTCAGACTCGGAAAAGCCACATGATCTGCACATATTAAAAGAATGGTCATTCATAAAGGTACGCACGTTTCTTGACCTAATAAAAAGCTTGTAACCAGAGGTAAATGTTATGATAAGGGGGTTTTGTTGCCATATTTGACTACTTATTAAGATAGCAATAAAGCACATAAGGGGAATGTGGCCTATTGGTAGCACTCACGTATCCGCTACATCAACTACTCTCTTTGGGCAGGGCCTGTATGAAGCAATGACAGAGCGGATTGATTCCGCTGCCATGTCAGGCGAAGTTCCCGAACAAATCAGAGTAAAACATAAAGGATTTTCTGAATGGAATACAGGAATTACTTCCAAAGATCACCAGCCAATTGTCCAGGTAGCTTGCATATCCTCCAAATAGGAGCAATGATTTTCATAATTCTAGAGTAAATGAGTAATGAACTTCGTAGTATTTCAGACTTCGAAATTCTAAAATATTGCTTCATTGGTAGATTCTGATAAATGGGAAGGACAGCAATGCAGTTGACAGTGAAGCAAATGTACTACCAACACTGGTATACATGGCAAGAGAGAAGAGGCCTCAATACCACCATAACTTCAAAGCAGGGGCAATGAACGCTCTGGTGCGCTCACTAACCTTTACACATAATTTCCAATGGACTATATATAAACAGTGTACGATAGGTCTGGCGATTCTTACTAAAATAAACCCCAATCAGCATCATGCCAGCCAAATAACAGGGTACTCCATGAAAGACTAGAATGGCTTAATCAAAATGGATTCCGAAATGTGATTTTCAATTGAAATGCAGATACGGGTATCATCAGTGATAAGCAACAGCCCTATAATCATGAATGTGGACTGTGATATGTATTCCAACAATAGCGATTCAATCATAGATGCGCTGTGCTTCTTCCTTGATGAAGAAAAGGGTCAGAAGATTGGATTCGTGCAGTATCCTCAGAACTATAATAATATGACCAAGAATAACATCTATGGAAACTCCCTCAATGTCATCAATCAGGTCAGGGATAACAATTGTAACTTCAATACCATTCTCACATGCCAGTGTATTCATTCATTATGCATGCCGTGACACTAACATCTTACTGAATCCAAAGGTGGAATTGTCTGGTTTAGACAGCGTGGGTGGCCCACTCTATATTGGCTCAGGATGCTTCCATAGAAGGGAGATCCTTTGCGGCAGGAGGTTCGCCGAAGGCTATAAGGAAGACTGGGACAGAAGAATTAAGGGGAAAACACAACAATCCATAGATCAGATTGAAGAGACAGCAAAGTCTTTAGCAACCTGCGCCTATGAACAGAACACACAGTGGGGAAACGAGATTGGAGTGAAATATGGTTGCCCAGTGGAAGATGTCATCACTGGATTGGCAATACATTGTAGAGGATGGGAGTCAGTCTACATGAATCCTCCAAGAGCAGCATTTCTCGGTGTAGGTCCAACAACACTTGCTCAGACAATACTGCAACACAAGAGATGGAGCGAGGGTAATTTTTCAATTTTTCTTTCAAAGTACTGCCCATTCTTCTTTGGCCATGGGAAGATCAGTTTACGACATCAAATGGGCTACTTAACCTACGGCTTATGGGCACCCAACTCACTACCTACACTGTATTATGTAACCATCCCTTCACTAGGCCTTCTCAAAGGCACCCTCCTATTCCCAGAGGTATGCTACATGATTAGTCTTACTTCATTTTTGTATGATTTGTAATCAAAGTTTGAGACTAATGCGATGCTCTTCTGTCATATAGATTACAAGTCGATGGATCATACCTTTCATATATATATCATTGGTGAAGAATGTGTATAGCCTATATGAGGCGTTATTATCTGGAGACACATTGAGAGGATGGTGGAATGGACAGAGGATGTGGATGGTTAAGAGAATAACCTCATACCTCTATGGCGTCATTGACACTATCAGGAAGTTGTTAGGACTTTCGATGATGGGGTTTGTTGTTACATCAAAGGTAAGCGATGAAGATGAATCAAAAAGGTACGAGCAAGAAATCATGGAATTCGGGACATCTTCACCAGAACATGTGATCATTTCAACCATCGCACTGCTCAACCTTGTGTGCATGGTGGGAGGGCTAAGTCAAACCATGACAGGTGTTGGGCATATGCCATTGAATGTATTTTTCATCCAGGTCATTCTATGTGGACTGCTAGTGATCATTAATATCCCAGTCTACGAAGCTATGTTCCTGAGGAAGGACAGAGGGAGCATACCACTTTCAGTGACACTAGCAGCCACTGGATTTGTGACGTTTGCTCTCATGGTACCAATAATTTGAGGTTTTAAGAGACCCATGAATTTCATGAATAAATGCCATATGGTAAATGTAACACATATGTTCATCTATCTTAGTATCTTTTAGATGATACTATACAAAAGAATACATGATGCAAAAATGATGCCTGTGTTCGAGAAATTCTTCAAACACCTGGCTCATGTAAAACTCATAACATACCAGGACCATTTCATAATATGTTATATTTGGGAGCATTGTGTTGTATAATCTTTTCAAAGGCCAAAGCATTATGTTAGTTACCTTTGTTAGAGTGAACGCACTAACCAGATGAACCCAAAAGCTTAAGCCCACGAGAGAAGCTAGGCAATTCACTTATACACTTCAACACCCCCACTCACGTGCAGCCAAAGATGAAGGCGCAAACGTGGAAATAAAGGGACGCAGGCACAAATAAAGCCTCTATCAGGATTTGAACTCGAGACCTCTAGCCCTGATACCATGTTAGAGTGAACACGCTAACTAGATGAACCCAAAAGTTTAAGCCCATGAGAATAGGTAGGCAATTCACTTATACACTTCAACCTTTTCATAAATAAATAATAGCAATATTATAGGATGTGGTAAAAGAAATACTAACCAGTCTTGCACACACTAGCAGTTCCAAGCGACGTCAAGGGCATAACCAAGTAAGTCCCAGCTTCATATTGAAAATTTCCCATCAATCCATTGTCCTAACTGCTGCCAAAACAGTTTGCCAATTGGGCACCCAGCTGTACGTGAATAACTGTATGTCACATGTAAGGATTAACACAGAAATGGATCCAGCAGGATAAAGTTTCGTTTTATTCAATCGTTGATGACATATTCAACATAAGATCCTCCTCATACAAGTATATTAACATTACTTGATACCTATTGTTACAACAACAGTATGTGCCTCATAGCTTACTAGGGTTTACAGGAGGATCCGCAGCTTGTTGGATAGGCAGCAAGATACAAAATAATATGTACTCCCTCCGTTTCAAATTACTTGTCATTCTAACTTTGGTCGAAGTCAAACATTCTTATCTTTGACCATTAGTTTTCAGAAATATATATAATTTAGCATGTGAATTATATATTACATAAAGCATCTCTCGTAAGTATCAAAAATTGCAAACCTTATGTTGTTTAACTATATGAATTTTTAGAAATTGTCAGTCAAAGATAGAAATGTTTGACTTTGACCAAAGCCAAAATGACAAGTAATTTGGAACAAAGGGAGTAAAATACATGCAAACAGCACGGGGAGCAATTCTTCAAACATTGCAGACATCATTAGCATCCCTTTGCAACAAATTAGTGCCTTCCTACAGCCCTATTTTTATTAGTTAAATAAATATCCATTCACTTGAAAGATGCCAATAAGTCCGGGCGGATTACCTCATTAACATTCGCTGGTCGCAGTTATAAAAAATATATGCAACCCAAATACACTTGAAAAAGTATCTAGTATACCAGTACGATGAAGGAACTAGGCATAAAACTTCTATGCTGAAACAAACCTTGTTTCCTTCCACAACAATGTTGGCACTTCTCTACTAATGCTGAAAGATAAAGAACCCCATTTTTCTAGTTCCAATACAAAAAAAATCACCCTACACTATGTTTTTCATAGCAAAAGAAGTTAACTAATTTTTTGTATGTTAAACTACATTTGGATGTAATCATCCATCTAAAAATTTCTTGTGACTGCTGACTGCAACTGTTTGCAGAATTGGACAAAGTGTCAAAATCATGCTATATTAGGAGATAAATAATAATATACATGCGCAGGTCCAGATCATTTAGCACAATACATTACTCTGGAACGCGTCATTATGGATTCTGTAAGTCAAGGCACCATCAGCATTCTTGACCATGATGCAACTAATCTTCATTCTGTACAATAAGCAATATGGCTCAAGACTTTTGACCATATTTCTAAGTTTCTGTGAAGCAAAGCAGTGTGTTCCTTTAATGGATACTGTACAGGAAAAGAACGAATATGTGATACAAATCAGAACGATTCAGTGCACCTTACAGTATGGCAATGCCCCAGGTTTCTCGTTCAACTTGCCTTGCGGGACTCCCTAGTGCATGGACCGGATAAGACGGGCGGCAAATGCCCCATCCATAGAGTGTTTTGTTGGCCTTGAGGAATAGAAACCTTCCTCTGTGACAAATTCTGCAGGAACATATCCACATACACTCTGTGGAACAAATTCCTACAGCATAAGGTAAACTAATTATTATATAGATGTGAACATATATCATCGAAATATAATTCTCATTGGGCTATAACAAAAAAGAAAGAATTTGTATTAAAGAACATGATAAATGAATGGTACAGCAAGCTTAAAGTTGCACATGTTTAGGAGGACAACAAGTGAGTGAAAACCGTATCATTTTCCATGCCTGAACTTTGTATATCTAGAATGACGTAGGAATGAATGTCTATGGATAACTTATAGTAAGTGGAGAAGGATCTCTAAGCGATTCAAGCAATCAAGAAGTATGGTAATTGAACTACTTGATCGGGGAAAAAAATATGGACAAGCCTAACAACAACAAGCCTTTCTGTCCCAAGCAAATTGGGGTAGGCTAGAGATGAAACCTAAAAGATCTGGATAGCCTAGTCATGGTTCTAGCACATGGATAGCTCACTTCCACGCACCCCTGTCCATGGCTAGTTCATTGGTAGGGCACTTTAATCTTCCACTATGCGCCACCACCACTAGGGCCTGCATTCTATATGTCCAAACCATTTCAAATGATGTTGGCCAATCTTCTCTTTGATCGGTGCTACCCCAACTTTCTTACTCTCGTTGTATGGCTACAGATCCATCTCAGCATGCACATTTCTGATGCACTCAGCTGTTGAATACGTCGCCTTTTAGTTGGCCAACATTCTTCGTCATACAACATCACAGGTTGTATTGTTGTCCTATAGAGCTTGCCTTTTAGCTTTTACGACCCCTTTTGTCACAAGGAATGGCAAAAGATTGATGCCACTTCATCCATTGGGCTTTGATTCGATGACTCACATCTTCATTAAAATCCCCGTCCCTTTGCAACGTCGATCCTAAATGGTCGTTTTTCCTGATCGGAGAGCTCCCTGGAATTAGTGTCTTGTTACGGGTCATGGTCGTTTTTTCTGTTTTTGAAGGCGCAAATGTAACATAAAAACTATAAGGAGTGTGTGGTGTGTGTTGTACGGGCTCTAGTCGCATCTTTCTTCTTTAATATAATGACGCGCAGCTCTCCTGCGTGTTTGAGCAAAAAATGTCGATCCTAAATATCGAATGGTATCCTTCTGAGGTACCACCTGCCCGTCCAGGTTTGTTAGCAATAACCTTGTGTGTTAGTCGTCAGTGTGTGTTTTCCTTTCAGTCAAAAGGATTAGCTCAAGCTGTTAGTTTGTTTCAGTGTTCAGTTAGTAGTGGGAGCACTAGGACCAGGTCATCCGCAGGTGCAGCGCCATGCCTGAAGTTTAGGAGGCCACTATGGCTAGTTGTGCCATGCGGTTGTAAGCCTGGAATCCCGGCCATGATCTCCATCACCGGGGTAGTGTGTAATTAGGCTTTATATTCAGCAAGTAAACCAGAAAAGCTGCCGCTCCCGCAGCACCAAATCCACTTCTCCACTTTCAGTTTGTGCAACAAGGTTAACACCACCCTCCTTGTTCCCAATAGCATTAAAACCGCACTCCATGCACACGCTTAACAACGAACCAAATTGCAATGATAGATATTTTTCATAATTCAAGTTTGGATGTCGAGTTTATTAGTTTAAGAAACAGGTTCATTCTAATTGTTATGATGAAATTGTACCGGATGCCTCTCGATAAAAGCAGTAATCCTGTTCTCGTTTTCTTCAGGATCAATAGAACATGTACTGTAGATCAGGATACCACCAGGTTTTACCAACCTGCAATTAAAACCATTAAATATAATCTCAGATGCAGCTCAGACAATTTTTCTTTTACGATGTTGCAGTGGAAAAAATCTAACATTGATGCTGAATCAAGGAGTTCATCTTGTAAACACGTCAACTCTTCCAAATCTTCAAACTGTCTGTTCCAACGTAAGTCAGCCCTCTTAGGAACATAAGAGAAAAAAAAAATGTTAGTTCATCTTATAACGCAATAGCTTGTTTTGCCTTCAGATTGGTTCAACTGACCACTGGAAGGGAGAAAGGTGAAATTCTGGAAAGAATAACTTAATGAAAGAGGTTACCTTGGAAAGGACTCCCAGCCCAGAGCATGGAGCATCCAACAACACTTTGTCATATTTAGCAGATGTGTCCTCCTGCAATATATTTCCACATGAGAATAAATCTACTTACGGTACAGGCAGATAAACCACTAGCGATACTAGTCACTAGTCATGCTTCCATTGGAGGTGTATGATAGAGAATTTTTTTCATTTCCCCCTTTATGGAATGGTAATATCCAATTTTCATGGGAACTTACAGCGTATTGTCGAAGATCAGCATGGACGTCGATGATCATCTCATCAAGACCATGTAATTTTGCTGTATCCTTGAGAATTCTCAGGCGACCTTTGTTTACGTCTAGAGCCCATATCTTCCCTGTATCAGAATACACTATCATTACAAGTCTCTAAGCTGCTATCCAAACACATGGAACTACATCCGCCTAAAGCGCAGAACATGGCAGTAAAGTTGAGTTTGAATACAGAATAAAAGCTTAGATCAAAGAACTCTATTTGTGTGTTGGTGTTGAAATGGAGGTGTCAAGGGTGCACAATTGTTTAGTAACAATTAACTAGCCCATATCTTCCCTATATCAGAATACACTATCATTACAAGTCTCTAAGCTGCTATCCAAACACATGGAACTACATCCACATAAAGGGCAGAACACGGCAGTAAACCTGAGTTTGAACACAGAATAAAATCTTGGATCGAAGGACTCTATTTTTTTGTTGGTGTTGAAATGGAGGTGGAGAGGGCGCACTTGTTTATAAACAATTAACTAGCCATAAGATGCTCCATTGGGAGTGCATAGATATAACTTTTATGATTTTATCTGACAAATAAATGCAACCTGATAAACACTAGCACAAAGGTCCCAACTATAAATGTCTGAAGGTGCACAAAATCAGGCTATCAGCAATAAGATGAAAAGTGGTTCACCTAGACATCTGCTCATATTTTTATAGAGTTATAACCCATAAGCATGCCAACAAAAGTACAAAACGCATTATATACAGCATGAGACTAAAGAAAACATGAAATAGTCTCAAAACAAAGTCATTAGCCTGTTTTAAAATAAACACTTAAACAGAAAATTGAAACCTCCATTTTTTTACCTTGTCTCGACAACCGTGATGCCATGAAAAGAGTCTTTCCACCTGGTGCTGCACAGCAATCAACAATTGTTTCCCCAGGTTGTGGATCGACTGCACAGACTACAAGACCTACAACAGGTACTTGATGCCTTAGCACAAGCAAACAATAACTTCCTCAAATGAAAAATTACTATCACACTTAGTTGGAAGTGGAAAGAAAAGGATTTTAATGGCTTTCTACAAGCTATTCGCTAAGAACATCATTTTAGTGTAGTAATCTCATTTGGAGAACTAAGGCATGCGCTTAGAGATAAATAATAAATAGCCATCATAACTTGCCTGCACTCTCATCTTGCACGGCACACATGCCTTCTTTCAACAATCCAGCTTGTATGACTGCCTATACAGGATAGAAATTATGTAATCACGCTATGAGAATTCATAACATACCAAGAGGCATAATTAAGAAATAGATAGCTAGCAGATATTTTTTTGTGATGAAAGAAAAGAGAAATTCAGTGTTGAATAATTATGTCTCCTCCTTCATGAAAACAGTGAGTGAACCCAGAAGGGCCCCAAAGGTTGCTTCATTAAATGTAAATGAACTTGCATCATACAAAACAAACTTATCCAAAATTAAATGCAGTGAGCTAGACCGCTCCATAGTTATAAACATCAAGGTAACATATATGCTCTATCTCTAACATGTTTAATAGAATTTGAAACAAAGCTCTTGTGAGTATTTTAAAAGATTTTTTTTTTAAAAAAAGTTAATAAACAGCAAGACTAATCTATTCAACTTCGTTACCTGCATGCCCTCTCGAATGCGGACAAATTCATCCATAATTGACTCTTCATAATGAATCTACAAATAAGCTGCCATCAAATTAAACTGCAAATAATCATAGAATTTACACACATGGACCTGATACTAGAAATAGACCTAAGTAGATCTACATCATGAAATGATATGTCACATGTGAACTGAAATGGCTTAGGTAAATGCCAGGCATGAAATAATATTACGTGCATGGTACTGATTCAATCATTCATTCTCAGCCAAAATGATGGCACAATGGAAGTTATGGAGCACGAAGTTAAGGGTTAATGGACACCTGCAAACTTTCCAATCGTTTTACAAGGTCAGCCCTTGTATAGCCTTTTGATGTATTAACCCTGTGAAGCAAAGAAATGTAAAGATCACTCAACTAGGCACAAATGCATATAACAAAGCATGTCGTTTGCATTACAGCATAGTATGGACTAAAACCTTAGACTGAAATGGGGATCACTGTTATTCCAATTCATCAATCCTAGAGCTTCGTCTTTGCCAAGATATCGAAACCATCTTCTTACCATCCACTGCAGAGCAGAAAACATACATGTTTTTAAAACTTTAATCGACTGCACATGGCCTTCTACATACTGTGATTCTGCGAAGATATATATCCAAAGAAGTTAACTAATTCTTAGAAGTAAAGAAAACTTACAACAGGATGTGAATAAGTTATGGAAATGGCACGAGCTTGAGCGCGATCATCACCTTCTATCTTTGGTAAAGGAAGAGAGTTTGTCTCCTGAATTATTAAAAAAAATGTGTTGCAACACAAATCCAATTGAACAGGCTGATTGAATCGAGTTCAGTGTCCATACATTTAATGATACAAGTTTACGCAGAATTGCATTCACCATGTTCCCAGCACCAGGCCTTAAAGCTACTTTTGCCAGCCTTACATTCTAAAAATCCGATTTGTGTTACAGGAATCAGATCCATTTTTGAAACAATGATAAATAGATACAATTTTCTGGTAACACACTTAAGCAGAAATAAGTGATGAAAGTATTGTATGTAAAATTCAGAAAGGACACAAGGTGCAAAACTAGATAACACAGATTAATGGGGAAAGTGAAACGAGCATGACCAAAAAAAAAATTTATCATTATAGCAATACATACATGTATGGTAATATAATGAATGTATGTGCAGAACAGAAAAACGACTACGAAAATTCCATTCGTCATTGTTGCCCAAAATGTATGCTAGATATTACTTTCTTGCAAAAGTGGAACAACTAAAATCAACTCTCAAATGGAGCCACAGAAGAATGTGGACAATTGGTCAATTTCATGTAGTTATCACCGTAAAAATAGCATCACAATAAATTATCTGTTATTGAATCGATGTGAACAGATAAAGAGATTCATTATTAGCTCTCACAACTCACATTTGTGCTGCAGAAGCAATTCAATTAAATAAATAAATACTAATGTTTGATAAAAGAACGGTATAAACCACACAAAGAGTAATTATAGAGCATGGCAGAAAAGAAAAATCAACATACCTCATCAACAGCAGCATAAGCTGGAACCTCAAGTTTGAGAATTTCAAAAAAACCAATTCGCAATATCTGAAATCACTAAGTGCTAAGCTTCTTAGATTCTACCAAATACAAGTTTCGAATTAACTTCTATAGAGTATTAAATGATTACAGATATATAAGAGAGACCTGCAGAAGCAGTGGCTCCATCTCCCTGAATAACTTCTCCTCACTACATAGTGACATGATGAGATAATCAAGGTAACGCTTCCAACGCACAGTTCCAGCAACTATGACAGTAACCTAATAATGCAAAACATCAGTGAAATAGAAGGTTTCAAACCATTCATACGGAAAATGCTCAATAACTAAGGTTCGCTGCAAGTGGCAAAACTGAAGTTCCCAAGCAAAACTTGGAACTGATTAGCTAAATGTTCATTGAATGAAAGGTATGTTTTCATTTTGCCACCACAACAAGCCCCTTTTTTCGTCAGTTCGTTCAAATCTCTCAGCAATAACGCAAGTGTGATTTCTTGTTTTGGTGAAATTGAAATTAAATAGAAATAGTGATTCCAACATGTGCAATATGTAGATTGTTATAAGTCTTATTGGGTACGACTTTTGAAAGAAAAAAAATCTTAAACTGAACCACCAATTCAACATGTAAGGTACGTAAATTTACCAGTCTTATATCTCTGTCCTCCAAGTGTCGTGTGCTGAAACCTAGTGTCCTTTCCACGTATCCCATCTCATTTTCTCCAGAATCATCTGTTGTCTCATTCAAAAGGTCCACAAATGCCTTGCCCTTCTCAGTTCTCAGCAACCTCACTGCTGCAACTGCTTTGGCAATACAACACATGAATGACTAAACAAATCCACTATATCATTGCTAAAACGTTTACGTAAAAACTACATGACAATAGCAAAAGTAGGTTTAGTGATAGTAATGTTTTACCTGCTCTATGATGAGAGACATCGTAATTAATAACTGGATCCTTACTCCTCCCTAAGATTAAAAACACAATATGGTTTATACGATTGAGAAACTAAGCTGCAGTTATTCAAGTAGAACCATTTACCTATTCTTTTTGTTGAAACCCCAGGACCAAGCTTTGGAAGTCTGGTGATTCCTGGAAAAAAAAACATTGGAGATTCTGATTGGTAGTCAAGACTAACGGAGAGCCTATTATTTGGGAACAAATATAAACCTCCTTTCTGAAAATAGGTGTTTTTCCTTATTTCCCAACCAGCCAACAGAAAAACATGTCACAAGACACTAGTACTCCATGAGACCAGGACTTTAATAAACTAATTTCACCACACAAGAATTACCAAGAACTTGCTCCAGCTATACCGAAAAGATGTTCCTAACTCCAGTAACACAAACTCTTTGGATTACGGTGTGATTGCGAAATGATCAAATTTCAAATGCACATGGCAAAGTAGTATTTAGATAATAAAAGCGGTAAACAACCTTAACGTTACCACTAGAAAATCTTAAGGCAGTCAACCTCATGGAACCAAAATTGGTAAAATAACTAACAGAAACATTCCAGGTACAGTAACTGTTCACTGAATGAAATGCATTAGTCGACATAGCAAAGCAATTGCAACACTCCATCTCTGGATGGACATAGTGTACACTGGATACGCAGATGCTGAGAATTTGGTGATCGAAATTTTCTTACTAGGCAACTAGCTCTCTCCCTCACATCACACAGAAAACACATTTCAGTATAAAGTAATTAGCGTATGGTTTGGTTTCAGCTACTCCCTCCATTTGCAAATTGATGTCGTTAGGACAGGGAGACCAGTTCATTTTTGAACTAATCCGGCTGTCGGAACAACTTCATTTCGCGAACGGAGGGAGTAGCAAATACAACCTAATCGGTTAATCAGCAAACTAATGTCCTCCGACACAACCGCATTGAATCGTCAATATTTCATACCCGATCGGCGAGACGCAGTCCCTGCATTACCATGCTTCCATACCGTACTCCTCTCTTAAAGGGGAAAAAAAGGACAGGATAAGCACGGATTCAGATGAAAATTAACCAACCAAACAGACCGATTAAGCAACAACCCCAACTCCCCATACCTGCTCCGCTCGGAGACGCCTCCACGCTACGTCTCGGTCCCATATCCCTCCCTTGCGAAAATACAACGACAACAACAACAAAAACCCACACGGTTAAGCTACACAAGCGCTGGCAGTAAACCAAACAACGGGCAATTCGCGAGAATCTGATTACCGCGTGCACCTGTGCTCCTGCGAGCAGCACTGGAATCCGCAGCGAGGAGAATCGGGGAGCGCGCAGAAGCGCGCGGGCGGAGCAGTGAGATGGCTGGCGCTACCCCCTCCATTCTCGGGGATTTGGGGGGTTGAAGTCTCGGCAAGGCCGCAAGGGTGCAGAGCGCGGAGACGGGCGACGAGTGGTTAACGAAGCCGTGGCGAACTGGGCGATGACGATAGAAATGTGACGAGATAAAGAAGCTGAGTTGGGCCAGTTTTCTATCAATCTTCAGGTCCTCCTTGCTGGAAGATGGAGGCCCATTTATAAATGGGACCTTCTCTTTTCCTTTTTCTTTCTCCTAGCACATTCACACCCCCTCAAAAAAAAAAAAAAAAAAAAAAAAAAAAAAGCATTCACCCCATTTTTATCAACTGTTGGATGAAGATCTAACCGTTTTTATGTCCCATAAAACCACCCATACATATCACTCTCTATTCAAGCCCTATCTCTCAGTTCATCTACCCGCAACCATCTCTTTCTCCACGCCTATCGTTACCATATTTGTTAAACCAGTTTTCATTGTGCTTGCAATGGACTACCTATTACCCATTTCATCAAATCGTAGGACCAGCGCAGCCATTGCTGTCGTTCCTCTCTCTTTTTAAGCTGTGGGATCCAGTGAATCGAATTTGTAACCTATTTTATTACTACATAGTCCATAATTGTTAACAGAGACGATGATTTCATATAAAGAAAGTTTTTTTAAAAAATATTAAACTACGAGATTTGTGAACGATTTCATGTAACTATGATAACCGAAAGGATTTTGGCCTTCTAGAAAGGAAAATGTGACATCCCCAGCTAGCCTTTTGCTATCTTAAGTGACGCACTTGTGTATGTCTAACCAGGCAACCTCCGGTGTTACCACCCCCTAAGGGTGTTACCAATCACGGTAACACCCTATGAAGTGCATCTAAAATTCCAAAAAACAAATATAGATGAATAGAGCATGCAAAGATCTATTATGATGTAAAATTTGAGTTGCAATTAAAGCTTGTACAAAGATACAAAAAAGAGAAATCAATTTTTGTATATCCTTGTACAAGCTTCAGTCGCACCTTAAAATTTACATAATAGTATATCGTTTCATGCACTATTCATATATATTTTTGTTGAAATTTTATATGCATCGGATTAAGTGCTACCGTGATTGGTAACACTGTAAGACCTAACCCGGTGGTAACACCGGAGGTGTTCTCGTCTAACCAGCTATCGCTCTTTGCGTGAATCACGTGACTAGTAAAAAATGTTGTTCATGTCCCTCCCACTTAAGCCTCGGAATATGGTGAGTCTAAACTCTAGCCTACCCGGGCTATCCATCGCTCTCACAAAGAGAAGTGATCCTTTTTAGAACGAGAGTAGTAAAATATGAGAAAAGTTGAGAATTTTGTCCGATCCCGCTAAGAGTTCCAGGTGATTGTTTCCTAAAAAGTGTTTTATGTGATTGTGATTGTGGTATAGCAATTTTCTTATAAAAGGTGGAACATTTTTCTGTTAAGGTTTGGAACCTTTTATAGTGACACTGAAATAAAATTAAATGAGCTTTAAATCCGAAACCGATTAGATAGAACAATTTTTGTTCTAAGATTTTTTAAATCCAGAACTGGTTAGATGTATGCCTGAACTTCTTTCTTTCGCTTGGAAAGTTTTATAACGATGTAAAATTAAATTTCTTTTTTTGCATTCTTTTTCTTTTCATTATAGAACGTCTTTGTTTCTAAAAGTTTTTTAAAAAAAATCGGAACCAATTAGATGTATGTCTAAAACTTCTTTCTTTTCGCTTAAAAGATAACACTCTTGGTTTACCTGATGATGAGTCGACATGCCCATCTCTTTCATCTAGCAGGGCCAATGGTCCACTCGACGAGGGGCAGAGTTTGGATACGAATTCAGGAGGGGCCAAGGAATATATTTTTCATGATTTATTAGCAAAAATGGCTAATTTATTAGTGTAACAATCCTTACTAGTGTTAATTACTCATTAATTATTTTTTATGAAGCTTGTTGAGAGTAGCTGGGGGGAGGGGGGCAAAGGCCCCTTTAACCTATGTTAAGCTCCATTAATGTGACGTTGCTCCTTCCGTGCCCACAAAATATGGGTCATGCACAACCAATCAGGGCCAACCTCCACACGGCTCTTACCTCCTCGCCGACGACACGTCTAGGTGCGTGTACATCCTCGCGCTCCCGTCCAACAACGTCGCCCTCAACAGCGACGGCTCGCTCCTCGTCTCCAGAGGCCAAGACGACACGTTGGCGGTGTTCCTATTCCTGGACATCCTGGACATCAAGGCCCCACGCAGCGCCGCCTATGCCAACCTCGCCGACAGCACATGCAAGGTATGGAGGATGGTGGACGACAGCCACCACACCCTCGTGCTCCCCTGCACCGCCCTCTCCTTGGCATTGGTCCCCACCAGCTCCAACCTCTTCGCCGACGGCTCAGATGGTCGCGTACATGCCATGTCACTCGCCCTGGTGATGAGCATGCCATACGTAAATTACAACACCCCGAGTGCAGGAACTTAGTGTCCTACTTATACTCAGAGGATAGCATGGTGAAGGTGTGGCACGTGACTCAGTGACCCGCGATGAGCGCCCCATTGATGCTGTTGCGTGACACCAGGTTAATAGCGTAAATGACTAACTAATTATTGTTTTACGAAGCATGTTAAAAATTAATGGACGGAGAAGAGAGAGAGGGGGTGGGGTGCGTACAAGGCCCCTTTTTTAACCTACACTAAGCTTGTTCGGATTGAACAAGCTTAGTGTAGGTTAAAGAAGTCGTCTGTCACCTATTCGTTCTCGGATGGTGTTCTCGCTGGCCAAAATCTCTGAAGGATTTTGTTCCGGGAAAACGGCCGGATGAGCCCGTTCTGCATGCATGCCGGATCAGTCCATGCCGGACGGGGTGAATCCCTCAACCAAACACGCTGTAAGCTCCGTCAGTGCACACGACCACACGACACTCCCCAAGAAACAACGGACAGCTCATGAAAGGCATTTCGTGGCCATGTCCACTGTATTTCAGTTCTGGTACGGTAGAGTTATTAACAGTCGTGTCACACTTGTTCCGGTTGACCGAGTCCGCCACATTGTACCGGCCGGGGTTCGCGAACCACTGCACGGAGACGCTGCCGCAAGACCATGGCGTCCGCCTCCTCGTCCTCGCAGTGGAGCAGCGGCGAGCTCATCCTGGCCGTCTCCCACGACCAGCCGATCGCGGCCTACGACGCGCTAACGGGCCACGTCGTGGCCGAGCTCCCGGCAGCCAACACGCCGCGGCACGGCCTCGCCGTCGTCGCCGGCCCGGGCGCGGCGGCGTTCGTCGCGGCGTCCCACGTCTGCCCCGCCACGGGCGCCGGCTCGATCCGGCTGCTCCAGTGGCTGTCCCCGGCGCCCGCGCGCGAGCTTCCCGTCCCCGAGCCCGTCGCGCCGCTCGTGGCGGCGCCGCACGGCTCCCACCTCCTCGCCGGCGGCGCGTCCGGGCGCGTGTACGCGCTCGCGCTCCCGTCCGGCGACGTCGCGCGCGCCTTCCGCGCCCACCGCATCGGCGCCGTGTCCTGCCTCGCCCTCAGCGACGACGGCTCGCTCGTCGTCTCCGGCGGCGAGGACGGCGCGCTCGCCGCGTTCCTGCTCATCGACGTCCTCGACGTTGAGGCCGCGCGCGGCGCCGGCGCCGCCAGCCCCTGCTACGCGGACCTCGCCGTGTACCGCGTCGCCGCGCACGCCGCCGCCGTGACCTGCGTCGCGTGCGGGCGCGGCGGGTGCCGCGCCGTCGTCGCGTCGGCCTCCGCCGACGGCACGTGCAAGGTCTGGAGGCTGGCGGACGGCGGCCACCTCCGGACGCTCGCGCTCCCCTGCACCGCCCTCTCCCTGGCGCTGGACCCCACCAGCACCAGCCTCTACGCCGGCGGCTCAGACGGCCGCGTCCACGTCGCGTCGCTCGACTCCCCGGTCGCGACCACTACGGCTTGCACGCCGCACGCAAGCGACGGCACCAACAACGCGGCGGCGGTCGTCGCGGTGGCCATGGCGAACGGGTGCAGGAACCTGGTGTCCTGCTCCGAGGACGGCGAGGTGAGGGTGTGGGACCTGACACACGGCCCGCTCCTCCTCCTCCTCGCCAACACGTTCTGGCTCGGTAGAAGCGGCGCGGTCAGCGCCGCGCTGGTGGTGAAGAGGCTGGTCTCCGGCGAGGTGGCGGCCAGGGCTGGCGACGGCGGCGGCGAGGGGTTCAGGGTCCGCGACGACGTGGCGTGGACGAGGGCAAGTGAGGTGGCGAAGATGGAGGAGATGCTGCGCTCGTCGGAGGAGGACAGGGCGAGTTCCGTGGCGCTTCTCGAGAAGAACCTCGACATCCACAAGAGGTGCCTGCGGCTGTTGCTCCGGGAGGCCACTGCCCTGGCCAACGGCGGCAGCCGCGACGGCGTCAACGGCGGTAATGTCAGCGAGTCATGAAAGACGATGATCAAGGCAGGTCCTGAGATCGGTCGAGATTTGGATGGTCTAAGCTTAGTTTATGATTGTCGATTGAACTTGGTGTCATTAGATTTTGCCATTTAAACTTTAGTTACACCTTTGGTTATCTTAAGGAACATGTTATGAATGAGAGATGTTTTAGGGTGTTTGCGGATAACATGGGCCGTCGGTTACCTCAAATCTAACGCTCCACGATTAGAGGTACCAACAAAAAGGTATTCGAGTATTGATGGAGGTACTTAAGTAGGAAGGGTAACTAAGTAATTTTATTGTTGCAAATATAAAAAGAGAGGAATAAAAATTAACTTCTACCAAAACAAATTCGGTTGGCCTCGGTAAGTGTCTAACCTTCCTTGTTTACATTATTTTGCCAAATTTACTTAGTTTTGATGATTTACTTGGACATGTCTGTACGTTTCTCTCGTAGCCATGGATAGAAAGTGGATTCACGGTTGCTTCTAGCAAACAGACATGCACATTACGGAGATCAAGAACAAGGGTATTGGTTTAATGATTTGTGGCTCCATCTTCTCCATGATTGCGATCCCAGAAAATTCAATCGAAGAATGAAAAATTCATGTAAATCATCGCATTGCATGTAAGCAACACTGATATCACCAACAATACATCGAAAAATTGTGACATCGTATTTTTTTAGGCAAACTATTGTTGCTTTCACCTAAATTCTCTCTATTCCTCTTTCTATTTAAATTTCTTTTGTAATATTTTCTGAGTTAACTTGTTTGCTAAAGACCATTGTCTCGGACAAGAAAATTATTTGAGTGAATTGCACAAAACACTAGGTTTTAGAGTTATATTGTCACGATGCACTAGGTTTTAGTGAATGTTTCACCTTACACCAGTTTTAAGTTCAAATATTCTCACTTTGCACCACCTTTTAGTTCTGAATAGTAGTGAGAGCCATAAACATGATTAGGCAAGTTATTAAGTGTTGGAGTTTGAACATAATTTGATGACAACATGGTCGTTTGAATCAATTTGGTAGCATCAGATACACAATGGGAGGCTATACAGACAAAAGAAATTGGCTTACTAATTCAATCTGGATGATCATGACATTAATGTTCAATAATTGGAGGGTAAAAATAAATAATATATGATAAGTCTTATCACACCATCAGAAATGTGAATACAGGTTATTTCACAACATATGCACAAGGTAAAATCGTAATGACATTTTAGATCCATATAATGAATTATGATAATTTTAGGTCCCTCATAGGATATATCTTATGGTGTTGAAATGAATTATCTTAAAATCAATTGTGTGGCTGACACGTGGGTCCAAGATTGTTTAATCAGTTCAATGCTAAAATGTGAGAACTCTTACCCTAAAACCTGGTGCGTGGTGAAAGATATGCTAAAACCCGGTGCAACGTGACAATATGGCTCCAAAACATAGTGTTTTGTGCAATTCGCTCAAATTATTTTGAGGTGGTGCACAACCTTCGACTTTAGATATTTACATGGTTTTCACCATTTACATGTTTTTTCACTGATATGTGTTGTGTTTTATGGAGAAAGAAAGTTTACATGTTTCTAAACAAATTTACATGATGTTACCTTCCATTGTTATTGCGTCAGTTTAGAATCTAGCCATTAATATTGCATGCCATGCATACAATTAATGATTTAATTAAGATCAATTACTAAATTATGAGCATCCTGCCATAAGTTATCTGATCTCTCTATGAATAAAATCACAAAAGTTCAGAGTTCAGAGCGCTGAGTTATATATAGATCGGTGGTGAATGCAGCAATTTGGTGGTGCCAAAAACTACGTCACACACAACAACACAACTACTTAAGCACGGGCACGAGACGGGCGCATCGAGCTACTGCATCCCCCACTCCCCTGCTAGGCACGGTAGCTCCCCTGCAGATCGTGACCCGGCCGCGTGCGCGCAAGCATGGCGCCGCAGGCTACCTAACCGCGCCGCGCAGCGCAGCGCCGCACCGGAAGCGCGCGCGCGCGCACGCATGCGCACGACACGAGCGTTCTCGCAGGCCCGGCAGCACTGGCCGCGCGGCCAATCAAAACTCGGCGCGCGGTCGCGGTCGCGGACCCCCACAACCTTTACAGCCGAAGTAAACGAGCGAGAGCAGATCACGTCCTGGCTCGCGGCTCTCGCCATCGCGCCCCCCAGATATGGCCACTGCCGCGGCCCGGGCGCAGGGCCACGTTCTCGGCGCGTTTCGGGGCGAACCCGAGTTATAACGCTTGGACGTGGCTCGGATCGCGACTTTATCAAGCAGCAGCTGGCTCTCGTACGCACTTTGTAAACTGATCCATGTTGTGGTGGAAGGACGGTCATGGCCGCCGGCGACGGGCACTGGGGCCTTGATCTCCTCTCGGCGAAGTTGAGTAGCTCCTTTCCTCTCCACAGTTTTCTGGTTCAGTTTGGTGGTTTGGTTTTTGGCTGCGTGCATGACCTCTTTGATTTGCTTGATTGTGCAGAGCTTGCGCGCAAGGGGGATGTTGGAGTGGAACCGTGAGTGATGACAGAAGAGAGAGAGCACAACCCAGCACCAGCGAGGACGCCTCGCTTCTGCGAGGGCCGTGTGCTCTCTGCTCTCACTGTCATTGCCGTCCGGCCACCCACGCATCTCCGGTCTCGCCGACGCCGCAGCCATGCATCCAGCAACCTTCTCTTCGTTTCTGTGCGTCCTCTTCCGTCCACATGTTGCTTTTCCGGAAGTGGAATATGTTCTTGCAGGTGACGATGTCACGCGGCCAGGAGGGTTCTTGGCACGACGACGATACCCGTGCAGGGGCGGCGGAACAAGGGAGGGAACACGCGATCCTGCCGGATACGGTACAAGTGCCCGTCGAACCTACCTGAATGCGGTGGCGTTCGCAGCGGCGCTGTTCTCTCTTGAGCCCGGTCACGGCGACTGAGCCTCGTTTGCCTGCAGATCGTCTTCGTCCTGCTACGCTGCCCCAAGTTCATCGCCTGATGCAGACTGCGGAAAGGTGCCAGAACCGCTTCGTTCCCAAGATGCTAGTAGATGCTCCAAGCCTCCAACGCCGTACATAATCACTTTCAAAGCTCTCGTGAGAAACAGATGTTCCTCACTGTTTTTTTTTTCTGCTCTTGTTCTCTTTTCCATTTCGCTTCCACCTGCGAATTCTTTTTTTTTTCCTCTTTTTTTTTTTGGAAGTATTCAATCCCGTTAATCAATATAGCTAAGTTCCTTCAATCCTTGCTTTTTAAAACATCAAAGTCGTCTTTTTTTTTGTGAGTTAGGTATCCTTTCATGTTAAATAATTTCATGGCGACCGGCACAAAAGGGGGAAAAAAACTTCATGGTATCAGAGACAAAACAGAGTGCTGAGTTAAATAGAATACACACCACAGGTAGCATTGTTGCCACCGTGCTGAATTAAAAACAATGCACAAGAACGCCATTCTGACCCAGACAATCATCTCGTTGCGCAAAGCCTAGCGCAATAAAACAGTGTCTTCATGAACAAATCAAAACTATTTACTAACTAAGGTGGTACAACAAAGATTGTTGTAGCAACTGCATATGGCACCAGAATGTCCTTCTACGTACACAAATTTTCTAGCAAACGACAGAATGCTGATCAGCCTATACACATCAGTGCTGACAAAGAATGGAGATATTTGAAGGACGGCAGTATCACATTGCCACCGGATCGTCAAATGGAAACTTATTGGAAACCACGCATCGGAACATGGACCGGAAGAACTGCACAGAGCAGAAAGAGGACGGGGTAACTCAGCTGTAACGATTACAAGAATAAAGTTCATTGATCAGGACAGTGATGAGTGTGAGATTACCTTCAGATAGGTTAAAGGAGCGCTTTTGTGCAAAGATTTCCCTAGGATCTAAAGCCTGATGATAATCTGATAATAAGATATTCACCAAGTTTTCTTCCCTGCAGATCAGAAATGAACATGTAATTAGCGGGCTCTAGAGATGATATGATTGTTTATAAGTGACATCAAGTAGCAAATGACAAACAAGCAAGGTCAGTTTCTCAATTATGTAAAGGTGAAAATCCCCCACAACCCCTTTCATGTTTAGCACAACAGGACGGTAGATGCAATTGATGCTAAAACTTCACAAGTAATAAAAAAAGGAGCTATGCTGTAGCTCCGCTTTGGCATTGCCACATTAGGCATCACATCCAAATAACATGTCTAAAACGATCAGCTGCAATTGTAATAGGAGATTGGGTAAGGTGGGCACATACCGAACCCATGAAGGTTTCAGTTTCTTTCTACGTCTCGATGCTTCTTCATCCTCATCCTCGTCATCTGAATCTTTATATGGAGTCATCACGTATGACTGACCAAAGTTAACCAAGCCACAGAACAGAGATTTGCAGTTAGAACCTTTGTTAACACTGAAGAAATGCTATTAAACAAATATTAAAATAGCCTAGTATGAGAATAGTCAACATTTTCCCCATCATGAGAATATTCATCATTTTCCCCATCCAAATTAAGTTATTGGCTATATTCCTGCAGTCTGCACTGCTTCCAAGACTTAAACCACTAATGGGGGAAAAATGCTAAGCTTGTAGCAATAATCTTCATAATACTTCATTAAGATGTTAGTATATTATCATCAATCTGTTGAACTTTTGGTGATTGGTTTTAAAAAAATCCCTCGTTGATATAATAATCCAAAGTCACTTGCAATCAGTACCATTGTATGCATATGGGTAAGGTGCCTACAGAGGAAGTTACAGAAATATTACAAAACATACCTCATCAAGATTATTTGGGATATTTTCCGTGCCGTGAGATCCAAGACTTGAAGGCCTCTCATCGACTACCATATCAGTATTACTTGTGGTGGCCTTGTTTCCAAGATCTATCGTTTCACTAGGTTTCACTTCGCCTTTCACTGCTTCAACCAAATTCTTTCGCAACTCCTTGTTATCCTGTAACAGCATAGTTACTCAATGAGCAAAGCATATGTTTTAAGAAAACCTTGGATAGAATAAATAGCATAGGATCTACTCACAGAAGCTTTTGGGTGAGCATCTTTCTCATCATCGGCATGCCTTCTTTCTATAGGTTGCTTCTGCTGTTTTCGAGCTTCTTCAGCACATCTCCTTTTTCTCTCTTTTTCCCTCCTTTCCTCCTCGTCCCTTTGCCTCTTCCTGGTTGCCATATCAGTATCCCGTTTCTTCTTCTGTTCCTGTTCCTGTTTTTGCTTCGATTCTTTCTCTTGCTTTATTTTCTCACGCTCTAGTTTTGCAGCTGCTTTGCGCATTTCACGCTCATTTTGTTTCTTTTCTTCAAGACGTTTTGCAGCTTCAGCTGCCTCAAGTGCTTTCACTCTAACATCCTTTTTCACTGCAAGAGAAAAATCCAATTCATGGAGGCCTTCTATCAGCACCACTCCCACTCCAAAGATCAGTAACCAAATAGATTTAGCAAAAAAAATTATATATATATTAGATAGTGCAAGTAATCAACTAAAGACTTACCACACGCTGTTGTGGATTGTTGCTTTGTCTTTACAAGAGGTATAAAAGATGACACGTTAGCAACAATATTGCTAGGCTTAGATCGCTTGCCAATGTTTGCATCACTCGTGTTTCTTTGATTCCTGTTATCAGTTACTTCAGTCTTGCTTAATCTGTTACGGAGGGAGCGAGAGAATTTTCCTTCTCTCTTAACTAAAGAAGCACTCTTTTCTTTAGGCTTCTTGTAATTATGATCATTCCTAAGACCTGAATTCTGATTGAGTTTGCTGACGTGTGTTTCTGTAATCAAATCTGTGTTAGCTGTATCCACGAATCCCAAGGAATGAAGGGCAGAATTCTCAGCGTTTTGACATAATCCAGTGATATCCTGAAGTGCTTTTCTGCCAGATTGATCCTGGTTACCAATAGATTCAGGTAACACGTCTTGATGCTCATTTTCTTCAGCAATGCCACTGTCTTCGTCAATTCGAAAGCATGAAAGCTCAGGTATAGAACCCATGTGCTCTGAAACTGATCCCACTCTTGTTGAAAGTTTTCCCAGGCTATACTTTTCAACTGCTGGGGTCAACGGATTTTCACCACTCATATGTTTGTCACTATCATTTGAAGAACATGAGGCTACGTCATCAGAAGGTAAAAACGAGCCACTAATTCCAAATCCACATGCACCAAAAATATCTGCTATGCTGCCATCACTACTCGTGCTGTACTGTCTTACATCACCAGAGAATGAAAAGCTGGTAGCTTTCTTTGACATAGGCGCCACTAGCTGATGCATACCAGTCACTGTGTTAACCTTGCAAGAAATATCTGAGCTTAAGGTACCAAATCTTCTGGAATCACAAAGGGCCTCAAATGTTCTTTTTTCAGTAGCCGGGCTATCAAATGGAAGAGAAACATCAAAGCGCTCAAATTCTGGCATTTCATTGTTACAATCAACAGATTCATCACCTTTCTGCCTCGGTATTGTAGCATCAGACAACAAAAATCTCACAGAGTCTTCAGTTTCACATCCTGTATCATGTTTTACACCAGACTCAAAGCTTAATTTCTTGTTAGCTGATGCAACTAGATCAGATGCCTGTTTAACATGTTGATCTAAGGTATGACTTGGCAATATAGTCAATGGACCAGTGCCGGAATAATATAACATTTCATCTGCCTGAATAGCCATATCCTGATGTTCCCCACTTGAAACATTAACACTTAAGCACTGACCTTCCAAACAGAGATTTTCCTGCCAACAGTGAGTAAATGTCAGTGCTCCAGAACTCACTATCAGCTCCAGAAAAATAGCTACTTAGATTTCGGAGCGAACATTGCACAACTCTACAGGCTAAAACTGCAAACAAACGAAATTCAGCTACCAGCAAGTCTAAAAATATTGTATAAAAGAAAAATCATTGAACTGAAATGGAAAGCTAAATGGCTAGTTATTCAATGATTTATGATTTATATACAAAAGCATCATCCGAAGGGGAGTCTTGGATTGAAATTTCTACAGTTAGAATGGAAAGGAACAGGTGCAATTGCGGACCACATACCTCTTTCGCATAGCATACCTCAATATCAGGTGTGATACTAGAGCAGCAAGGCAAAGCAGAAGGTGCCGACATATCAAAATTATTTTGGAACTGTGGTTGGGAATTTTGGAAGTCCGTTCTTTCAACTGCACTCCTACTGCCGTTACTATGATTAAAATTAGGCGATAAAGCCTCTTCACAGGATGAATTACAGATGGCAACATCAGATACGTGGCTATGCTTCTTTAGTTCAGGAGAAGTATCCCCATTTTCCAGAGCATCACTTGCTACTGAATTCTTGCTCTTAGTTGCAGTGTTTTTTGCCTCATTGAATTCTGAACTCCTTAGGAGGTTACAACCTGAAGGTCGTGATCTCCCTGATAAATTTTCTGCAGTTACAACATGACTGCCAATGCCATCCTGATGGTTCAGAGACAATGAGTTTGTGCGAGAGGAATTGGAAAATGTGATGTCTTGGCATTTTACTCTCTTCCTTTTTGATGAATTACCCCCATTCACTTGAACTACATCTGCAACTGACCCCTTCCGACCATTTCTTTTGTCTGCCTGAAGTTGATTGTTCTTCTCATATGATACTGAACTCCGTAAAATGGATTGCAAAGAATGTTGTGAAGAATTGATGTGCTCAACATTCTCTGTGATGCCTGCTTCAGCATTTATTGGCAGATCATTCTCAACAGGGGTCTCTTGTTCTATTCCTGAAGGATTTGAAGTCATGTAAGAATAAGTGAGAGTGACATTTGCTACAAATAAGAACTTACATAATAAGCAACAGGAGCAGTCAAGATACCTTCTTGCCACAGGCTTCCGCTGCATTTGTCTGAAGAAGTCGCACTTCTTTCTGTTTCATGCATCTTTCTGGTTCTTCCAGAAACACTGGATATAACTTTCGGCACCAGATACTGATCCTTTTTGTTTTCAGTAGAACTATAATGTGCTTCATTTACATGCACATCATCACCCAACTCTCCTGAATGACAGTTTACTAGTTCAGATGCTGGGTTTCCTTTTACCATCTCATTATGGCTGTCAGGAGGAGGATGGCCCAAGGGAGCATCTGCCTCTGCAATAAACCCCCCAAATTCCAAGGATGGCCTGGCTAATAAATACTGGTCCTGCGGTAACACGTTTTCTACAGATTCAAAGGCATCCGCAGAAGCAGAACCATTGGAATGTATCCCGTTATTATGTGTTCCATAGAACAAGGGGCTTGATTGACAAACATTATCGGAAGGGGTTTGTGGTGGAAGCTGCGCTTTGCTTACAGAAGACATGCCTAGAGAGTAGCTGCTGTTTCTGCCATTTGTAAGCAAGTTTGAAAGATGAACACATTCATCCTCCCCTGACAAACTGTTCATTGACCTTCCTGACGATGCATTAGCCTCAAACTTTGCATCAGCTAGTTGAGTAGGTAGCTGCACAGGTGAGACATTAGAGTTGGGGCTCTGTGGTTGTTTAGTATCTTCAGTATGCAATGTATCCTTATCAAGAATTGGATTGACCACAGAACGAGATATTTCAGAACAATTAATCTCGTCACTATTTAACATAACCATTTCTTGAGTTCGGCTGACTGTAGAACGTGCTCTTCCCAAAGAACTGGCTTCAGGAACATGTGTATTCTTTCGAAGCACTGGATCACCCAAAAACCCTGGTGCTTCAGCAGAACAGTTCAGAGAAGGTTCCTCATTCAGAGAATGCATGGCACTCAAATCATGATGACCGTGTTCCAAACCATATTGGTTATGCTTCACATCTGCGTCGATAGATTTCGAATTATCTGATTTGAGATCATCAAGCGACGACCTACCCATAGAGTGTGGTTCCTGCAAAGAACTAGTAGGATATGGGCCTTCACTCAAAAGATTTCTGTCAGCAAGACCAAAATGATCACTTTCCAAAGCAGATTCGTGTTGCTGCCCTGTTTGTTCACTGGCAGTTCCCATGCAGGCTGATTCAACGCCATCAAATTGAAGTTTCTTTGGTTCAACCAACAGATGAGTTGAAGGCATTGCATGGCACATGGTATCTGCAATATTTACCTTCGTGTGATTGGGAAGTGGCACAATTGGTAAATTTCCAATAGAACGGTTGTTATCAGAACAGATAACTTTGTCCTCTGAAGCCAGTGACGGGACACAATCCAACTGTTTTCCTCGGCTTCCAAGGTCACTGTGGCACTTCAAGTCACAAGACCTCCCCTGACTGGCATAAAAACCATTCTCTTGATCTGGACATGCGGATGATGTTTCAGCGTTGTTTGTAACATTGCCACATGATCTGGAGGATGATGACGAAGTAGTTCTGTTTGACCCTACAGTCCCGAGATTAGTCTTTTTCACCCCATCCTGTATACCATCACAGCTTCCACTGTTTGCAGCTTGATCCTTTTCACGAGAGCGACCTTCAATGTTTCTTTGTCTTGATTTTGAACGCTGAATCCTTGAGAACATGCTGGGCTCGGCACAAGTATTAGCAAGCTCTTTGCTGAGTGAAGTCTGCTCATGCTGGGGCTCTTCATGTTGGTCAGCATCCAGATCAGCTAGAGTACTGAGAACAGCACAATTATTGACTGGCTGCATATATGCATTTGGAACCTCCGGTTTTCTGATGGCAGTACTAGGAATCGCTGGAGGGAAGAAGAAAGTTATATTGGCAGCTGGTGTGGTAATCTGGCTTCCAGTAAAAATTAACCCGGGAACAATCGGTTTGCCATTCAGCTCTACACGTAAATGGTGTCTTTCAGTATATGATAAATGCAAATAGCAATATACAAAAGAATAAACAGAAATAAAAATGCATGGACATAAAGGTTAAACATGGTAAAGAAAAACTCAAATTCAGCAAACATAACAAAGCACTTGTGCAACTTTTATGTGGTCCAATGATCCAAATGTTTTAAATTTAGTACAGCCCCACAAAAAGAAAGAATGAAATGATATCTGATTTTTTTTTCCAATTAGTTGCATGTCTACTGGTAAAGCTTGACTGAGACTTGAATGTCAAGGTTCCAACATGATGGAAGCAACAAACTGCAATATGCATATTGGACTAGTGTAGTGTTTGGTTCTAAATTCTAATCATGACATAACCTATAGGTTTCTCTAAAAAGTAAGCAACTCCATTGATATTGTTTATCCTCAGCAAATTGATGTTCGCATTATCAGGTGGGCACACAAGAAGGAAAGCTATGGCGTTTCATGTCTAGTCTGAAAATTTGAAGCGTGTTTCTTTTCTTTTGACTCTAAAAGATGAAGATGATTACAGCAATCAGACGCCTCACTTCAAAATTGCCCAATTCAACAACAAATATAAGAAGGTAACCAGCCCTACGCATAAATCATCAGTAATTACGGACCCGGCAAAATCAAACAACCCAAGGACTAGATGGATCGGAACCAGCCCCAATCGGCCAATCCAATCGAACCCTCCCCGTTCCCGAATCTCACCAATCCGACGGCACCCAACCTGGGAAAGGAAGCGGACGCGAAGGGGGAAGGGAACGCACCTTGCTGCGGTTCGCCGGGGCGGGAGGGGAGGAGCCAGTCCGGAGGGCGGTGGCCGGCGGCGAGGAGGGTGCAGGCGAGGGTCTGGGCGTAGGAGTCCGCCTGCTCCTGCACCTGCGCGGCCACCCAGTCCCGCCGCTCGAAGACCTTCATGAACAGCTGCTCCATGGCTGCCCGGCTGGCTGGCGCGTCGCGGGGCAGGCGTGCTGTGGGGACTGGGGAGCTAGGGTTTGGGCATGGAGGTAGGAGGAGAAACGGCTAGTTGGTGGGTGTGGAGATGGCGGAGGGCTCGAAAATTTTGAATCGGGGAGGGGGAACGAAGGGAAAGACGAGATCTGTGCAGAACGGCGGTCAGGTTACCGCTGCCGCGGAGGAGAGGACCGTTGGGCTTTTGCTTGAGGTGCGTGATCAGACGGCCAGCGTCTCTCACCCATCCCACTCTCGTGGGGCGTTGTGGATCCATCCGTTCGTTTGAGTGGGCCCCAACTGCCAGTTTAAGGCAGCACACCGGTTGGAAGAGAGAGAGAGACGCGTCACCCCGTGAGGTTCTCTGTTCATAGAGAAACGTAAGGCGAAATCTTGAGGTTGTGGGTCTTCTTTAAAACATTTTTTTAAAAACGTGGTCGAACATTACTTGAGAGTTTGCCAAACAATTGATACTACCTCCATCGGAACGTCGTCGTATATACTCCATTAGAGGTGTTCGTTTCCAGGGGTCTAAATTTTAGAGAGGTCACATCAAAGAGAATTTTGTTATTTAGAAGTATTAAATAAAATTTAATTACAAAACTAACTGCAGAATCCCGGGTCTAATTCGCGAGACGAATCTAATAAGGGTAATTAAGCCATGATTAGATAATGGTTACTGTAGCATCACTGTAACAAAACATAGATTAATTAGGCTCATTAGATTCGTCTTGAAATGAGCATTCATCTGTCAAAAAGGTTTTGTCATTAAATTTTATTTAATGCTCCTAAATGACAAGATTCTCTTTCATTTTAGAGGTCTAAAATTTAGAGGGGTGGAAACGAACACCCCCATTGTCGTTGGGACAGTTAGAAAATCAGCAAACGTCTATAAAAGAAAATCAGAGAAAGTATCCAACTAGATGTCGAGGTATATGAGAATTTTGTCGGAAGGCATGGCAATCGTTATAGACATAGCACGGTGCATTCTTTTTGTATGATTTTAGATGAAACAAAGTACTTACCAGAGCCTGTGATGTAACCGTGCAATTTTATCTTCCATGAGAATGTAAAAGACTGACAGACAGATGAGTGCAATATATTCTTACTTACTGCTGTTGCTTCCATATATGCTTGCTGCAGGTGCCTGACAGTGGCGGAGCTACAGGGTGGACAGGGTGGGCCGCGGCCCACCCTGAGATTTGGGCCGCGGCCCACCCCCACCCCATTCCCATCCAGCCCAAGTCGAGGGCGAGCGGCATTTGCGAAAAAAAAAAGAGATCGAACCTTCTCTTCCCGACTCCCGAGCGGACGAAACAGAGCGCGAGCGGGCCTAGGGTTGGCGACGGCGACCATTGCCGGCGGCGCTCTCGGCTCTCCCCTGCGCGGCGGCGCTCCGCTCTCCTGCGCGCCGACTCCCGGCGGCGCTCCGCTCTCCTGCGCGCCGACTCCCGGCGGCGCTCCGCTCTCCTGCGTCGCGCGCGTGCAGGCGTGCTCCCTGCGCGGCTGCGCGGCGAGGAGTGGCGAGTGGCTGCAGGCCTGCAGCGCCGCTGCGCCATTGCTGTCCCCTGCGCTGCTGCGCTGCGCTGCACGGCGACACGCCGACACCCGGCCCCTGCGCAGGCGCAGCGCTCTCCCCTGCTCCCTGCAGCTCGTTGAGGAGTGGCTGGCCTGCAGCTCCATTGCAGCATTGCTCTCCTCCCCTGAGTCCCCTCCGCCTGCAGACAGGTTCTCCTCTTGATTTTTTTTTTTTCAATTTCAGTTGAACAAGTTGAACAATTTCAGTTGAACAGTTTGTTGTGCGGCGAAAAAAAATTTTTTTGCCGGCCCACCCTAAGTTTCTATCCTAGCTCCGCCACTGGTGCCTGAAGACATTGTGGTCAATGCCATTGCGATACTTTGTATCAGTCCTATCCAGTCGGCATCCCACAGGAAAAGAAAACGGAACATTATTTACTAGATTTGTTCGCCCTTGCACAATCAACTCAAGTTTCGCGAGCTGCTGCATGTAATGTGTTCTTCAAGACGCCCGCGGCCATTCATCAGTGCAGAGATGGGGCATCCTTTACAAGGGAAGTGCTGTTGTTAATGCCAAATAAAGTATGATGAATGCGCATATCGTAAAGCATCTCGTATGGGATCAATGAAAAATTGCAATACTCCTACGTGGCAATCCGTAGGATATTTCTGCGTACGGGAAGCAGAACATCCAAACTGTACAGCAGCGACAGGACTTGAGTATGCGAACTCATGGACCATGCCGTTGTATAAAACTCCCTCCTTCCTGTACGCATGCAAGGGGATCTGTTGGAGGAACGCTGGCATTACGTTCTCACATGGAGAGTACTCTCTGTAATGATATATGTAGCTGGAAAAGTTTGGACCAATTCAAGTAATCATCGTCTCTGTAATCAGAGGCATGCACTCAGTATCAGGTTCCAGACTTTTCAAAACATTGTTTGATCTGTCGTATTTCACGGGAAAGGTCTGGACCATTTCAACTTTCAAGTATTCATCGTCTCTGTAAATTTTATGAACAATGCGTTGAACTCATCGTATGAAAGCATAAGAGTGTCGGACACAATCAGAAGCCAATTTATTTCACATCGGAAATTAAGGAGCAGTGGCTTGTGGCTACAACAGATCGGCATTGCCACATTGACTGCTCACTGCTGCGCCTCGAGAATCAAACAAAGGCCCCGAAATAAGAACAGATTAAGCACACGACGTACACTACGACGCTCTGTTTGCGTCTTGATCAAGCCAACAAGTTGACGGAACGATGCGAGCTCCTAGCCGCGGGCGTCAGGGGCGGGGTCGGCCTGGAAACCGCCCAATGGGGCGGGCTCGGGGTCGGCCCCGACCGCCGAGGTGGCGGTCGACTTCATCGCGGACCCGGCGTCCGCGAACCCCTTGGCGCCCGCGGCCCCGGCACCGGCGAGCTCCTGGGCGCCCGGGATCGAGTCGACGCCGGCCGCGGAGGCCACCGCGGCGGCGGCCAGCAGGAGGACCACGAGGCAGAGCGCTCGCGACATGATCGGTCACCGGCTTCGTGCAGCGGGCAGACGCGGCAATGGGGGAACTGGGCTATGGCAGGACGGGACGGGAGAGCAGGAGAGCAGGAGAGAAAGCCGGTAAATATAGCCGCGCGGGGAGGACGGCGAAGGCGGCTATTTGATTGGTGATCCGTTGGGTGAGCGGACATGTGCCGGGTGCCGGACGAACATGGGAGAAGTCCCGGTAAACTGGAGATCGCCTTGACCATTTCTCGCGGCCAGAGGGATCTCATTCATGCAGGGGCCAATTTGCTGAGTTTTCCATGGGTTTTGAACGCGGAAATTCTTTGCCTGTTAGCTCTTCATTCTGAGGAATAAGTTATTTTCATGTGAAACTCATATTCAGGTAATCATGAAAAAAATGTCTTCGTTCTTTTTTGTTCTTTGAAAAATAAATGATATCATTGTCGTAATGAGTTGGACCAATATGAGCATTTAATTCACAAGGGTTCAAAATTCCTTCATACTTAAAATTGAGCGAAGGAAGGTGCGAATCTCTCGTACAACTCCTTGTTCTCACGTTGTTAAAAGTATATTGTAAGGATCTGGATGTTATGATACACATGTTAGTGGGAGACGCTGCAGTCACAACAATCTCTTCCGATCGTGCCCAATAGGATTACTCATGACATTTGAGTTATCAATGATTGATAATAATATCTCAACCTTTCCACCTATTTTTTTACAAGACTCAGATGCAAAAACATCTACCATAATACATTTATCTTTACACACACTATCTTCATAATAAAATTGTTGAGGCATGAGGTCACTCTGTCCGATAGTTGAGGCTGGCTTCAAGAGTGTTGTCATATATTTTCTTCATAATATCACGAATGACATTAGGAAAACATTATGCAGGCCTAGAATGATAGTGCTATTGAATATAGCAACTTGTGCAGTTGTTTCTTGGCTGGAATATTTCTTCAGTTGTTGAAGGTGCTTGCATAAATATTACTACATTCTCTTTTCTATGACCAGTAGAACAAAAAAGAACTGTGGTAGTAGTCATTAAACAAAAAGAAAGAGATTATGCCATCAAATGACCTCTAACATTCATTTCACATGTAAAACCCATAGTAGTATCTTCACGACATGTTATTCGGTGATATATTATGGATTTTCCAGCTATAATACAAAGATCAAAATTGGAAGCAGGGAAAGTATAGTTATCGCCGAAATGTTTAAGCCGAGAACTCAATGACACCCAATGCACATTCACATACACATCACATTACAGTTATATCCGTTCATCCAAGATTAGCAAATCCAACATTACAATTACAAACAAAACACATAACATTAAGATGTAACTCAAACACCAAAAAAAAATAAAGACATTGAACATATTCATAGGACGACCATCCTAACAGGCCAAGACTCCTCTACACATTATTGCTTTCTGAAATCAAATTGAATCAGGCGAACTCTCCGTTTCTTCCATGCTGCCCAAATCAAACGGTCCACTCCGAGGCACACCATTTGATCAGTTATCGTCGTCGTCATTGTCGCCGGAGAGACCGTCGATGCCCTCGGCCGGGCCGGGCGCGGCGGAGGGTCCGCTGGGCCCGTCAGCAGGCGCGTCCGCAGCGGGCGCGTCAGCCGCCGGCTCCTCGGCGGGGGCGTCCACCGCCTTCTTCTCGGCGGCCTTCTTCTTCTTCGCCTCCGCCGCGAACGGCGCCACCGCCACGGCCGTGAGGAGGAGCAACCCGAGGACGAGCGCTGCGCGAGCCATGGCTTGGTAACTTAACTCTGTTTTCTTCTCGGTTAGCTGCTTAGCTGTGCGTCCCTGTTGCGCGCGTATGGCTTCCCTGATCGGCGTGGCGACGACGAGCGCTGGGCGCGGTCTTTATATACGGCAAGGCGGAGGCCATTTTTAGGCGGGGCTCGCATGCACGGCGCTCCTCGGCCGCCCGTTACCTCCGCGGTGGCGCGCGCTTGCAGCCGCGCGAAACGCGCGCAGCTACTTCCCGGGTGCTTTCGCTCTGCGCGGTCGGGGGGAGCTGGTGTTCCTGTCCCGTGCGTTGGTATGGCGGGTTGACTGGTCAGACGGTCTTCCCGGTTCGTTGACTTCTGTTGTGTCTGTCTGGCACCGGGCCCATGGTCCTACGTGGCAGTTTGACAGGATGGCTTCGCGTGACGATCCCGCGAAAGCTGAGGTCCAGGGCTATCCGTCGACGTCGACTGACAAAAGATTGGTGCTCACAGACACAGCCTTGTCTGGATGGATAGACAGACCGATGTACTTTTCCTGCAGCAGAAGATGTTTGGGTATGTTTGGAACCCAGTGGGTGGTGTCAGTGATGGAGGCCCACAGCTTCGTCGGTGGCGCACTATAGAAGGCGAACGCTTTCATGTGCTCATCGCAACAGATTGGGCCGAAACGGAAAGGGGAGTCTGTACTCTGTTCGTTCTTTCGCACTTTCGCAGTGCCGCCCGGATCAACCTTGTTCTGTCCTGCACCTGCTGCTACTATGCCTTTTGCAAACGGAAGGTGTGTTCGTTTTATGGGGTCTAAAATTTAGAGAGGTCTAAAAAAAAATCTTATCATTCAAGAGTATTAAATAAAGTTTAATTACAAAACTAACTGCAGAACTCCTGGTCTAATTCGCGAGACGAATCTAATGAGGGTAAGCAATCCGTGGTTAGACGATGGTACTGTAGCATTACTGTAGCATGACTGTAGCAAAACATAGCTTACTTAGGCTCGTTAGATTCGTCTCGTAAAGATGTACCCATCTGTAAAAAAGTTTTGTCATTAAACTTTATTTAGTATTAGATTCTCTTTATTTAGAGGCCTCTAAAATTTAACGCTAAAAAAAACGAACAGGGCCGGAGTTACCGCCTCCTTCCACTAATTTACTGGTGCTGCGCCAGTAGGAGTACTTTAGAGGTGTGGCTTTGCGTTGTTTGACCTGTGAGAAGGAAGAATCGCATCCACCGACAACTGGAGGCGCAAGAAATGAATGCGCAGAGGCGGCACTCTGTTCAGAGCAAAGCATCCAGCGACGATCGATTTGTTTAAGGCCTCTGGTGAAGACCGTAATAAAGTTCAAATTTTGTCCCTGAGATTTGACCTAAAACGCCACAAATTTACCACTGGTAACCATAACTCTCTAACAAAAGTTGCGACGAGAAGCCACATGATGTTCGATGGCAGCAAACCATCAGCTTACAGACTGCAAATCGTAAGAATATGGTGTGGAATTTCAAGAGTACGTTGATAAACACTTCAGGCTCTTCAGCCTTGTTGAACTAGTAATACACACTTCAGACGACACATCATGGCTAAGTAACAAGAAGCAAAAAGGCAAAAAGAAGCACCTAGAACTCGAATGAACAAAATTTGCAAGCGCACACACACATACTATTTGCTTCCAAGAGGGATGCACAAGTCTTGCAAGCACACCAACACGCCATCACACCCACGATCACGCCAATGGATCAACACCGCAAAAGACAAGACAAAGAAAAGAAAGCCCCCTTGTTACGTCAATGCGGAAGCCACGGCCGCGGCCACCAACGCGGCGGCGAGCCACCGGACGCACGGCGCGCCGGCGGCCGCGCTCTTCTTGGTCTCTTTCTTCTGGTCCTCCGGCGGAGCGTCGTTCGCGGAGGGCCCGGGAGCGTCCGCCACGGAGGGAGCCGGGTGGCGCGCGGCCTTGCCGGCCTTGGGCGCGTCGGCGGCCGGGGCAGGCGCGGGCGCTGGCGTCGGCGCCGGCGCGGGCTTGAAGAGCTCGACGGGCTCGACGACGGCGTCGATGGCGTAGATGGCGACGGGGTCCTTGTCGATCACCGTGGACTTGACCTGGGCGGGGGCGCCGGCCGAGGCGGCGGTCTTGATGGTGACGACGTCGCCCTGGTTCTGCAGCGTGAAGTTGTAGTTTTTGGCGGCGCCGTCGGTGGCGAGCGTGTTCATGGGCCCGTTGTTGGACTTGAGGCTGGACAGCGAGTAGTGCACGGGCACGGCGTGGAACAGCAGCAGCGACGCCTTGCCGTCGGCGGTGAGGTTCTTGTACCGCGGCATGAACACCTTCACGGCGTCGTCGGTGGGGCAGAACACCGTCACGCCGCCCTCGGCCGACGACTTGTACGTGGACGACGCCTCGGGCGACGCCGCGATCAGGTCCGCGAACGCCTTGCACCCGCCCTTCGACATCGCCGCCAGCACGTCCGGCGGCGCCGCCGGGGCCGCGGGTGGCTTGGCGGCCGCCGGCGTGGCGGCGGCCGCGGCGCCCGCGAGGGCGAGGAGGAGGAGGAGGGCTCCGACGGCGAGGCGGAGGCGGCGCATTGTGCGGGGCGAGGAGTGTGGAGCGTGCAGAGGCGCAGTGGTGTGCGTGCGCGGCGTGGGAGTGAGGGGGAGTGGGAGCAGTATGGACACTGCCGTGCACTTAGCTCTGCACAATGCTGTAACGCCCCCGGAAATCAAGCTAATTTCGTGTCCCTGCCATTCTCCATTTACTTTCCGTTTGATTGTTCCCCTCGTCTTCATCAGTTTCACTTTCTTTTGGACACTGTGGTGCGTCGTGGGGCACATTCATAGATTGGACTTTACTGCAGAAGCAACACACGAAGTGGACGCCAGCAACTACTCGTACGCATGTACCACACCGTCTCCATGCATGCAGCCTCCATCCGTTTCGTCACTGAGAGAAAAAAAAATAATAACAGAAGGGACCAAGCTATCATCATGTTTTTCGAGCATGCGAGGAGCAATAATCGATCGAGAAACATCATCTCTTAGCAGCTTGTAATGGCAAGAACAGTGATCAGTGGGCCTCCAACAAGTCGAATAAAACGCACACACGGCTACTAATTGTGTCCTACTACTGCCTGCTGCTAGCTAATCCTATTCCTATCCACATTAATCATGAGATGGTCATACCCCGTACACGGCTTGTCTAAACCCATCCATGTCAGTGCAGTAGCAGCTAGTGGCAATGATTGCCGTGAGGGCCAAAAGGGTGTCCAAGGGCAATGTGGGCAAAGAACTCGCTCATCCTTCTTCAGATCTTACTTTTCACCAGCTTCAAATGACGAGTCAGTAACCCTAAATTACCTTGGTTACACTATTGCCAGCACATCCCAACCGTGCTTTGGAACCGAGCTTTTACCTGTGGAACTGCTTTTGTTAAGGTAGCGTAGCGTGTAGGGAGAGCCAGGCCGCACGTCGACCGAGGCATCGTATATCGTTGCATTTTGCCGGGTCAGAACAGCAGAAGGACGTGGGATAAAAGTCGGTCATATCTACCTCTAGATCCGGCCCATGGCTTTCTCAACTGCCATCAACCGCCTTGGACACGGGTCCCAACCGCCACCATTTCGGTTTGAGAGGGCCGGCCATGTGCAAATTGGTTTTGCTCGACATACATACATTCTCGCCAATTCGCTTTCCGTGTTCCGTACTTAGTGATTTAGTTAGTACATATACTACAGATGAACGATACACTTTCATCACAAGAAGAAGAAGAAGAAGAAGAAGAAGAACGATACACTTGGCTTAAACCATTGTTTCTATTTTCTCCTACATGGACCGTGTTCACCAAGTTTGTGTTGCTGAATGGCCGTTGGACGGTGGCGCATGTGCCGGCGTCGCTTTCCGTCGGATCCCCAGCGCGGGCTGTACTGCTAAAGCCAAAAAGCTCCGAATCCGATGCTAACCTCGCTCGATTAAGGGTGGAAACGGATCGAATACGGATCGGATAGTGCCTTTTCCATATCCATATCCATATCCATATTTGTAAACGAATATGGATACGAATACGAATGTTTTCGAATACAAATACGGATCGAATATTAAACGAATGCGAATACAAAAGCGAATGTCATTATGATTCGGACGGATACGGATACATCTTACTTTCTATGTTTTTAAGACAACTAGTACACTTTTTCTTCTCTAAAGTATCTTTAATAGCATTCTTTTACATGGTCTACACTAGTTCACATCAAAATTGAATCAATTTTATAATATTTTTGATATAATATATGAGTATATCTATGATAAATTAGCGGATACGAATACAAATACGGATATGTCGAATATTTGATGTCAAAACCTCAAACCATATCCACATCCATATTTTCTAATCGAATTCGAATACGAATTCAAATAGTGTAAAAATATTAATCGAATGACAAATTCCATACCATATTTGCATTTTATCGAATACAGATATCGAATAATACGGATTATCCGTATCCACTTTCCACCCCTACTCTCGATGCACCGCCGAACCAGCTGTAAAATCCTGAGCGATTGGTAGTAGCGGTCCTATCTCTCCATCCGACGGCTGTCTCACCTCTCACGTGAAGGCCCGAATGACAGTTTGGTGTAGCAGCCGACGGGTCCCGGGGTCCGAAGCTTCGAGCTGGCCCCACCGCCGCGAGAGAGATGGCCCACTGGCAAGGGACTCCACGCCGCGCGCTATCAAAGGCTCAAAGCAATAAGCAACAAATCACACTCCTTGACCTCAAGCAAGCAAAGCTGTTCTCGGGAGACCAGAGCGCGCTTACGTGCATGGGCTCGGCCGTGCCGGCGTCGGAGCGTGCCATGCCCGCAGACTGTACGTTCTCGGCAGCGTGCGTGGTGGTCCAGCGAGATGTATGGTGCTCGGCTCCGGCCTGCTTCGCTCATGCATGGCGCCAGAGTGCACGGGACAATCACTCGAGATCCGCGATGCTTCGATACTGGCGGTAATAGGGAAAAACTATTGCAGGTGGCGACGAAAGCCACGTACGCCGTGTCTCGCCGTGGTAGCACTATCAACCTGGAGGATCGAAAATCCTGCTCGTAATTAACGTCGTTCTTTAGCCCTATTTCGGTTGTCGTCATCAGTCTTGCAACAGCTGTTATTGCACGTAGCTACACACGTATTCACGTGGATCGATGGTACTTGGATTCTGGCGAAGTGAGTGAGTAAGAAGATTTCGGGACTTTTTTTTTTTGGAAAAAGGCAACCATGCATGGTATTATGGGCCTTAACACAGAATACCGAAGGCCCATATAACACACGTCGGAATTTTTAGGCCCATTCCCAGATTACTTCCGTACGTGCATTTCAAATCCAGGCGCCCGAATAGCACACGAGGACATCATGATTCAACATTGCAACGTGACATCGAAGTGAACAGGAGCAGCACAAACCATTGTTGTACGGTTCGTCCAAGCTTGAGGTACAATTAAATGACCGGATCGTTTTACATCCACGCTTGGAACAAATCATCAGTCAACATCAAATGCAACGCACACGATCCAATCGAGAGGAACCCACCTAAGATCAAACTTAAACAGGCCATCGTGATTCCTCCATGAGATGCATCGTTCTTCACATCTCTTTCCCGCGCATGCATGCCGGATGCCCTCCGGGCTCCGTCTTCGGGCGCCTCGCCGTGTCGCGAACCATACGCATTAGAATGCAGCGAGTGCGGACACGGCGGCGACGATCACGACGGCCACGAGGCTGCGACGGGTATCCGTGGCGCTCGCGCCGCTGGCGTCGTCGTCGGACGCGGGGCCGGGAGCCCCAGCCGGGGTCTCGGAGGTGGTTGAGGCGCTGGCCTCGGCCGACGGGCCCTCACCGGCGGGCGAGAGGGCCTCCTCTTCCAATACGTCGTAGTCTCCGGAGGACGGGGCGGCGGCCATCTCCGACGCCGGGCCGGGGGCCCCGGCCTCGGTCGTCCCCGGGGCGCCCGCCGGCGACTCCTCGCTAGCGAAGGGAGCGAAGCCGGCCGGTGCCATGGATGGCGCGTACTCCGGCGAGGCGGCCGCGTAGCCGTAGGCGGCAGGGACAAGCGCGATGGGGGCGCCGCCGAACGTGGATTCCTCCGGCGACTCGCTCGCGAAGGGTGCAAATGCCGGAGCTCCGGATGGCGCGTCTTCCAGTGATGCAGGTGCAGCTGCCGGGTTGCCCTTAGCGCCGGCCGCCGCCGGAGACTTGGCGGGGGCCAGCAACAACGTCTCCATTTCCATCGCCGTAGGCGCTCCGGACGAGGTCGCGGATCCGACCGGTGCTTTCGACGGCGCGGACGAGGGCGACGCCGACCCGAACGGCTCCGGCGACAATGCTGGCGCCCGGGCGTGCACGGCGACAGCCATTGCAAGGACGACGACCAGAAGGCCGCCGGCGAGCGCGGGCCCGCAGGCCATGGCGCCGGTGATCGATCGTTAGCTTATTTGGTCGGCAAGGCCGGGAAGCTAGCTGCGGTCGTGGTTCGATTATTCAACGCTGTGACAACGGGAGCGCGACGGTGAGTGACTCTCGTCGAGTTATACGGGGAGCGAGACGAAGACGGTGTGGCTATCTTTGGGCACTGTCTGTGCGCTCGCTCGCATGGCGGCTTGTGCAAGTGCCAGGTGGTGGTGGCGCCCGGAGGATCGGGGCGCATATTTTTGGTATACGTGTGTTGCAGCATCACCAGAAAATCGTTTTGTGATAGTGTACGTGTCTCTCAACAATTGGTTATACAGCTATAGAGAAACAGCCACAGCGATTGGTTTGGTTCCTTGCAAAAATGGCACTGCCACCAGAAATTACTTGCACTCAAGATTTTTTTTCTTTAAGTCAACGGGGGTGGGGTGGGGAACTCCCCACCTAAATTTCATTGCATGCAAATGGTGGCCCCTGACGCCAGTTCAGGTGTACAAATTACTTTCACTCAAGATTAATATAAATTGTGCGGGAAATCTGTATTCCCTCTCAACTTTTGTGATAGTCTAAGGTCATACAGTCACATGAATCCCTCCCCGAAAAAAAAAATACAGTCACATGAATCATCCGCTGCAGTACGGCTTCAATTGGAATGTAAACATGTGATTTGAATTTTGAAAGTACTCATGGGCGCCTTTTAGTTGCCTGACAGGTTCATTTGTTCTGCGCCAATAGCTCTCAAGATTCCTGATCATGATACGAATGTCGACAGCTTTTTTCCTAGATGTTTTTTTTTTCAATTTATTTTTTTGTGTGGGGCCGAGACCCCTTGTGTTCTCCTATTTTGACTTTCCAAGGCATCATAGACAGGCCCCGGGCCGATCTCACCGCATTGCCTCACATAAACACACAACTTGATCTCGTTCTTTCTCTGGTCAGTCACGCACTCTATCTCTAACGTGCTAGACTTCATCGTACAGTAGCCAGCTTTCTCATCTGAGAAGGAATCACCATCCCCCCTTCTTCTATTTATACAACCTTCCCAAATCTTCCTCATCCACCCCCGGCCTGCCTTTCAACAAATCCGTCTTGCTCCTTCTAGCTAGCAAGCCATGTTTTATGGCCAGCAGGCACAACGAAAGGCACACAGCGGCACACAGTTCTGCAAGAGCACCGACAACAAGCTCACCGAGGCCAACCATTACCTCGCGGAAGCCAGAGGCGAAGACACGATAGAGCGATCGTTGGCACTGGCCTAGGCGGAAAACGCCCGTGCTCGTGCCTTGTCTTGCATGATGCAAGGATTCTTTGAATGTGCTGAGAGTACGGGGTCTGTGGCTGAGGCTGAGACGCATTGCTCCGCCGCATGTCTTGGCACCATTGGCGGAGCTAGGACAACAATGGATGTTTGGAGGCACAATCATATGGTATATAAGCAATGGCTGATGCACCAAGAGGGAAGGCGAGGGGGCCCAAGACCCCCCCCCCCCCCCCCCACGTGTGCAAGAAGAAGAGCATCAGTGGACAGTAATCTATCGTTATGAACAGTAACTAAGTAGGTATACGGCAGCTCGCCGTTATGCTGGCCGGTTTCCTCAACCCGCCGTTGAACAGCCCTAGATCTGATCATGATCTACGCGTCTACGGTGCCAAGGGTGCGCACTTAGACACCGCGGGCGCGGGAGCTCGTGGTGAAGGTATGGTCGTGGCACAAGACGCCTGGGGCCGAGATCACGTGGATAATAATTTTACACGGCTGCGAGACCCCCGTTCCGCCTTCCTCTCTCGAGCGCAGACCATATTGCTCGACGACGCGATGAACGCTGGTGAGCGAAGCTCCAGAAAGGAGGCCGCGCGGCTGGCGGCCGGAAGAATGCCCTCCGATGGTGAGAGCTTCGTTGGCTGGTGTGACGCTTATTATCTCGCCGCCGAGTTCCGATGCCGGTGTCCGTGGCCCCAAGCGTGCTGCCGCCGTCGCAAAGGTTGCTGTCAGGGTCACGGTGCGCCGAGCGCGCGTCTTCTTGCGAGGCTGTGGCGGCGTAGGCCTTAGCGCAAGGTATGGGCTCGGTACATTTGACTGCGCCAACAGCTAGTCTCCATCGATCGTCTTTGGTGACTTCGACCGCACGGACGACGGCGACGTTGCTTCTGACGCCTCCACCAGGCGGCTGCTTACTATAGTACGTGTGGACGGCAAGATTAATCACGGGAATGGCTAGGACGCTTCTGAACCTGCACGCTGTTGTGAGGAGTACTCGAATGGCAGCGAGGCTTGCCGTTTACCCCTGCCTGCACAAGTAGACCAATTCTTCATCTTCTCACTCAGAACTTCAATTTCGCTGTTTTTTTCAATGTTGATCTTGCCATCTTGGTGCAATAGACCAGACCATGTTTCAAGTATTTGATTTGTCGACGGCCCATGCTTCTTTCATGCAGTGCATTGCAGGACTGTAGACCAATTCGAGATGTCGAGAATGAAGCATTCGTCATTTCTACCAGGCTCGTCAGATCTTCAACCTGGGTTATGTGGAAGATCTAACAAAACTGAGTACCTCAGCGTATTGAAACAGATACAAGCTATTGTTGATATTATGGTTAACGAGCCAGATCGTGAATAATATATGCAACACAGATGTCAAAGCAAAGATTTTTTTCATCTTTAAGACAAGCTGTACGATATTGAAAGTTCACTACTAAAAAGGTACATAATGACATCTACTAAGAGGTTCAGTCACGTACACCACAGTAAACAGCGTTACAAGTTACAACAAGCTCAGAGGCGTTGATCAGACCCAAAATGAGAGAATACAGACTGAATCCTCTGCAATTCAAGACCCTGAGCGAGCACTGTCAGCAGGGATGCACAACATGGGCGAAACACAACGATCAACGGGCACATGGAGTTGCTCCTTTTGTTACATGACACTTGAATCTGTTAGAGTACAAAAGCCTGAAGTTTTAATCTTGCCTCAGTTACTGCTTTCAGGAACTCATCGGTTGGGTTCTCTTTCGCGGCAGCCAGAGCCGAGATGTAAGCTGACATTTCCTGCTCCATCTTCTCAGTGTCAATATCACCAACATCGTCCTGTCCCATGCCAAAGACTAAGCACTTAGAATTCAGAAAGAAAACAGATTCTAAGCACCATATTCATCAATGGGGAGTACAATTGTACCCAAAGAAAAAAAGGGTCTGCCAAAGACTAATCAAACGTTAGCAAGGACAAGATTAACTTACATCGAGTTGAACTAGCTCGCAATCCAAAGATGAATCATCAGTTCTATCCCTAGGATAAGGGGCTCGATCATTCTCTGACATTTTCCTAAACAACTTCATAAGGGCAGAAACTTCGACATCCATAGAAGCTACATCCACTTGAAGTTCTTCCACCTTGGTATTCGATACATTTGCCTCCCATTCTAACTTCTCCAGTGCTGCCTGCTTCTCTGCTAGCATAATCTGCAACAAATAAATGTTACACAACAAATTAATATCAATCTTACATGTATCTAGTTATGTGTCAATGAAGTTGCAGGACATGATTCCTCATGATATACTGACATAGTATAAATACAGATTTCAGGAGCAACAAACTTATCAGTTATCACAATAGGACAAATCGATACAAACACAAGTAACAGGACCAGTTACTTCAAATCTGTTGCTTAGCAATAAAGTTTTAGGTGAGGCTGAAGATGTTAAAGCACATGAATAATCTACTTAAACAAATATTTCTAAGTTGCCATATGGACTGCCTGAACCCATGGACCAACAACATTGAATGCCAGGTAACAATATAGAGACTTAATATCATAAGTTTCTTTCCTCAGTGCAGTTTGTCATGAACAACGAATGGAGAATACAAGGACAAGCTAACTACTTCGGGACATCATGGGTTCCGAAAGATGGTGTACACCTAATCGCAGTATTTCAGATTGGCAGTTTTAAATTAGGCCATTACTTGTCCTGCATAGCTTTCTTTCATTAAAGTGCAAAACGCCAAAAAGATCACAATGCACAAGTTTTGCCTACAAGAAAGTTATGCTCTAAAGTAAAAAAACTGCAATTCCAGAACAAGGTACTAACAGGCCTTTTGGATTAGAGCCAACACACACCCTACCAAATTATCAATCGCTGACTGCACCTATTTTGTGCATTAACACCGACAATTGGCTGCCCATGTTCAACTGCGCCTGCGCAAGTGTTTTTGCTCGCCTGGCAAGCTGATGCATTGGGGTGGAGGCCCTGGGAGTCAACCAGACAACCCCTAAAGCATTCAGCATTTGCAATCTTCACAGGAGTAAATTCCAAAGACAGCAATGCAGTAGCTAGAATGATGCTTCCTCGAATGGAAGCACTGCATAACTAATCTAATAACAACAGTGTTCGATGAAATGCAGTGAATGCTAAAAGTATTATTCTCATTCACCTTTGCACCATGCAATTCAGAGCCAGTAGATTCAATCAACGATTCCTTCTCAGAAAGCTGGCCCCTCAACTGCTGAACTGCTTCATTCGCCGCACTGATTCGGCCAATCAAGTTCTCGGCGGATCTCAGGGCCTCATCTTTCTCAAGCAATTTCTTTTGCAGGCCGCTAAGCTTCTCCTGCAGAGCAGCAAGCTCCTCTCTCCGCTTCTGTGCCTGATCCACTTGTGGTCGCTTCTTGGCAGGCGTGGTTCTTGTTGTCCTCGCGACCTTTGGATCAGGGACCTGCACATGGAGATGTCCGTGGAGATCAACAACCACCGACTACCACTGTAACAAACATATCTGGCAACCGCAAAAGGCACTATTTAAGGATAATTCCCCAGTTCAGTTCATTAATGCACTGTCCAGTACTCCAGTGCCACTCACACCACTTTCTGTAGCACAACTTGGTACTCAAAAACAAAAAATCAAACAAGAACCCCACCATCTACGGAACAAAACAAGCAGCTCATTCCGAAAGCTAAAAGCTCCGAGGAAAGTCGCAGATATTTCAAAAAGGCCGCGAGAACGCACCTTCTTGGTCTGATTCGGGGTCGGGGTGAATGATATCGAAGACAGCCTCCTGCATCGAGAAACACGGAGCAATGGCTGAGACAAGTTCAAAAACATTCAAATCAAAGAGCGGAGAAAATGCAGATCGAGGGAAGGGAGACCTGGAGGAGGGTGCCGAGGAAGCGAGGCCACCTCGGGTCCTCGTCCTGGGGGTTGGACCCGTCGGCTTCTCTGCCATCTTCTCCGGCGGGAGCAGCGGCGGCGACGCCGGGGGACGGGCTCCGGAACTCGAAATACGGCAGTAGTGGACCGGTTCGCACCGTCGGGGACCCGTGAAATGGCCGGATGCTAGGACAACACTACCACTACCTGGGTAGTGGACCCAGATATGGTTAAGTAACCCTACCAGCCAGATTTCCTTTAGATTTTGCTCTTTTTATTTTATCTTATTTTTGGTTCTATAGGAGATAAGGAGGAGTTAAAGACGAATGTTTTTCAGTGGGGTCAGCATCCAATATTCCCTAGTAAACTTTGTGGGGTCCGAATGTGATTTATAAGTAGCGTTGATTGTTGAGTGGCGGGACCGCTGGAATTTTTAAGATTTATTTTTACCTTTTGAGCAGTTTAATATATATCGAATATGATCTGAGATAGTTTTATTATTCCATAAAATTAAGCCATGTTTCAATTTGAGTTCTAAGATGGATTAATCATTAGTTCAAACAAGGCAAAATATCGGACAAGACTAATCCACGCACTTGCGCTAATTAGTTGCGACCTCCTTTCTAGAGCTCCATGTTTTTCCTTTTTTTGAAAACTATTCCTTCCATTTTTCTAAAAAATCTTACTTACTATAATTTTTTCCTAAAAAAACTTTTCTCAAAAGTTAAAAGCTCTTAGATAATTGTTTAATGGATTTAAATCTGGTCTTAATTTTGTTGCGTCTAATACTACAACGACCATTGATTTGAGTTTCTTTCTTCATAATTATTGTAGAAACTCTAAGCATTTATCTTTTTTACGTGGGTTTCAAGTTTCTTACTTTCTAGTTTTCACTTGACATGCACTTGATTTGATACGAGAAGAAAAAAAAAATGAGGTGCTTAGTTGCTTGCACATTGATCATTGTTATGTGTTTCATATTAATGATTATCAATCATGGGTATATGTATATCTATAAACTTGAAGCCATGGAGGATGTTTGAATGCCCGCCCCACCGAGCTTCACCTAAACTTAGGTCGCTGCTTTGATTATTGAAAAACTTGTGGTTGCCGCAACTCTACTCAGTTAAAAAGCTCGCCTAAGCTAAGCGTAGCCTTCGTTTTCACATCTAGGCGAGCCAAAATTTAAAAACAAACATAATCTTTAGAGGCATCTGACCAGTGACCATATCCAATTTCTAGCTTGGCAAGACGAGAGGAGCCCCTCGTCTAGGATGAACGCATGAAATGAATTGATAACGTTACAACAATTTGTTAGCTAAAACTAAATTTAAGAAGAAAAAAATGTCTCATCGTATTTATCCAGAAACCGAAAGGAGCATATCCGGCAACGGCAGAGTGCATGCCTACTCGCCGAAGGCAGTGCAGATGACAACAGCAATCTCGACGAGCACTGCTATAGAGTACACTCGTTTGTCCGATTTTTGTACGACCAGAAAATTTAATGGTTAAAATCACTCAGGTGGTGGTTTACATATCAATCAAAGAGCTTAAAACACTTGATCAGACAAAAGTCGGACAAATGAGTGTAATCTGAAGCATTTTCCAACCTCGACTGACCATCTGATCACAATTGCGAGCCTAACACCGTAACACGTACTTCGATTGACCCATCAGACCATCAGAGCGCAACCAGCCGGCAGCCAGCCGCGCAGTGACGCCGGAGAAGGTGACGAACGAGATCGTGAGAAGACGCCGTGACGCGCGCGCATGGGCGCGTCCGCGCTGTCGCTGACGCGAACTGCGGCGCGGGCCCGAGAGCGAGAGCAGAAGCGACGGACGGCGACGCGAATAGCGCCGGGACACGTCGTGGCGGCACCAGCGACGACCGACCCTGACCCGTCCCTGACGCGGCACAGCGCCCCGTCGCCGTCGGAATCAAAAGGGTTGTCGGCGTCCGCCGCGGCCCGCAATTCAAAAACACCTCCCGCGACGCCGAAGTCCAACCGAACGCGCGCCCGGCCGGATCCGTCGATCGAGCACCCATACCCGTGCGACTCGCGACCATACCGCCGCCCCGGCCGTATACGCGCGCGCCAAAACAAAACTGCCAGTCACTTGACGTACACGATCGTGTAGCAGCCGCCCTGGCCCGGCTGCCGGAGCGCGGCATCATTGTGGCCTTTGTGGGCGTGTACGAGCCGAGCCTACAACCGAATCTAATAATTACCGGCTGCTTGCCGCGTGACCTCGGCCGGATGCTCGACACGGCTTCATGGTTCGTGCCTCCAGTCGGCGATTATATTGGTGCTTGTGATGATTATTAAATGTGAGGATAACTGCTGGCGACCAAACTAGAACACGATCGATCGGATCGATGGTGGTTTTCGGCTAATTAAGCTGGTTGATAATGCTAGTTTTAAGGTTCCAAGGAGCGGCATGGCACGCTTGGCCTAAAGAACAACGCGGTTTTTTTGCGAGCGGCCTCACGTACGGCCCCTTCCCGGCGTCGACAGGTGGCGTGGGGCTGTTTCACGGGAGATTTGTTTAATCACGCGATCAGGCCCGTAAACACTGTGCGCACTAATCTTTTCTCCCATCCAATGGTGCAGGAGAGGGGCCGTAGCTCAGGGCCCTCGCAAAAGTTGATTTCTGGCCTAAAGAACATGCCCAACACTTCCAGCCAGCAGGACTTCTTCTAGTCGTCGCGCACGGAGATGTATACAAAAAAGAACCTCAAATTATATACAAACATATTAGCAACAAGAAGATATATAGTATAGTATTCGGAGATGAAGCCGTTGACAAGCTAGGAAGAAAGAACAGCACTCCTTGCAACTGTTCTTACAACTCGTTATTTTTCTGGGCGTGGAACAACATCAAACCCGCGACAAGGAGTCCTACCAAGTTAGCCTCTAGATTAATATAAAAAACGGGCAATTGAAAATCAGGAAAAACACTAGTGGTAACTAGAGATCACTACACAGCCTTATGAAACAACAGCCAGCTGAGCTTCAGAACTCCGGGCTTTGCTGTGTCCATCATCATCTCGATCATGATGGTTGATCAGCTTAACCACAGCGTACTCAGTACTCACCGCCGGCCAGCCTCACGGCAGGTTGAGGAACAGCGCCGGATCGGTGTCGGCGAACACGCCGGTGGAGCCCCAGAAGGAACCCAGGTCGCAGCTCGACGGCCACTCGAACTGTCCCGGGTCCGACAGCTCCTTCTCGCCGCCGTCACCAACATCTGAGACACCGAGCCCGAGCGCCACCGACGTGCTCTTGATGAGACCGCCCTCCGCCGCCGGAACCGGAGGCGCGGCGTGATGATCCTCCGCGGCAACCGTCGCCGCGGGCTCCGGCGTCGGTGGCCGTCTGTCAGTTACGTCGTCGGCGTTGGAGGCGTCGACCGTGCTGGGCGCGGCGGCGTCCGGGGCCGGCGCGACGCGGCGGCGCTTGGAGCTCCGCTTGGGGCTCTTGGGCGCGGCCGGCGAGGATGAAGACGAGGAGCTCTTGCGTGTGCCGCCGCCGACGGGGACGTTGCGGAGGGAGCCGCCCTTAGTCCAGTAGCGGCGGCACGACTTGCAGAAGTGGCGCGGCTGCGACGTGTTGTAGTTGTTGTAGTAGCAGAACTTGGTGTCCCGCGACTGGCACCGCGGGCACGGGTCGCCGGCCGGCGCCGTCTCCTGCTCCTCCACCTCCTCCTTCGCCACCGGCTGCGACGGCGCCGGGTAGCCCTTCGGGCGGCGGAGGTCCACGCCCGCGAACGGCGGCGCGGGCCGGCGCCCGGGCTCCTGCATGCGCGGCGCCGCGGGAGTGGAGCGAGCAGCAGGCCAAGCTAGCGTAGCGGCGTATGGACGGCGCGGAGCAGAACAGAAGAGAACAGAACAGAACAGAACAGGTGGTGCGTTTGTGTCGCAGCGTACTAGCTCCTCTCGCGTTCGCGCCCGTCTCTCTCTCTCGAGTTTATTATGGGCACCAGCGCCGGGCGGTGGAGCAGGTCCGGTTAAACTCTCTCTTTTTACCGCCAGACCGACGCGTCCGCGGCTCGTGTCAAGCGGCGCGTATCGTGATGTGTGGACGTGTGGTACGTGTGTGGTGAGTCGGTGTGAACTGTGGAGCCGGTAAGTCGGGCGGGCGCCCGCACGCTCGCGTCACCCGCACTTTGACCGCCGCACAGTGGCCGCCGGCGAGCGCCAATAGCAGCCGCCGAGAAGGGGTGTGTGTCCTGCGCCGGGCGGTGCCGTACGCGTCCGTGGCGCCATCAACGTCGACCGTGACCCACAGGTCTAACCCCTGTACCAACCGTGCCGTACCGATCCCGGCCGCGCGCGGTAACTGCCTCGTGGACCAGCGGCACCACACCTGCACCGGTCCCACGCGTCGGTGGAGTGGCTGCGCCTGTAAGCCGCTGCGAGAAGTTAGGTCCTGGCGGGGCCAGCAGGGTGCTGGGCGATGTGCGATGTGCGCGGCGGTGTCGGGCATCGGCCGCCGCCGCGGTGGATGGAGACGGTCCATGGCGCCACCCCGACCCCCTGATGCGATGGAACTGCACTGCAGCCTATCACTAGCTAGCTAGCTAGGCGGCGACGCAGCTATGCTGGAACGCGAGTGGCGCGACGCCGATCGACGCAGGCGCGGTAGACCACCCACCGGTAGTCCGGTACCATTCCGGCGACAAGTCCGCAGTGCGAGCCTGCGACGCGACGGGACCCAAGCCACCACTCACCAGCGCACTGCCCGGTTGGTTCGGTTGGTCGTGGTCGCGATGGACAGTATCGGTGGCCCCGCGCGGCCACGCCGGTCGATCGATTCGGTACGGCGGGCTACGTACAGAGGCTACCTAGTCGTCCACGACCAGTGGGGCACCGCCGTGTGCCGGAGGAAGGGTGGCCACCGCGCCGACGCCGGGTGGGGCCGGAGTTAGGCCGCGGGGTGGTGGATGGCATGTGACGCGATCGTGGGAGATGATGGTGGTTTGATCACCGGGGGTTAGGCCGCACGGTGGCCGGTGGGGTTTGCCGGAGATGATGGGCCATTTTGCACGCACGGGTGATTGGAGTCGTGGGATCGTATAGAGGAATCGGACGCAGCGGGGGCGTCGCCATTGCCACATTGCGCGTGGGCGTGGCCGGCTTTTGGCGTGGCTCTGGTTTGCTTTGCCGCTTGGCCGGGCCGGTCGGCAGAAGAGAAAAGACGGCAACTCTGCAACTTGTTTGCATACGCTAGGAATAGTGCAACCGGAGAATCTATGGATCTTTGATAAGAACAGGTTTGCTAATTTTAGTTAACTAAGATTTTGCATATCGTTCAGCTGCGTTTCTGTTTTGTATTCAAAGGAACGAACAAAAGCATGCACGCTATGACTTTGGAACTTCTTTTGTGTATACAGATGGAACTGCTTAATTAACTGAGATGATGCCGATGAACGACATGCCAAATAAGGTTCCTTTTTGTGTGCTCTTGAAACAAATAAGTCGCAGCCACAGCCAGCCGCAAGTAGGTTTTTTCGATCAGGCCCTTATTTGTTCATTTTAAGTTCATTCATTAGGGTTATAAAAAGGATTATAGACCTTTTAAGTTGATCATCAACCTTCAAGTTCATTTTAAGTTAACATAACAAGAATTAAACATGGTTGTGCACCATTAGCCATATATTTTCGCAAAAGTAATTAAAGAATGTTTAATTTTGTGAATGATAAGTAGTAGTACGACTATAGTCGAGAAATATGGACTGGCATTTTTCTCGCAAAAAAAAATAATATGGACCGGCTTTTGAGTTTCCCGGGTTGTCAATGCCACTCAGGCCTCAGCCCTCCGCTGAACCCCATCAAAACCCAGGCCCAGCCCACTCCCGCCGCAGCAAACTGTAGCAGCAAAACCATCTACCCGACGAGATGCTCCGCCGGCGCCCGCGCCTCCGCCACTTCGCGACCTCCACCTGCCGCCGCAGCTCCGGCCTCCCCTCGCAGCCGCACGTTCCGGTCCCCAATGCTCTCCTGCCGCCGCCGGTGGCGAAGATGGTCCTCTTCACCGTGTCGGCGCACGGAAGGTCGTGGAGCGACCCGTACCACTGGATGCGCGACACTTCCGATCCCGAACTGACCGCACTCCTCGCCGCCGAGAATGCGTACGCTGACGCCTTCGTAGGCTCGGCGGGCCGCGGCGGCCTCCGCTCGCGCCTCGCGGCCGAGATGCGGGCACGACTGCCCCTTTCCGCGGCGACTCCGCCTCAGCCCTGGGGTCCTTGGTTCGTATCGCACTCTCTCTCTATTCCTTTTGGCGTGTGGCTTGGAATGCGTTGATGGTTGTCGCTATGCACGCTTCGACATCACAGTTCTGGGTGTTACTACAGTCATGGATGCTAGCAAATTGCTGTGAATTATTATGTCTTGGAATGTAAGCTAAATTAACGCGTGTAAGAATAATACTCTGAATCATTCTGTAATCCTTCTATTACAGCTGTTTTCTAATGATTGCAATGCAGTATCTAATCATTTCCCTACCTATATCTGCTTCTGTTTTGGAAATATAGCGTTCATGGCACCTCTTTGAATTTTGAATAACAAGTGCACTGACCAAAAGAAACAGAGGAAGGAGTTCTTTATTATGTCTGGTCCTTACCCTTAAATGTTCAGTCTGCAATTTTTGTGCAAGAGCGAATAGATCCATAAATAACAAAATTGATTTAAACAGTTGCACAGAATGAATCAGAACTTAAGAGAAATATTCGTTTGCATTCAGGTTATATTATCAGTATGTTCCAGAGGGAATGGAGTACCCTGTTTTGTCGAGGAAGTTGAGGCCCTCTGGTGGTTTAGCAGGAGCTCTGCTTGATTACCTTTCTGGTTCTGAGAAGGAGCAAGTGTTACTTGACTGGAACGAGGTTGCAGAAAAAAATGGTAGGTTCTAATGGCTGGACTTTTCTACAGGACCTGATCCCCTGGTCAACTTCTGTCCGGTTTCATATTCTTTGATTGTTTTGCTCTTGCATTTATTTTTGAAAGAACATTTATTTGTTCCTATTTACTGATTTTTTGGAAGATATTCTGTTGTGTGGCTATGTATATTTATCATTTGTATTTTGTAATTTTGAACCTTGTGCAGGTTATGTGCACATTGGGAGTTGTCGGATCTCTCCAGATCATAGGTTGCTTGCATACACAGTTGATGCATCTGGGGGTGAACTGTTTTCCCTAGAAGTGAAAGATCTTCGGTCTAACCATGTCATTTTTAGTTCATCAGACAAAGGAATAGTTAGTTTAGCATGGGCTCACAACAGTGAAGATTTATTTTACACTGTCTCTGATGAGACTCTACGTCCTAACCAGTAATTTCCCTTCCATCAACAAAACCATATATTCTATATGCTTATGATTTAATCAATTTTCTCAGTTTTTTTTTATATTATTGTACCGTACAGGGTTTTCTGTAAAAAGTTGCAATCAGATGAAGCAGAGTTTCTTGTTTTCACAGAGAAAGACGTAAATTGTTGTGTAGATATTACAAGCACAAAAGATTTCAAGTACATCACTGTCAATTCTAACACAAGGACAGCATCTGAGGAAGGTTTCTTTGCAGTTTTTTTCTTCCTATTTCAAATATATTTTTTGACATGACATTGTTTCTTCCATTTTATATAGTTCTTTCTTATCTTATGCTCATGTGGCTGCAGGTTTATGTGATGGAGTCTGATAATGTAAGAAAAGGCTTATGGCCTATAAGGAAACGTGCTGACAAAGTGCAGTACTTTCTGGAGCACCACAATGGTTTTTTTTTATATCCTGACCAATGCCCTTTTAAAAGATACTGAAACACCGACTGAAGGCTACTATCTGGCAAGGAGTCGAGCTGAAAAGTCACTGGTGGATAACTGGCAGGTCTCTCTTCATATCTAGGCAGTGCTTATTAGTCACACACTTGAAGTTGAAAATTATTTTCATAGACCTGGAGCACAGACTAGGGGCTTGTTTGGTGTTTGCTTGGCTTCCTCAAAAACGCATAAACATGCTTGGCTTCCTCAAAAACGTGCTTAGTCGCACACAAACATGCTTGGCTTCCTCAAAAAACGCTTCCTGGCACAGGCAGCGCTCCCATGCGCTTGATTTTGAGTGCCTGGGGCTGCAATGCATTGCTGGCCCAGGCAGCATCCACACAGGCCCTAGATATATAGAGTGCTTATTTGTTTAGTAATATAAAGATACCTTATTTGGTGGCATTGACATATTCAACGTGAAAAAAAGATGTTTGTTTCAATCCTTTTGGGCATGGTTGTATAACTGTTGTGGAGTCCCTTTTTTATGCAAATGATTGGTAACGGTAGGCAATATATATGAATTAGAGGACATATCCTTTCTTAATTGCTGCATTGGCGCTCATTTGTAGGTTGTGGCGCTCCCTGGGTCAGACTGTGCCATCCAGGACATGGATATTTTTCATGATAATTTAGTTCTCTTTCTTCGAAAGAATGGGATTAATGGTTTTTGCTCCATCGATATGCCAATTGATGGTGACTTTCAGGTATATTTCTCTGGCTTGTATCATGTAAACTTTGTAATATATTTTTTAATCACTGAGATAGAACTCTTAGATATGCAACTCTTATATCGCAAAATTTATGCTTTAGTTACAAGTACTTTGTTGCAAGCATTGACTTATCTGGAACTGTGAACTCTGTTGACCATAATTGTGGATTATAAAGTATGCTTTGATTTTATTACAGATACTGATCATTCTATTTATTTATTTATCCTTATTTTACGCTCCAAGTTGTTGAAAGACTTGTGGATTTGATTGATTTACTATTTGAATCCTGCAGGAGCCAAAGGAACTTGGTGATCTTGATCCATGGTATTTTCCAATACCGTCAAACTCATGCAGTATTGTTCCTGGATCCAACAACGATTTCATGTCATCTACTTATCGTCTGGTTGTTTCGTCGCCTGTGGTACAGCACCCGACCTTTCAGTTATTTATCTGTAAATTATTTTCTCGAAATCCCTGTTTGTTTTCTTAATGTTAACTAGCTCATGTGCCATTTGAACTATAAACCATGGAACCCAGGAAATTCTGATGTGCTACTCAGAGTGCTGTATGGTTTTACATACCATTACAATTTTTTGAAGAGCTACTCACCATACAGTTGGAACTATTTTAGAGAGTTGTACTGCCAAATGACAGTTTCTCATCATTTTAATCTAGCTGCTTATTATGTTAGTCAAGAATGTATCTTGCGGTGCACACTTGCATGGTAATTGTTCTTATACATTTAATTTGCATGCTGCAGATTCCTGACTTAACCGTGGACTATGACATGAAAAAGAAGACATTCACCATTCTTGATCAAGAGGAAGTAACTAACATTTCAACAAGTCTAGACACTGCTGGCTTGCAATCCAATATTTCAAGCATCCAACAAAATCTGCATCTTGTTGAAAATTTACAAAGTTGGAGTGATCTTTCCAATCTATTTGCATGTGAAAGGCTTGAAGTTATTTCACATGATGGTGTTTCGGTACCTTTACTGATCCTGTATTCACGGGAAGCACGACGTCATGGGGAATCACCTGGGATCTTATACGGCTATGGATCTTATGGTGAAGATTTGGATAAAAGCTGGTGCTCTGAGAGGTTAAGTCTCCTTGCTCGAGGTTGGGTTCTTGCATTTGCAGATGTTAGGTACGTTGAGCTGAACTACATTCCTTACTAAATTTATGAATTTTATAATTATCATGTTGTGATGTTTGAAGTTTTTGGCTCTTCAATTTGTAATAAGGTTATTTGACAAGCAGACCACGCCTACATGAGGCTGGGAGTTACTACGGGCAATACAAATCTGAACAAAATTTCTGGATCCAATTATCTATTCAATCTTTTAGTGTTACGAATTTTAACTTTGATTTTATGAAATACATTAGTTACTACTTAAGCTTATTGAGGTAATAGCGGTCCCTCTAGGAAAAGAAACAACGCCACAGCCAACAATCCTCATCGCAGGGTACTGACCAGAATCCTGAAAGAGCTATACTTTGAAGTCATGAAACTCTAGTTTCACATATGGAATTTTCTTGGAGGCATGAATAATGAATGCCTCATGTGGTTTGGCTGATCGCCTGCTGTTTGTCAACCATGCTCTTCAATAAAAGATAAAATAAATATTTTAATCCATTTTCTCTTGAGATCATTCTAGGTTTAACTGATGCAGGGCAATGTATTTCATGATTGGACATGATAAATTCTTGAGCCTAATCATGCAGGGGTGGAGGGGATGTATCATGGCATCTGGCAGGAACAAAAGCTAGCAAGATAAATTCAATTCAAGATTTTGCTGCGTGTGGCATGCATCTCATCAAGGAAGGCTTTGTTCACAAAAGTCGTCTTTGTGCTATAGGCTGTAGTGCTGGTGGTCTGCTGGTGGGTGCAGTCATTAATATGGTTCCAGATTTGTTTTCTGCTGCAGTTCTGAAGGTAAATTACACGGACAGATTCTTGGGTGACGACATATATTCATTTCGTACTGGGAGTTCTGCTGAATTTCTCTTATCTGCTACATATGCTTCTTCTGGTAATTATTCTATCAGGATTTGATTTATCATTAACCTGAATTTATATTTAAAACAGGTCCCTTTTCTTGATATTTGCAACACAATGTTGGATCCCACCTTACCGCTCACTGTCTTGGACTACGAAGAATTTGGTGACCCTAATATCCCAGCTGAATTTGAGGCAATCTATAGTTATTCTCCTTATGATAACTTATCCCCTGGGGTGTGCTACCCACCTGTCCTTGTGACTGCTTCATTTAATGATACAAGGTTTTGTCTAGTCTATCCATTCTACTCTTGCAGAACGTTTACAGGCTACTTGGATCATATATACACGTTCTATATTAGTTATCTATTAATGCCTCTCTAATTCCTCATTCAGCTCACAGCATGTCATTATTCTTCATGTTGGACACTATTAGTTTTCTTGTCGATTCTTCATTTCCTTCTTCGTTTGGCAGGGTAGGAGTTTGGGAAGCTGCTAAATGGGTTGCAAAAGTGAGAGATGTCACGTGCAGATCCTGTTCTTGTTCAGTTATTCTCAAAACTAATATGCAAAGTGGTCATTTTGGCGAGGGCGGGGGGCGCTTCATGCATTGTGACGAGACAAGCTTTTGAATATGCATTTCTCATGAAGGCCTTAGGGATGGATGACACTGCTATGATGTAGTGAACTCACACTGCAGAATTTGTGCTTCTCTGACAGCAAAGGCTGACATCATTACCCATTCTGGTCTGTATCACAGAGTGCATAAGATTGATCCACATAGTTATTAAATTATGATAAAGATATTGTTTGTGCGTCTGAAGTGTTTAGTTTGTCTTTTGTAATGGTCAATTTTTTTGGTTCTTACATTCCTGATTGTCAACTTATGGCTTCCAAATGGCACAGTTGAATGCCGTAACAAGGCGAAGGATGAACTGATGCTGTAACATGGTGAAGGATGAAGTTTTCTACAATCAATTGAGGTAAGTAGCCAGGAATCCCTTTTTTTTTGGGTTCTCTTTGGAGGAACAAGGACCTTTATTTATTAACGTCCAACTGGAATACAGCCTGAGGCAAGCATTCATGTACCAGTAGCGGTGCAAAGGAGAGCCACTCATCGCTAACAATGGTATTTAGATATTTGTTTGGCACACGCGTGCTCAGCTTTATGAGAAACGTCGTTTGCAAAGTAATAGAAAATTCTAAAGAAGATCTGCTAAGCTCCTCATATCATCAAGGATTACGAAATCTTTGACCCCTGTTGTTGGGAGTTACTCCAGAGATCAACGAGAGCTTTGCATTAATACAATCGATGGAACAGTATGAAAGCATGGTACTCCCTCTGTCCCAAAATACTTGGCATTCTGGCTCTGAACCAGATTCATTGAACATTCTCTGAACCTGGACAACCTGTCTGTCTAGGTTCAGTGAACATTCTATGAATCTGGACATCAGAAAACACTCTTAGAATGCCAAGTAAAGTGGGACGGAGGGAGTATCTAGCATCCTGATTGTCTAGGGATTATCAGTTAAAACATGATTTGGATATATACTATATCTCGAACCAGAAATTTTGTTGTACAGAAACCAATCACCATGAATCATGATCAAGTTGGCCGGTTGTGGCCCATTCACCGTATGAAAGCTTGCTAAGATCCTGATGGTGCGAGACTGCAAGCTATGGAGTT